>CM040795.1:51357883-51475383 GCA_022829025.1 Squalius cephalus | reverse complement strand
CATACACACACAGCAGTGAGAGAACAACTAACCCGAGGAAAGGCCTCTGGCGGTGCTGTGAGACTTCTGCATCTCCGTCTCTTTAAAGCTCAGATCGTCCTGCATGGACCGAAGCTCCTGCGCTGTGACGGCCGACAGCTGATGCAGACGACTGATGTTCTGGGAAACAACACACACTCCTGGCATGACTCAACTCAGGCATGTTACAGAGGGAGAAACGAGAGGTGTGTGTGTGTTGTGAGAGAGGTGAGTGTGTGTGTTTCGTGAGAGAGGTGAGTGTGTGTGTGTGTGTGTGTGTCGTGAGAGGTGTGTGTGTGTGTCGTGAGAGAGGTGTGTGTGTGTGTGTCGTGAGAGAGGTGAGTGTGTGTGTGTGTGTGTGTGTGTGTGTTTCGTGAGAGAGGTGAGTGTGTGTGTGTGTGTGTGTGTCGTGAGAGGTGTGTGTGTGTGTCGTGAGAGAGGTGTGTGTGTGTGTGTCGTGAGAGAGGTGAGTGTGTGTGTGTGTGTGTGTGTGTGTGTGTGTCGTGAGAGTGGTGAGAGTGTGTGTGTCGTGAGAGGTGTATGTGTGTGTCGTGAGAGAGGTGAGTGTATGTGTGTGTCGTGAGAGGTGTGTGTGTGTGTTCCGTGAGAGAGGTGAGAGTGTGTGGGTCGTGAAAGAGGTGAGAGTGTGTGTGTCGTGAGAGGTGTATGTGTGTGTCGTGAGAGAGGTGAGTGTATGTGTGTGTCGTGAGAGGTGTGTGTGTGTGTCGTGAGAGAGGTGTGTGTGTGTGTGTCGTGAGAGAGGTGAGTGTGTGTGTGTGTGTGTGTCGTGAGAGAGGTGAGTGTGTGTGTGTGTGTCGTGAGAGGTGTGTGTGTCGTGAAAGAGGTGAGTGTGTGTGTGTCTTGAGAGAGGTGAGTGTGTGTGTGTGTCGTGAGAGGTGTGTGTGTGTGTCGTGAGAGAGGTGAGTGTGTGTGTTCCGTGAGAGGTGTATGTGTGTGTGTCTTGAGAGAGGTGAGAGTGTGTGTGTCGTGAGAGGTGTATGTGTGTGTCGTGAGAGAGGTGAGTGTGTGTGTTCCGTGAGAGAGGTGAGAGTGTGTGTGTGTCGTGAGAGGTGTGTGTGTGTGTGTGTCGTGAGAGAGGTGAGTGTGTGTGTGTGTCGTGAGAGGTGTGTGTGTGTGTCGTGAGAGAGGTGAGTGTGTGTGTTCCGTGAGAGAGGTGAGAGTGTGTGTGTCGTGAGAGAGGTGAGAGTGTGTGTGTCGTGAGAGGTGTGTGTGTGTGTCGTGAGAGGTGTATGTGTGTGTCGTGAGAGAGGTGAGTGTATGTGTGTGTCGTGAGAGGTGTGTGTGTGTGTCGTGAGAGAGGTGTGTGTGTGTGTGTCGTGAGAGAGGTGAGTGTGTGTGTGTGTGTGTGTCGTGAGAGAGGTGAGTGTGTGTGTGTGTGTGTCGTGAGAGGTGTGTGTGTCGTGAAAGAGGTGAGTGTGTGTGTGTCTTGAGAGAGGTGAGTGTGTGTGTGTGTCGTGAGAGGTGTGTGTGTGTGTCGTGAGAGGTGTATGTGTGTGTTCCGTGAGAGAGGTGAGTGTGTGTGTTCCGTGAGAGAGGTGAGAGTGTGTGTGTCGTGAGAGGTGTATGTGTGTGTCGTGAGAGAGGTGAGTGTATGTGTGTGTCGTGAGAGGTGTGTGTGTGTGTCGTGAGAGAGGTGTGTGTGTGTGTGTCGTGAGAGGTGTATGTGTGTGTCGTGAGAGAGGTGTGTGTGTGTGTCGTGAGAGGTGTATGTGTGTGTCGTGAGAGAGGTGAGAGTGTGTGTGTCGTGAGAGGTGTGTGTGTGTGTCGTGAGAGAGGTGTGTGTGTGTCGTGAGAGAGGTGTGTGTGTGTGTCGTGAGAGGTGTATGTGTGTGTCGTGAGAGAGGTGTGTGTGTGTGTCGTGAGAGGTGTATGTGTGTGTCGTGAGAGAGGTGTGTGTGTGTGTCGTGAGAGGTGTATGTGTGTGTCGTGAGAGAGGTGAGAGTGTGTGTGTCGTGAGAGGTGTGTGTGTGTGTCGTGAGAGAGGTGTGTGTGTGTGTGTCGTGAGAGAGGTGAGTGTGTGTGTGTGTGTGTGTCGTGAGAGAGGTGAGTGTGTGTGTGTGTGTCGTGAGAGGTGTGTGTGTGTGTCGTGAGAGAGGTGTGTGTGTGTGTGTCGTGAGAGAGGTGAGTGTGTGTGTGTGTCGTGAGAGAGGTGAGTGTGTGTGTGTGTGTCGTGAGAGGTGTGTGTGTCGTGAAAGAGGTGAGTGTGTGTGTGTCTTGAGAGAGGTGAGTGTGTGTGTGTGTCGTGAGAGGTGTGTGTGTGTGTCGTGAGAGAGGTGAGTGTGTGTGTTCCGTGAGAGGTGTATGTGTGTGTCGTGAGAGAGGTGAGTGTGTGTGTTCCGTGAGAGAGGTGAGAGTGTGTGTGTGTGTGTGTCGTGAGAGAGGTGTGTGTGTGTCGTGAGAGGTGTATGTGTGTGTCGTGAGAGAGGTGTGTGTGTGTGTCGTGAGAGAGGTGTGTGTGTGTGTGTCGTGAGAGAGGTGAGTGTGTGTGTGTGTGTGTGTCGTGAGAGAGGTGAGTGTGTGTGTGTGTCGTGAGAGGTGTGTGTGTGTGTCGTGAGAGAGGTGTGTGTGTGTGTGTGTCGTGAGAGAGGTGAGTGTGTGTGTGTGTGTGTGTCGTGAGAGAGGTGAGTGTGTGTGTGTGTGTGTCGTGAGAGGTGTGTGTGTCGTGAAAGAGGTGAGTGTGTGTGTGTCTTGAGAGAGGTGAGTGTGTGTGTGTGTCGTGAGAGGTGTGTGTGTGTGTCGTGAGAGAGGTGTGTGTGTGTGTGTGTCGTGAGAGTGGTGAGAGTGTGTGTGTCGTGAGAGGTGTATGTGTGTGTCGTGAGAGAGGTGAGTGTATGTGTGTGTCGTGAGAGGTGTGTGTGTGTGTTCCGTGAGAGAGGTGAGAGTGTGTGTGTCTTGAGAGGTGTGTGTGTCGTGAAAGAGGTGAGAGTATGTGTGTGTCGTGAGAGGTGTGTGTGTGTGTCGTGAGAGAGGTGTGTGTGTGTGTGTCGTGAGAGAGGTGAGTGTGTGTGTGTGTGTGTGTCGTGAGAGAGGTGAGTGTGTGTGTGTGTGTCGTGAGAGAGGTGAGTGTGTGTGTCGTGAGAGGTGTATGTGTGTGTCGTGAGAGAGGTGAGTGTATGTGTGTGTCGTGAGAGGTGTGTGTGTGTGTCGTGAGAGAGGTGTGTGTGTGTGTCGTGAGAGGTGTATGTGTGTGTCGTGAGAGAGGTGAGTGTATGTGTGTGTCGTGAGAGGTGTGTGTGTGTGTCGTGAGAGAGGTGTGTGTGTGTGTGTCGTGAGAGAGGTGAGTGTGTGTGTGTGTGTGTGTGTCGTGAGAGAGGTGAGTGTGTGTGTGTGTGTCGTGAGAGGTGTGTGTGTCGTGAAAGAGGTGAGTGTGTGTGTGTCTTGAGAGAGGTGAGTGTGTGTGTGTGTCGTGAGAGGTGTGTGTGTGTGTCGTGAGAGAGGTGAGTGTGTGTGTTCCGTGAGAGGTGTATGTGTGTGTGTCGTGAGAGGTGAGAGTGTGTGTGTCGTGAGAGGTGTATGTGTGTGTCGTGAGAGAGGTGAGAGTGTGTGTGTCGTGAGAGAGGTGAGTGTATGTGTGTGTCGTGAGAGAGGTGTGTGTGTGTGTCGTGAGAGGTGTGTGTGTGTGTCGTGAGAGGTGTGTGTGTGTGTCGTGAGAGAGGTGAGAGTGTGTGTGTCGTGAGAGAGGTGAGAGTGTGTGTGTCGTGAGAGGTGTATGTGTGTGTCGTGAGAGAGGTGAGAGTGTGTGTGTCGTGAGAGGTGTATGTGTGTGTCGTGAGAGAGGTGAGTGTATGTGTGTGTCGTGAGAGGTGTGTGTGTGTGTCGTGAGAGAGGTGTGTGTGTGTGTGTCGTGAGAGAGGTGAGTGTGTGTGTGTGTGTGTGTCGTGAGAGAGGTGAGTGTGTGTGTGTGTGTCGTGAGAGGTGTGTGTGTCGTGAAAGAGGTGAGTGTGTGTGTGTCTTGAGAGAGGTGAGTGTGTGTGTGTGTCGTGAGAGGTGTGTGTGTGTGTCGTGAGAGAGGTGAGTGTGTGTGTTCCGTGAGAGAGGTGAGAGTGTGTGTGTCGTGAGAGGTGTATGTGTGTGTCGTGAGAGAGGTGAGTGTATGTGTGTGTCGTGAGAGGTGTGTGTGTGTGTCGTGAGAGAGGTGTGTGTGTGTGTGTCGTGAGAGTGGTGAGAGTGTGTGTGTCGTGAGAGGTGTGTGTGTGTGTCGTGAGAGAGGTGTGTGTGTGTGTGTCGTGAGAGAGGTGAGTGTGTGTGTGTGTGTGTGTCGTGAGAGAGGTGAGTGTGTGTGTGTGTGTCGTGAGAGGTGTGTGTGTGTGTCGTGAGAGAGGTGTGTGTGTGTGTGTCGTGAGAGAGGTGAGTGTGTGTGTGTGTGTGTGTCGTGAGAGAGGTGAGTGTGTGTGTGTGTGTCGTGAGAGGTGTGTGTGTCGTGAAAGAGGTGAGTGTGTGTGTGTCTTGAGAGAGGTGAGTGTGTGTGTGTGTCGTGAGAGAGGTGAGTGTGTGTGTTCCGTGAGAGGTGTATGTGTGTGTCGTGAGAGAGGTGTGTGTGTGTGTGTCGTGAGAGAGGTGAGTGTGTGTGTGTGTGTGTGTGTCGTGAGAGAGGTGAGTGTGTGTGTGTGTCGTGAGAGGTGTGTGTGTGTGTCGTGAGAGAGGTGTGTGTGTGTGTGTGTCGTGAGAGAGGTGAGTGTGTGTGTGTGTGTGTGTCGTGAGAGAGGTGAGTGTGTGTGTGTGTGTCGTGAGAGGTGTGTGTGTCGTGAAAGAGGTGAGTGTGTGTGTGTCTTGAGAGAGGTGAGTGTGTGTGTGTGTCGTGAGAGAGGTGTGTGTGTGTGTGTCGTGAGAGAGGTGTGTGTGTGTGTGTCGTGAGAGAGGTGAGTGTGTGTGTGTGTGTGTGTCGTGAGAGAGGTGAGTGTGTGTGTGTGTGTCGTGAGAGGTGTGTGTGTCGTGAAAGAGGTGAGTGTGTGTGTGTCTTGAGAGAGGTGAGTGTGTGTGTGTGTCGTGAGAGGTGTGTGTGTGTGTCGTGAGAGAGGTGAGTGTGTGTGTTCCGTGAGAGAGGTGAGAGTGTGTGTGTCGTGAGAGGTGTATGTGTGTGTCGTGAGAGAGGTGAGTGTGTGTGTTCCGTGAGAGAGGTGAGAGTGTGTGTGTCGTGAGAGGTGTATGTGTGTGTCGTGAGAGAGGTGTGTGTGTGTGTCGTGAGAGGTGTGTGTGTGTGTGTCGTGAGAGAGGTGAGTGTGTGTGTTCCGTGAGAGGTGTATGTGTGTGTCGTGAGAGAGGTGAGTGTGTGTGTTCCGTGAGAGAGGTGAGAGTGTGTGTGTCGTGAGAGGTGTATGTGTGTGTCGTGAGAGAGGTGTGTGTGTGTGTCGTGAGAGGTGTGTGTGTGTGTCGTGAGAGAGGTGTGTGTGTGTGTGTTCCGTGAGAGGTGTATGTGTGTGTCGTGAGAGAGGTGAGTGTGTGTGTTCCGTGAGAGAGGTGAGTGTGTGTGTGTGTCGTGAGAGGTGTGTGTGTGTGTTCCGTGAGAGAGGTGAGTGTGTGTGTTCCGTGAGAGAGGTGAGAGTGTGTGTGTCGTGAGAGGTGTATGTGTGTGTCGTGAGAGAGGTGAGTGTATGTGTGTGTCGTGAGAGGTGTGTGTGTGTGTCGTGAGAGAGGTGTGTGTGTGTGTGTCGTGAGAGTGGTGAGAGTGTGTGTGTCGTGAGAGGTGTGTGTGTGTGTCGTGAGAGAGGTGTGTGTGTGTGTGTCGTGAGAGAGGTGAGTGTGTGTGTTCCGTGAGAGAGGTGAGAGTGTGTGTGTCGTGAGAGGTGTATGTGTGTGTCGTGAGAGAGGTGTGTGTGTGTGTCGTGAGAGGTGTGTGTGTGTGTGTCGTGAGAGAGGTGTGTGTGTGTGTGTTCCGTGAGAGGTGTATGTGTGTGTCGTGAGAGAGGTGAGTGTGTGTGTTCCGTGAGAGAGGTGAGTGTGTGTGTGTGTCGTGAGAGGTGTGTGTGTGTGTCGTGAGAGAGGTGAGTGTGTGTGTTCCGTGAGAGAGGTGAGAGTGTGTGTGTCGTGAGAGGTGTATGTGTGTGTCGTGAGAGAGGTGAGTGTATGTGTGTGTCGTGAGAGGTGTGTGTGTGTGTCGTGAGAGAGGTGTGTGTGTGTGTGTCGTGAGAGTGGTGAGAGTGTGTGTGTCGTGAGAGGTGTGTGTGTGTGTCGTGAGAGAGGTGTGTGTGTGTGTGTCGTGAGAGAGGTGAGTGTGTGTGTGTGTGTGTGTCGTGAGAGAGGTGAGTGTGTGTGTGTGTGTCGTGAGAGGTGTGTGTGTGTGTCGTGAGAGAGGTGTGTGTGTGTGTGTCGTGAGAGAGGTGAGTGTGTGTGTGTGTGTGTGTCGTGAGAGAGGTGAGTGTGTGTGTGTGTGTCGTGAGAGGTGTGTGTGTCGTGAAAGAGGTGAGTGTGTGTGTGTCTTGAGAGAGGTGAGTGTGTGTGTGTGTCGTGAGAGGTGTGTGTGTGTGTCGTGAGAGAGGTGAGTGTGTGTGTTCCGTGAGAGGTGTATGTGTGTGTCGTGAGAGAGGTGTGTGTGTGTGTGTCGTGAGAGAGGTGAGTGTGTGTGTGTGTGTGTGTGTCGTGAGAGAGGTGAGTGTGTGTGTGTGTCGTGAGAGGTGTGTGTGTGTGTCGTGAGAGAGGTGTGTGTGTGTGTGTGTCGTGAGAGAGGTGAGTGTGTGTGTGTGTGTGTGTCGTGAGAGAGGTGAGTGTGTGTGTGTGTGTCGTGAGAGGTGTGTGTGTCGTGAAAGAGGTGAGTGTGTGTGTGTCTTGAGAGAGGTGAGTGTGTGTGTGTGTCGTGAGAGAGGTGTGTGTGTGTGTGTCGTGAGAGAGGTGTGTGTGTGTGTGTCGTGAGAGAGGTGAGTGTGTGTGTGTGTGTGTGTCGTGAGAGAGGTGAGTGTGTGTGTGTGTGTCGTGAGAGGTGTGTGTGTCGTGAAAGAGGTGAGTGTGTGTGTGTCTTGAGAGAGGTGAGTGTGTGTGTGTGTCGTGAGAGGTGTGTGTGTGTGTCGTGAGAGAGGTGAGTGTGTGTGTTCCGTGAGAGAGGTGAGAGTGTGTGTGTCGTGAGAGGTGTATGTGTGTGTCGTGAGAGAGGTGAGTGTGTGTGTTCCGTGAGAGAGGTGAGAGTGTGTGTGTCGTGAGAGGTGTATGTGTGTGTCGTGAGAGAGGTGTGTGTGTGTGTCGTGAGAGGTGTGTGTGTGTGTCGTGAGAGAGGTGAGTGTGTGTGTTCCGTGAGAGGTGTATGTGTGTGTCGTGAGAGAGGTGAGTGTGTGTGTTCCGTGAGAGAGGTGAGAGTGTGTGTGTCGTGAGAGGTGTATGTGTGTGTCGTGAGAGAGGTGTGTGTGTGTGTCGTGAGAGAGGTGTGTGTGTGTGTGTCGTGAGAGAGGTGAGTGTGTGTGTGTGTGTGTGTCGTGAGAGAGGTGAGTGTGTGTGTGTGTGTCGTGAGAGGTGTGTGTGTCGTGAAAGAGGTGAGTGTGTGTGTGTCTTGAGAGAGGTGAGTGTGTGTGTGTGTCGTGAGAGGTGTGTGTGTGTGTCGTGAGAGAGTTGTGTGTGTGTCGTGAGAGGTGTGTGTGTGTGTCGTGAGATAGGTGTGTGTGTCGTGAGAGAGTTGTGTGTGTGTGTCATGAGAGAGGTGTGTGTGTGTGTCGTGAGAGAGGTGTGTGTGTGTATGTGTCGTGAGAGAGATGTGTGTGTGTGTCATGAGAGAGGGGTGTGTGTGTGTGTGTCGTGAGAGGTGTGTGTGTGTGTGTGTGTCGTGAGAGGTGTGTGTGTGTGTGTGTGTCGTGAGAGGTGTGTGTGTGTGTGTGTGTCGTGAGAGGTGTATGTGTGTGTGTGTGTCGTGAGAGAGGTGTGTGTGTGTGTGTCGTGAGAGGTGTATGTGTGTGTGTGTGTCGTGAGAGGTGTGTGTGTGTGTGTGTGTCGTGAGAGGTGTATGTGTGTGTGTGTGTCGTGAGAGGTGTGTGTGTGTGTGTGTGTCGTGAGAGGTGTGTGTGTGTGTGTGTGTCGTGAGAGGTGTATGTGTGTGTGTGTGTCGTGAGAGGGGTGTGTGTGTGTGTGTCGTGAGAGGTGTGTGTGTGTGTGTGTGTGTGTCGTGAGAGGTGTGTGTGTGTGTGTGTCGTGAGAGAGGTGTGTGTGTGTGTGTCGTGAGAGGTGTATGTGTGTGTCGTGAGAGAGGTGAGTGTATGTGTGTGTCGTGAGAGGTGTGTGTGTGTGTGTGTGTCGTGAGAGGTGTGTGTGTGTGTGTGTGTCGTGAGAGGTGTATGTGTGTGTCGTGAGAGAGGTGAGTGTGTGTGTGTGTGTCGTGAGAGGTGTGTGTGTGTGTCGTGAGAGAGGTGTGTGTGTGTGTGTCGTGAGAGAGGTGAGTGTGTGTGTGTGTGTCGTGAGAGGTGTGTGTGTCGTGAAAGAGGTGAGTGTGTGTGTGTGTCGTGAGAGGTGTGTGTGTGTGTCGTGAGAGAGTTGTGTGTGTGTGTGTGTCGTGAGAGGTGTATGTGTGTGTCGTGAGAGGTGTGTGTGTCGTGAGAGAGGTGAGTGTATGTGTGTGTCGTGAGAGGTGTGTGTGTGTGTCGTGAGAGAGGTGTGTGTGTGTGTCGTGAGAGGTGTGTGTGTGTGTGTGTGTCGTGAGAGGTGTATGTGTGTGTCGTGAGAGAGGTGAGTGTATGTGTGTGTCGTGAGAGGTGTGTGTGTGTGTCGTGAGAGAGGTGTGTGTGTGTGTGTCGTGAGAGAGGTGAGTGTGTGTGTGTGTGTCGTGAGAGGTGTGTGTGTGTGTCGTGAGAGAGGTGTGTGTGTGTGTGTCGTGAGAGAGGTGAGTGTGTGTGTGTGTGTCGTGAGAGGTGTGTGTGTCTTGAGAGAGGTGAGTGTGTGTGTGTGTCGTGAGAGGTGTGTGTGTGTGTGTCATGAGAGAGGTGAGTGTGTGTGTGTCTTGAGAGAGGTGAGTGTGTGTGTGTCGTGAAAGAGGTGAGTGTGTGTGTGTGTGTCGTGAGAGGTGTATGTGTGTGTGTGTGTCGTGAGAGGGGTGTGTGTGTGTGTGTCGTGAGAGGTGTGTGTGTGTGTGTGTGTCGTGAGAGGTGTGTGTGTGTGTGTGTGTCGTGAGAGAGGTGTGTGTGTGTGTGTCGTGAGAGGTGTGTGTGTGTGTGTGTCGTGAGAGGTGTGTGTGTGTGTGTGTGTCGTGAGAGGTGTATGTGTGTGTGTGTGTCGTGAGAGAGGTGTGTGTGTGTGTGTCGTGAGAGGTGTGTGTGTGTGTGTGTGTCGTGAGAGGTGTGTGTGTGTGTGTGTGTCGTGAGAGGTGTATGTGTGTGTGTGTGTCGTGAGAGAGGTGTGTGTGTGTGTGTCGTGAGAGGTGTGTGTGTGTGTGTGTGTCGTGAGAGGTGTGTGTGTGTGTGTCGTGAGAGGTGTGTGTGTGTGTGTGTGTCGTGAGAGGTGTGTGTGTGTGTGTGTGTCGTGAGAGGTGTGTGTGTGTGTGTGTGTCGTGAGAGGTGTGTGTGTGTGTGTGTGTCGTGAGAGAGGTGTGTGTGTGTGTGTCGTGAGAGGTGTGTGTGTGTGTGTGTGTCGTGAGAGGTGTGTGTGTGTGTGTGTGTCGTGAGAGGTGTATGTGTGTGTGTGTGTCGTGAGAGAGGTGTGTGTGTGTGTGTCGTGAGAGGTGTGTGTGTGTGTGTGTGTCGTGAGAGGTGTGTGTGTGTGTGTGTGTGTCGTGAGAGGTGTATGTGTGTGTGTGTGTCGTGAGAGGTGTGTGTGTGTGTGTGTGTCGTGAGAGGTGTGTGTGTGTGTGTGTGTCGTGAGAGGTGTGTGTGTGTGTGTGTGTCGTGAGAGGTGTGTGTGTGTGTGTGTGTCGTGAGAGGTGTGTGTGTGTGTGTGTGTCGTGAGAGGTGTGTGTGTGTGTGTGTGTCGTGAGAGGTGTGTGTGTGTGTGTGTGTCGTGAGAGGTGTATGTGTGTGTGTGTGTCGTGAGAGAGGTGTGTGTGTGTGTGTCGTGAGAGGTGTGTGTGTGTGTGTGTGTCGTGAGAGGTGTGTGTGTGTGTGTGTGTCGTGAGAGAGGTGTGTGTGTGTGTGTCGTGAGAGGTGTATGTGTGTGTCGTGAGAGAGGTGAGTGTATGTGTGTGTCGTGAGAGGTGTGTGTGTGTGTGTGTGTCGTGAGAGGTGTGTGTGTGTGTGTGTGTCGTGAGAGGTGTATGTGTGTGTCGTGAGAGGTGTGTGTGTGTGTCGTGAGAGAGGTGTGTGTGTGTGTGTCGTGAGAGAGGTGAGTGTGTGTGTGTGTGTCGTGAGAGGTGTGTGTGTGTGTCGTGAGAGAGGTGTGTGTGTGTGTGTCGTGAGAGAGGTGAGTGTGTGTGTGTGTGTCGTGAGAGGTGTGTGTGTCGTGAAAGAGGTGAGTGTGTGTGTGTGTCGTGAGAGGTGTGTGTGTGTGTCGTGAGAGAGGTGTGTGTGTGTGTGTCGTGAGAGAGGTGAGTGTGTGTGTGTGTGTCGTGAGAGGTGTGTGTGTCGTGAAAGAGGTGAGTGTGTGTGTGTGTCGTGAGAGGTGTGTGTGTGTGTCGTGAGAGAGTTGTGTGTGTGTGTGTGTCGTGAGAGGTGTATGTGTGTGTCGTGAGAGGTGTGTGTGTCGTGAGAGAGGTGTGTGTGTCGTGAGAGAGGTGAGTGTATGTGTGTGTCGTGAGAGGTGTGTGTGTGTGTCGTGAGAGAGGTGTGTGTGTGTGTCGTGAGAGGTGTGTGTGTGTGTGTGTGTCGTGAGAGGTGTATGTGTGTGTCGTGAGAGAGGTGAGTGTATGTGTGTGTCGTGAGAGGTGTGTGTGTGTGTCGTGAGAGAGGTGTGTGTGTGTGTGTCGTGAGAGAGGTGAGTGTGTGTGTGTGTGTCGTGAGAGGTGTGTGTGTGTGTCGTGAGAGAGGTGTGTGTGTGTGTGTCGTGAGAGAGGTGAGTGTGTGTGTGTGTGTCGTGAGAGGTGTGTGTGTCTTGAGAGAGGTGAGTGTGTGTGTGTGTCGTGAGAGGTGTGTGTGTGTGTGTCATGAGAGAGGTGAGTGTGTGTGTGTCTTGAGAGAGGTGAGTGTGTGTGTGTCATGAGAGAGGTGAGTGTGTGTGTGTCGTGAAAGAGGTGAGTGTGTGTGTGTCTTGAGAGAGGTGAGTGTGTGTGTGTGTCGTGAGAGGTGTGTGTGTGTGTCGTGAGAGAGTTGTGTGTGTGTCGTGAGAGGTGTGTGTGTGTGTCGTGAGATAGGTGTGTGTGTCGTGAGAGAGGTGTGTGTGTGTGTCGTGAGAGAGTTGTGTGTGTGTCGTGAGAGGTGTGTGTGTGTGTCGTGAGATAGGTGTGTGTGTCGTGAGAGAGGTGTGTGTGTGTGTCGTGAGAGAGTGGTGTGTGTGTTTATGTGTCGTGAGAGAGATGTGTGTGTGTGTCATGAGAGAGGGGTGTGTGTGTGTGTCGTGAGAGGTGTGTGTGTGTGTGTGTGTCGTGAGAGAGGTGTGTGTGTCGTGAGAGAGTTGTGTGTGTGTGTGTCGTGAGAGGTGTGTGTGTGTGTGTGTGTGTGTGTGTGTGTGTGTCGTGAAAGAGGTGTGTGTGTCGTGAGAGAGTTGTGTGTGTGTGTCATGAGAGAGGTGTGTGTGTGTGTCGTGAGAGAGTTGTGTGTGTGTGTGTCGTGAGAGGTGTGTGTGTGTGTGTGTGTGTCGTGAGAGAGTGTGTGTGTGTGTGTGTGTCGTGAGAGAGGTGTGTGTGTGTGTCGTGAGAGAGGTGTGTGTGTGTCGTGAGAGAGATGTGTGTGTGTGTCATGAGAGAGGGGTGTGTGTGTGTGTGTCGTGAGAGGTGTGTGTGTGTCGTGAGAGAGTTGTGTGTGTGTGTAATGAGAGAGGTGTGTGTGTGTGTGTGTGTGTGTCATGAGAGAGGTGTGTGTGTGTGTGTGTGTGTCGTGAGAGGTGTGTGTTTCGTGAGAGGTGTGTGTGTGTGTGTGTTGTGAGAGGTGTGTGTGTGTGTGTGTGTGTGTGTGTGTGTGTGTGTGTGTGTACCCTGCTGGAGTGCTCCAGTAAAGCCACGACACTGCTCTGAGAGTCTCTGATCACAGAGGAGTGTGTGTCAGATGTGTGTGTGTGTGTGTGTGTGTGTGTGTGTGTGTGTGTGTGTGTGTGTGTGTGTACCCTGCTGGAGTGCTCCAGTAAAGCCACGACACTGCTCTGAGAGTCTCTGATCACAGAGGAGTGTGTGTCAGATGTGTGTGTGTGTGTGTGTGTGTGTGTGTGTGTGTGTGTACCCTGCTGGAGTGCTCCAGTAAAGCCACGACACTGCTCTGAGAGTCTCTGATCACAGAGGAGTGTGTGTCAGATGTGTGTGTGTGTGTGTGTGTGTGTGTGTGTGTGTGTGTACCCTGCTGGAGTGCTCCAGTAAAGCCACGACACTGCTCTGAGAGTCTCTGATCAGCTGCTGCTCCTGATGTTTATTCTCCTCAAACGTGTTCAAATACGCTGTGGAAACACACAAGCTCATCATCTAATGATCAACACGAGTGTGTGTAACCCTAACATGCAGCATCAGTGTGTGTGTGAGACTCACCGTCGATCTCCTCTTCTCTCTTCTGCAGCTCCTTGTACTTCTGAGTTCGTTCCCCTGTGCCGACAGTAAAACATGTGTTCAGACTCCAGACTCAGTTTATTATAGTTGGTGCATTAAAGCCTTAAAATCAATTTCCCTTCATGTTTTGAACTAAAAAAAGCTTGATGTACTATAAAAACTGCTGTAACTGAGAATTCTAACAGTCCAAATAAACCAGAGCAACTGAAAATAATGCAGGACACCACACACACATTTACACCAATGAAGCCTATTCGGTGTTCAGAAACGTGGTCTGCACGTCATTCTGAGACAGTATTATTATTATTATTATTATTATTACTAAACACCAAAGGCTCAGTTTGTGAACTAACTATAATATCTGGAGATTTCTATGAGCAACAGTGCTGTTGTCCTGAATATCAGAAACATGTTTGTTGTGAAATAGGTTTACAATGAACAATATTTAACTGAAATGCTTTACATACAGTGGGGAGAGCAAGTATTTGATACACTGCCGATTTTGCAGGTTTTCCCACTTACAAAGCATGTAGAAGTCTGTAATGTTTATCATAGGTACTCTTCAACTGTGAGTGACGGAATCAAAAACAAAAATCCAGAAAATCACATTGTATGATTTTTAAATAATTAATTTGCATTTTATTGCATGACATAAGTATTTTAATCACCAGTAAGAATTCCGGCTCTCACAGACCTGTTAGCTTTTCTTTAAGAGCCCTCCTGTTCTCCACTCGTTACCTGTATTAACTGCACCTGTTTGAACTCGTTACCTGTATAAAAGACACCTGTCCACACACTCAATCAAACAGACTCCAACCTCTCCACAATGGCCAAGACCAGAGAGCTGTGTAAGGACATCAGGGATAAAACTGTAGACCTGCTCAAGGCTGGGATGAGCTACAGGACAATAGGCAAGCAGCTTGGTGAAACAACTGTTGGCGCAATTATTAGATGGAAGAAGTTCAAGATGACGGTCAATCTCCCTCGGTCTGGGGCACCATGCAAGATCTCACCTCGTGGGGCATCAATGATCATGAGGAAGGTGAGGGATCAGCCCAGAACTACACGGTAGGACCTGGGGCCTCATGTATAAAACTTTGCGTAGATTTCATCCTTAAAGTGTGCGTACGCACATAAGGCAGAATTTGCGTACGCACAAAAGTTTTTAGATTTATAAAACCGTTCGTACGCCAGAACCTGCGCAGAATTCACTTTATAAATCCCAGTCAGCGGAAGATTGTGCGCACATGCTCTCCACCCTGAAATAACCATAGATGGAGCTTACAACGCCTAGTTTTACTATGCATATCCTCGTCTGCATATCATTTGCATATAATTATTCATCCACGTGATAACGTTTAACGGTACAAGACACATTACATTAATAAAAATCATGTATTTGTCTATCCTTGTCTTGTTTTTGAATACATAAATCAAATAGTGTAAAATACATTTAATCTTTTCCACTGGCCGAATAGTATTTTTAATTGATTTATATTTTTAATGGAAACAGATAGGCCTTGGGCATTATTTGCACGAAACTATTTTCTCAGACAATCTGGTATCATGATAAGCAATTATCTCTGTGGTTAAAACATTAAAACACAGCACGCTACAGGAAACGTGTTCAAAAACAATCGCATCCACAAAAAATATTTCTATTGATTGAATTTGAATATAAAAAATGTTGTAACTTCTCAGTAATGATTTCATGTTTAAGTGTTCTCCATTAATTTGAATGGCATATTTAATCTAAATGTTTATATCATAAGTAAAACATAGTTTAAATCATTATTTTATTTATTTAAACTAAACGGCCCAACGCGTTCGCTGGCGCGGACATTTAAGAAGGGATGGATATTTGCTTCAAGTGACAGGTTGGTGAGCGAAATTATATTTGTATTATCTTGTATTTCTTTAGATTTTCTGTCTAAAAGTGATCTTCTGCAAGACACCAGTGCAGAGCTATAATGAAATAGAGTCTAAATTTTATTAAAATCAATGAATCCATCAAACTCCATCATAATCATATCATAATGATAATTCAGGTTGATGCAATTTGATTTATTGTGTGATGTAATAGGATAATTTAGAAGTTTTTCTTTTTTAATAGTTATTGCTATTTGGGCCAGTTGGTGTCGCCAAAACACATACTCTTCTAAAAGAGTGCGTACGCACGGTCAAGAGCATCCTTACGGTGCGCACTTATCTACGCCTAGTTTATTTTTTATAAATCCCGATATGTGCGTGGAAAATTGCGTACGCATATTTCTATGCCCATTTTGTGCGTACGCAACGTTTATACATCAGGCCCCTGGTCAATGACCTGAAGAGAGCTGGGACCACAGTCTCAAAGAAAACCATTAGTAACACACTACGCTGTCATGGATTAAACTCCTGCAGCGCACGCAAGGTCCCCCTGCTCAAGCCAGCGCATGTCCAGGCCCGTCTGAAGTTTGCCAATGACCATCTGGATGATCCAGAGGAGGAATGGGAGAAGGTCATGTGGTCTGATGAGACAAATATAGAGCTTTTTGGTCTAAACTCCACTCGCCGTGTTTGGAGGAAGAAGAAGGATGAGTACAACCCCAAGAACACCATCCCAACCGTGAAGCATGGAGGTGGAAACATCATTCTTTGGGGATGCTCTTCTGCAAAGGGGACAGGACGACTGCACCGTATTGAGGGGAGGATGGATGGGGCCATGTATCGCTAGATCTCGGCCAACAACCTCCTTCCCTCAGTAAGAGCATTGAAGATGGGTCGTGGCTGGGTCTTCCAGCATGACAAAGACCCGAAACCTGAAGGATCTGGAGAAGGTCTGTATGGAGGAGTGGGCCAGAATCCTGCAGTGTGTGCAAACCTGCTCAAGAACTGCAGGAAACGCATGATCTCTGTAATTGCAAACAAAGGTTTCTGTACCAAATATTAAGTTCTGCTTTTATGATGTATCAAATATTTATGTCATGCAATAAAATGCAAATTAATTATTTAAAAATCATACAATGTGATTTTCTGGATTTTTGTTTTTGATTCCGTCACTCACAGTTGAAGAGTACCTATGATAAACATTACAGACTTCTACATGCTTTGTAAGTGGGAAAACCTGCCAAATCGGCAGTGTATCAAATACTTGCTCTCCCCACTGTACATTAAAAACTGATCAAGTCAAGTCTTCTACTATTTTCCCCATTCCTTTCTCTCTAAATCAACAGTCTATGATCATCACAAACTGAATGCATTTTCATATTTAGGATCATTCTATATAAATCACCTTGATGTTCCTCCATGTCAGCATCTAGTTGCCGCATCTCTTCGGTGAGATTGCTAATTTTCTCACGTACCTCTGACAGTCTACATAAAAACAGCATATTCATTTCAGTCTTTTTTATGTACTGATCATAAGACACACTGTGTATAAGTAAATACAATATTTGCATACAACACCATAATGACTGAAGCATGCATTTGTGGATCTACAAACCAACCGAGAGTGTGTACTCAAGTGAACATTCAAGCTTGACCAAAACAAACATGCATATGGTTTATGAATACATACTGCCGTTCCATGCTGGCTATTTCCTGGTTGTTTTCTTTCACCTAAAACCAGCAAAAGAACAGTCATGTTCACGTCCGTTGAAATCTTTTAATGTACTAAATGTAATGAAATATAATAGCTGAGACCTGTTTAAAGAGGCGTTCCCTCTCCTCTTGTGGAGAGCCCATGTTCCGGTCTTCAGTCAGCAGGGCGTCTCTGCGGTTCTGCAGATCCAGGAGCTTCTCGTGAAGCACGACTGCCTCCTGTTTGGCCTGAGAGTGAACCAGATCCTGCAAACACAGAGAGAGAGTGAACCAGATCCTGCAAACACAGAGAGAGAGTGAACCAGATCCTGCAAACACAGAGAGAGAGTGAACCAGATCCTGCAAACACAGAGAGAGAGAGTGAACCAGATCCTGCAAACACAGAGAGAGAGTGAACCAGATCCTGCAAACACAGAGAGAGAGTGAACCAGATCCTGCAAACACAGAGAGAGAGTGAACCAGATCCTGCAAACACAGAGAGAGAGTGAACCAGATCCTGCAAACACAGAGAGAGAGAGTGAACCAGATCCTGCAAACACAGAGAGAGAGTGAACCAGATCCTGCAAACACAGAGAGAGACTGAACCAGATCCTGCAAACACAGAGAGAGAGTGAACCAGATCCTGCAAACACAGAGAGAGAGTGAACCAGATCCTGCAAACACAGAGAGAGAGTGAACCAGATCCTGCAAACACAGAGAGAGAGAGTGAACCAGATCCTGCAAACACAGAGAGAGAGTGAACCAGATCCTGCAAACACAGAGAGAGAGTGAACCAGATCCTGCAAACACAGAGAGAGAGTGAACCAGATCCTGCAAACACAGAGAGAGAGAGTGAACCAGATCCTGCAAACACAGAGAGAGAGTGAACCAGATCCTGCAAACACAGAGAGAGAGTGAACCAGATCCTGCAAACACAGAGAGAGAGAGTGAACCAGATCCTGCAAACACAGAGAGAGAGAGAGTGAGAGAGAGAGAGAGAGAGAGAGAGAGAGAGAGAGAGAGAGAGAGAGAGAGAGAGAGAGAGAGAGAGAGAACCAGATCCTGCAAACACAGAGGAATG
This sequence comes from Squalius cephalus, assembly GCA_022829025.1. Taxonomy (NCBI): domain Eukaryota; kingdom Metazoa; phylum Chordata; class Actinopteri; order Cypriniformes; family Leuciscidae; genus Squalius; species Squalius cephalus. Next base: position 51,458,179 of record CM040795.1, on the reverse strand, counting down.
TTTGTAGCAGCACCAATTTAAAATCTGAAACACAGTGAGCAAATTAGACAGTCCATTCCCCTTCATTAACGCTCCACAAGTGAGCTAATTTTATATGAATAATGTAAAAGGACTTGACAACAGCACTAAAGAAAGTCTACTGCCACTCTGTCAGAGGTGTGTGTGTGTGTGTGTGTGTGTGCGTGTCCACTCACCGCCTCAAACGTCTCCTTCCTGCTCATCAGAGCATCCAGTTCCTCCTGATGGGAGTTCAGCTCCTGGACGAGATCAAAGTCACGACACATCCGTCATGTCAGTGAACGGTGAACTTCAAATCACCCTCATAAATCATTTGCAGACTTTAATTTAAAGTGTGGAGTCGGCAGTGAAGCTTACTGAAGCTCTTTCCCCACTAAACTACACTTCATGTAGACATGCTTCACTTATTTTTGTTTTCAGTGTTTACATCTATTTGGCAAACACTATATGGCATTCAAGCTATACAGTATGTTATTTTTCCAGTTCTTGAGTTGCCTGAGAATCAAACCCATGACATTGGCGTTGCAAGCGCAGGGCTCTACACTATCCTGTCATCAGGAGCACTTGTGTAAAAAAGTGAGGAGCACTTTCTGATACATTAGAGGCGATTTTTGCCCCTTTAAATTCATTTCTAGTGGCATTTTTACCATTATAAGAGCAAGTTTTTCAAATTTTGTTTAGTTTGTTTTTTATACATTTTTCGTGCCATTTTGCCCCAATCCCCCGTTAATGTCCCACCTTGCTTATGATAATCCAAATGTAGTATTTCCAGTTCATTTGGCTGCAAAGAAACATCCGCATTATGAGAGGGTCTGGTGAGTGCAATGGTCTTTAAAGTGTTTGCTCCTGCTCTGCTGACTGAAGCAGTGTTTGACTGAAGGCATGGAAGATGCCGTACGATCGCAGTACGAAACGCAACTGCTGCTTTTTGGGAGTTGTACTTTTTATTCCGAATGTATTACGGGCCAGTTCACACAGAAGGCATTTTTCCATTCCACTGCGCTACTCTTCCATTATTTTTGCCTGATACGCTCTAGACGGACGTGCATGACCGTCGCGCTCGCGTGTTCTGCAGCGCCTCACGCATGACACAGCGTTATAAAAACACAGCGCTCAGCGCATCTCTAGACCGTGCGCTTTTTTCTGTTCCGCTGCCCAGCGTCTCGGGTTTCTAACAGCAGGAACGCGTTCTGTGTGAACCAGCCCTCACACATGTATTCATGAGAACCGATCGGGTCACTCGCACCAGTGTTATTTTGGGTCGCAGTGAAGAGCCCTGTAGCGCCACCCTGCTGTCCTCTGTATACTCTACATGATAGATCAGGCTTGTTACTGTGATCCTGCTGATGAAGTCATTACACTGACTGGTATGGTGGTGTTCTGTGGTGGAGTAACCCTGACCTGCAGCAGCTCTTCATTGCTGGCCTTCATCTCAGTGTACTTGGCCTGTTTCTCAGCACTCATCTTCTTGACGATGTCTTGGGCCGCCTGTTTCTCCTGGACTATATTATCCTCCACAGCGCGGATCAGATCCTCTTTCCTGACAGAGAGAAAGTTAAAGTTATTACTATACATCATAATCATACATCCTCATTCCACTGAATCAGTCAGCAGCTTTTAACATAACTGAAGGCAAATCAGCTTTATTTCTACAGCACTTTATACAATACTGATCCTGATCTGAACTTTGACCTGTAATGCTGCCTGAATCATAATCATACACTGTTGGTTCTTCAGTCCAGAGGAGAACTGAGCGACTGAGTCTGGTTTCTCACAAGGGTTTTCCTCTATTCTGTCACTGATGTCTGTGTTCGCGCTGCTGTCGCCTCTGGCTTCATTAGTTGTGGACATTTAATATTCAACAGTATTATTGATCTGGCGGCACTGACGCTGCTGTACGAGCTGATGATGACATCACTGTTTCCTCCAGAACTGCTTTATAGATGAAATTAACTAATTTAATCTTTACAACAGAACTGAATCAACACTGAACTGACTTCAGTTCGAAATCCATTATTTTCCTGTTTTCACGGTAAAGCTGCTTTGAAACAATCAGTATTGTAAAAAGCGCTATATAAATAAAGGTGACTTGACAGAGAGAAGCGCGAGAACTCTGAATTGATTCCTCTTTCGCATCTCCTTGCATTTGGATGGTTTGGATTGGATACCAGTCTCGGAGAGTATTCTCGTAAACATAGTTCGCTTTGTCTCAAGAGAAAGGAAAGAAGAAAAGGATGTATATCGATATTTGATCCGTGCATTTGGTCTTAAAGTGACAGCAGCCTTTAAATACCTGCTGGTGTCATTGATGTTAATCAAACTACAAAAACTCAGCTTTAACAAAGATTAATCTTTATTAAATTTATACAGTGAACATAGTGTTATTTTACATTTAATTATTACATTTAAGCACCTGAAATGAATCTTATTTGGAACTTTGTATTTATTAATGCTTGTAGTTTGGGTGTTTGTTCTTATTTTTTACTGACTGTTCACTTGCCTTTAATGATGTTTGAACTTAATTAGTTAGGCTAGTAGTTTTCGCTGTGGTATCGGAGTGTTTAAAGTGAGGATTAAGTGAGGAAAAGTAATGGAAAGCAAAGTTACTAATTTTTAATCGTAGTTATTTAAATAATCTTAATGATAATTCTAAAGGATCCAGTATGAATTAAAGAGAACATTTCTGGTTTGTGTTAATGATAGGGCTTTGGTAGATGTTAATGACACTGCTTTAAAGAGCTGTGGTGCTGTGATGGAATTAAACATGACAAAACTGAAACGTCTCGGTTACGTATGTAACCCTCGTTCCCTGAGGAGGGAATGGAGACGTTACGTCAGTGACTGACGAAATGGAGTTTTCGCTTAGAAGCCTATCTCCTTCGAGTTCTTACAAAACGAGCCAATGGCAAAACAATGCCATGGGTCTGCGGAATTTGCATAGCGCAACTCCGCCCCATCGCGTGGGTATAAAAGGAGCAGCGCGGCAATCTCGCATTATGTTATGCTGAGGAGCCGAGACTGAACTCCCGGCTGTTCCACTGGTACCCTCCTCAGGGAACGAGGGTTACATATTACCTTTCATACATGTTCCCTTTCGTTCAGTCACTCTGAGTTACGTCAGTGACTGACGAAATGGGGGTCCCAATTCAATCTCGGCACAGCAGCTGTCTTCCAGTGCTCTGCGCAAGTCTGAGCTCCCTGTCGTGAGACTAGCACGGACGAAGGGCTAGGCTTAAGGCAAGAATACCAAGGTACACTGGGTGGCATATCCCAGTTGGAATATGTAACACAGCGCCTACCCGTAGGGAGGACTTAGAATACACATATGACCCGAGTGCGGGATGCATATGGAAAATTCAGAGGTATCCAGCCCGCAGGGTGGAATGTTTCAACCTTGAGATGGCAAGAGGTCTTGCCGAGGGAAAGACATGTGCTCGGTGGAGACTGACCGTGGAAATACACATGTGGGGGTTGCCCAAGCGGGGAATCATGCACATGGAAGCACCTAGCCAATCACGAGGGTTGACCAACTGGGCATGGACTCGCATCATGTTGATGTGACGGCATCAACAGTGCAGGAGGAACTCAGGGTCTAAGGAGAACTATCTGAGTGAAATAGAGCACGTATCCAGTCCGTGGAGTGGAGTGGCACAGCAAGCGATGACACAGAGCAGGTCCAAACTTCCTGGCTAGAGGAAGCAAGTACATGAGAGGACACTGGCTCTACCCGGAGATTATAGAATCTCGCGAAAGTGTTGGGTGTCGCCCAGCCTGCAGCTCTACAGATGTCTATTAGCGAGGCGCCATGCGCTAAGGCTCAGGAGGAAGCCACACTCCGGGTGGAGTGAGCCCGTCTGGTATGCCAAGACAATGGCGTCCACTAACCAGTGAGACAACCTTTGCTTGGAGAGATCCTTTCCCTTCAGCTTCCCACCAAAACAGACAAAGAGCTGGTCTGAGGTCCTGAAACACTGCGTTCTGTCTACATAAGCATGGAGGGCGCGTACTGGACAGAGCACAGGACCTATGCAAGGAGGCTCACTGGGGGAAACGCATACTTGCGGAGGCCCCGCGGTCCGCTGTACGCTAGTGCATCCGAGGTCCCCTCGGTCAGGGAATAAAACCAGAAGCAGTGGGAAGTGTCTGGGGAGGCAAACAGATCTACCTGTGTGTCGCCGAACTGTTCCCAAATCAGCTGAACTGTCTGGGGATGGAGTCTCCATTCCCCGGGATGTGGCCGAAATCATGAGAGCTCATTGGCTGCACGATTCAGCTCTCCTGGAATGTAAATGGCTCGAAGCGACCTCATATATACTTCTGACTCCATAAGAAGAGATGGCGGGCAAGTTGCGACATACGGCGGGAGCGCAGACCACCTTGTCGGTTGATGTACGCTACTGTCGCTGTGCTGTCTGAATGGACTAGTACGTGTTGGTCCTTGAGCAATGTTCGAAAACGGTGCAGAGCCAAACGTACTGCCAGCAACTCGAGGCAATTGATATGCCAAAGGCGCTGGAGTCCTGTCCAGGAGCCCGCGGCAGCATGTCCATTGCACATGGCACCCCAGCCCGTGGCAGAGGCATCTGTTGAGACAACAACATGCCTGTACACTCGTTCTAAGGGCACTCCGGCCCGTGGAAAGGAGAGGTTCGACCACTGGGTGAAGGTCTGACGGCAGGCCCGAGTAACTGGTACTCGGAGCGTGCCCTGTTGCCAAATAAGCTGCGCGTACATGGCGATCGAGTCGATTTCCATACCGAGAAAAGAGATCCTCTGCACGGCGGAGAGTTTGCTCTTTTCCCAGTTGACCCGAAGGCCCAGACGGGCGAGGTGCCGGAGCACCAGGTCCCTGTGTTCACAAACCTGCTCTCAAAAGTGAGCTAGAATCAGCCAGTCGTCAGGATGCGAACCCTGTGTTGCCAAAGTGGCACAAGCGCAGCCTCGACGACTTTCATGAAGACACGAGGAGACAGGGCTAGCCCGAATGGAAGTACCGTGTACTGGTATGCCTGCCCCTCGAAAGCAAACCGAAGAAATGGTCTGTCGAGGAGGAATGGAGACATGAAAGTACGCGTCCTTCAGGTCGATCGCTGCAAACCAATCCAACGGAGGAACACATTCAAAAATGCGTTTGGCTGTCAACATCTTGAATGGAAGCCAGTGAAGGGTTCGGTTCAAGATGCGCAGGTCCAGGATTGGCCGTAACCCACCGCTCTTCTTAGGTACAATGAAGTAGGGGCTGTAGAAGCCGGACTTCATTTCGGCTGGAGGGACAGTCTCGACCGCACCCTTCGGCAGTAGGGCGGCGATCTCCGCATGCGTGACAGTGGTACTGCCACCCACCATGGTATAGCGGACTCCCCGGAAGCGTCTCGTTTTGTAAGAACTCGAAGGTGATAGGCTTCTAAGCGAAACCCCCATTTCATCAGTCACTGACGTAACTCGGAGTGACTGAACGAAAGGGAACTAAAGATTACTTTGAAAACTGTATCAAGAAACTCTGAGACTGTACCAAAGTTCAACAAGTATGCTTTTGATCGACACCTTTATAGAAAGCAGCTTACATTGCATTCAAGGTATAGATATTTCAACAGTTCTTGCATTCCCTGGGAATGAAACCCATGACCTTAGGAACCAACAGGAACACAATAAAAGTCATAGTTCACCTTCTGAAGTTAAATGACTGAATGTGGTCAATCTTTAGCCAGTCTTTTTATTACAGAGAGCAAAGGTCTGTTTCTATCTCAGCTCGTTCAAGTATGTGTTAACATATGCTATTACACACGGCTCAAGGGTAAGTGACTCTAACAATCATATCTATAAAGTTTTGCCTTTTCTTTTTCTTTTTTTTTAAAGAAAACTGTTTAATTCAGTTCACCTTAAGTACTGCATAAATGTGATATAATAGAGCTGTTGTTTAAATGTTTGGTCAGGTTCAGAAGATATTATCCATGTTTATCAAAAAGAATATATCTTTAAAGAATCCAAGTTCTAAAATAATTTGAACTATAACAAAAATAAAAAGCTGAAGTTTAATGCTGATTATGAGTCATAATCAGCATTAAACATAAGCTTTTGAGGCAAAAATCCTAAATGCTACCACAACGTTAGGGTTAATGCTATTTAATTTCCATATATGGTGAAGAAAATAATTTGAAATATAACAGAACAAACAATAACCCAACTGCAGATGATAAACTAACCCAGTCGTGTCAATCAAGATGGATGGGTGGAGCTTTATAGCAGAAGAGAGGAATACAGAAGAATATACTAATATAGACTTTAAAACACATAAACATGTGCATATCCAACAGGGCTTAGTGAGCGGTAGTAGAGAAAACACAAAGGACGTTTATAGTTGAAAGACGAGTTGACGAGGAAAGCAGAGCAACAATTATCCTTAGAGAGTCTTTTAAATCCAGAAATAGGCCAACATCACTATTACAACAAGAACTCAAACGAACATATTTATATTGAAGATGTGCGGATTAAATGAAGTGCTATATTACTTCAATTAAGTGCTATATTCAATGAAGAAGAACTATATTAGACATAATACTATAATGCTCACTTATAAAAGTGTGTCAGAGTACCTTGAGAATCGCACATGACCACTAGTGCACTAGAAGCTCTACAGCCAGCCTGTGTTCACAAGAGAACGATGAGGCATATTCTAATTCTGCTGTAAAGCAGTTCTAAAAAGACAACAATGTCATTATTTATTTACATTACATTTAAATTCATTCATTTAGCAGACGCTTTTATCCAAAGCGACTTACAAATGAGAACAATAGAAGCAGTGAAACTAACAGTAGGACAACAATATGCAAGTGCTATGACCAATCTCAGTTTAATCTAACGCAGTACATGTTCATTTTTTAATTTTTTTTTAATCATAGAATAGAATAGAAGAGAAAGTGTTAGTATTACTGGATCAAGTGCTGTCGAAAAAGATGCGATTCAGATCAATTCAGTTCAGTTCAATAACTGTGTAAAGTTCATCGATATGAAATGAGTTGAATTCATCTACAAGATGCAAAACTGAAGACAATAATGTCATTATTCAATGCAATGCAAGAGTGATGCATCACAGCAACCACTGGAGAACACTGGGAGACTGTGCAGGATAAACATGATGATCTGTGTGTCTGATGGCAGATAACAAACACAAGCAGAGACACGGGACATCAGATGCTGATAGGAGACTGACTCTTCTGCACAAAGATCCTCTTTGTGTGACGCTCATGAAGAGGGTTTTTACTCTCGAGAAGCTTCTCTATCTCACCACAGACAGGACTGTTTATCGAGAGCTCTTCTCTTACTCAGGGTTTGGTTTGGGTGAGTTTGGCTGATGCAGTGCTGTTATCATCACAGGTGTGTGTGTGTTCGGAGGGATCATGGCCGGGACAGGAGTGTGTGTGTTCTGGATGGCAGTCGTTCTGATGAGCTCACAGGTGATCGCACTGCAGGTGAGAGCTTCAGGTGTTGCTTTACAGTGAATTATATAAACATTTTCTATATCAGTCACTGACTAACAATAAGGCATAGACAAATCATAATGAAGTGTTACAGACAATAACCTTTGTGTTCAGGTGGACATGAACAACGCATCTCTAACAAGCATTCCTACAGGGAAACCTACAAACCTCACCGAACTGATCCTGAGCCATAACTCCGTTGCGATGTCTGACTCGGATATCAAGATCTTACGCATGTATCCCGGGATTCGGGTGCTAGATCTTTCTTACAACCACATACAGTCACTGCCTGAAGGAGCTTTCCACAGCCTCACACACCTAGAGACTCTTATTCTGAGGGGAAATGAACTGAAAACCCTTGACAAAGACATCTTTAAAGGACTGATAAAACTGAAGAGTTTGGATTTGGAGGAAAATCCGTGGAACTGCTCCTGTTCGCTCACAAGTCTCATCAAACATCTGAACGAGTCTGGCGTATCAGCCGGTGAGAACGAGAGCTTAAGATGTTCTCCATCTTCAGATATGGTGTTTATGCTCTGGCCAACTTCATGTTTGTTTTGTTTGATTTATTCATCTGCAAAATGTTTGTTTTACAGGCAGAGAAGTGTTTTGTTACACCCCCGAGAAAACAGCTGTCCTTGATGGAAACCCTTTCTGCTTAAATCAAGTCCCAACAGCGAAGACTAGATTAGCATCACAGCAAACCACAGAGCAAAGCAACAGCAGTCGCGTCTACAACTCCAGCAAAGGTAAAAACATCAGAAACAATGTGCCTGAATGTCCATATCAACACTTATGACTCGAGCTGAAATAGCAAACGACCCATAAACATATTAGAGAAAGCCACTGTTACAGTATTCTGGTGTGGATTCTCTTACTGGACACTAACAAGGTAAATAACAAGCGTTGCCAATGTGAAAAACATTTTCCACAAACCAGAGTCAAACACACAGCTGATGTGTCGGTGGATCAGGCCATGGAAAGGAACTGTGTAGAGCTAACATGTTCAAACGCGCATGTCTATAGACTGAACACGTGATAAGCGTGTGCACGCCGGCAGCGTTCTCACAGATTCACGTTTTTGAAGTTCACACGGAGATCACGTTTTAAAAACTTTAACACTTGCATTTTGGAACCTGTTTCAAAGTTTGCGTCCTCGAGCACCAAACACTGCTGTTGTGCGGATGAGCCGGAGCGCAATACGGGTCTCATTTCCTGTGAGAGCGGTGTGTGTGAGTGACCCCTGAGTTAATAACTCATGATCTTTACAACGGAAGTGAATCAGTCAAAACTAACTTTATCTGGACAATAACTTCATTCTAGAGCTTTATTCTACAATCTATATTGTTAAAAGCGCTATGAAGGTGACTTGACTAGAGATGATGAACGTGTGTGTGTGTGTGTGTGTGTGTGTGTGTGTGTGTCCTCAGGGTTAGGGTTAGAGATGCTGTGTGTACATGATGAGCGTGTGTGTGTGTGTGTGTGTGTCCTCAGGGTTAGGGTTAGAGATGCTGTGTGTACATGATGAACGTGTGTGTGTGTGTGTCCTCAGGGTTAGAGATGCTGTGTGTACATGATGAACGTGTGTGTGTGTGTGTGTGTGTGTGTGTGTGTGTGTCCTCAGGGTTAGAGATGCTGTGTGTACATGATGAACGTGTGTGTGTGTGTGTGTCCTCAGGGTTAGAGATGCTGTGTGTACATGATGAACGTGTGTGTGTGTGTGTGTGTGTGTGTGTGTGTGTGTGTGTGTGTGTGTGTGTGTGTGTGTGTGTGTGTGTGTGTGTCCTCAGGGTTAGGGTTAGAGATGCTGTGTGTACATGATGAACGTGTGTGTGTGTGTGTGTGTGTGTGTGTGTGTGTGTGTGTGTCCTCAGGGTTAGGGTTAGAGATGCTGTGTGTACATGATGAACGTGTGTGTGTGTGTGTGTGTGTGTGTGTGTGTGTGTGTGTGTGTGTGTGTGTGTGTGTGTGTGTGTGTGTGTGTCCTCAGGGTTAGGGTTAGAGATGCTGTGTGTACATGATGAACGTGTGTGTGTGTGTGTGTGTGTGTGTGTGTGTGTGTGTGTCCTCAGGGTTAGGGTTAGAGATGCTGTGTGTACATGATGAACGTGTGTGTGTGTGTGTGTGTGTGTGTGTGTGTGTGTGTGTGTGTCCTCAGGGTTAAGGTTAGAGATGCTGTGTGTACATGATGAACGTGTGTGTGTGTGTGTGTGTGTGTGTGTGTGTGTGTGTGTGTCCTCAGGGTTAGGGTTAGAGATGCTGTGTGTACATGATGAACGTGTGTGTGTGTGTGTGTGTGTGTGTGTGTGTGTGTGTGTGTCCTCAGGGTTAGGGTTAGAGATGCTGTGTGTACATGATGAACGTGTGTGTGTGTGTGTGTGTGTGTGTGTGTGTGTGTGTCCTCAGGGTTAGGGTTAGAGATGCTGTGTGTACATGATGAACGTGTGTGTGTGTGTGTGTGTGTGTGTGTGTGTGTGTGTGTGTGTGTGTGTGTGTGTCCTCAGGGTTAGGGTTAGAGATGCTGTGTGTACATGATGAACGTGTGTGTGTGTGTGTGTGTGTGTGTGTGTGTGTCCTCAGGGTTAGGGTTAGAGATGCTGTGTGTACATGATGAACGTGTGTGTGTGTGTGTGTGTGTGTGTGTGTGTGTGTGTGTGTGTGTGTGTCCTCAGGGTTAGGGTTAGAGATGCTGTGTGTACATGATGAACGTGTGTGTGTGTGTGTGTGTGTGTGTGTGTGTCCTCAGGGTTAGGGTTAGAGATGCTGTGTGTACATGATGAACGTGTGTGTGTGTGTGTGTGTGTGTGTGTGTGTGTGTCCTCAGGGTTAGGGTTAGAGATGCTGTGTGTACATGATGAACGTGTGTGTGTGTGTGTGTGTGTGTGTCCTCAGGGTTAGGGTTAGAGATGCTGTGTGTACATGATGAGTGTGTGTGTGTGTGTGTGTGTGTCCTCAGGGTTAGGGTTAGAGATGCTGTGTGTACATGATGAGCGTGTGTGTGTGTGTGTGTGTGTCCTCAGGGTTAGAGATGCTGTGTGTACATGATGAACGTGTGTGTGTGTGTGTCCTCAGGGTTAGAGATGCTGTGTGTACATGATGAACGTGTGTGTGTGTGTGTGTGTGTGTGTGTGTCCTCAGGGTTAGAGATGCTGTGTGTACATGATGAACGTGTGTGTGTGTGTGTGTCCTCAGGGTTAGAGATGCTGTGTGTACATGATGAACGTGTGTGTGTGTGTGTGTGTGTGTGTGTGTGTGTGTGTGTGTGTGTGTGTGTGTGTGTGTGTGTGTCCTCAGGGTTAGGGTTAGAGATGCTGTGTGTACATGATGAACGTGTGTGTGTGTGTGTGTGTGTGTGTGTGTGTGTGTGTGTGTGTGTCCTCAGGGTTAGGGTTAGAGATGCTGTGTGTACATGATGAACGTGTGTGTGTGTGTGTGTGTGTGTGTGTGTGTGTGTGTGTGTGTCCTCAGGGTTAAGGTTAGAGATGCTGTGTGTACATGATGAACGTGTGTGTGTGTGTGTGTGTGTGTGTGTGTGTGTGTGTGTGTCCTCAGGGTTAGGGTTAGAGATGCTGTGTGTACATGATGAACGTGTGTGTGTGTGTGTGTGTGTGTGTGTGTGTGTGTGTGTGTGTGTCCTCAGGGTTAGGGTTAGAGATGCTGTGTGTACATGATGAACGTGTGTGTGTGTGTGTGTGTGTGTGTGTGTGTCCTCAGGGTTAGGGTTAGAGATGCTGTGTGTACATGATGAACGTGTGTGTGTGTGTGTGTGTGTGTGTGTGTGTGTGTGTGTGTGTGTGTGTGTGTGTGTGTGTCCTCAGGGTTAGGGTTAGAGATGCTGTGTGTACATGATGAACGTGTGTGTGTGTGTGTGTGTGTGTGTGTGTGTGTGTCCTCAGGGTTAGGGTTAGAGATGCTGTGTGTACATGATGAACGTGTGTGTGTGTGTGTGTGTGTGTGTGTGTGTGTGTGTGTGTGTGTGTGTGTGTGTCCTCAGGGTTAGGGTTAGAGATGCTGTGTGTACATGATGAACGTGTGTGTGTGTGTGTGTGTGTGTGTGTGTGTCCTCAGGGTTAGGGTTAGAGATGCTGTGTGTACATGATGAACGTGTGTGTGTGTGTGTGTGTGTGTGTGTGTGTGTGTCCTCAGGGTTAGGGTTAGAGATGCTGTGTGTACATGATGAACGTGTGTGTGTGTGTGTGTGTGTGTGTGTGTGTGTGTGTGTGTCCTCAGGGTTAGAGATGCTGTGTGTACATGATGAACGTGTGTGTGTGTGTGTCCTCAGGGTTAGAGATGCTGTGTGTACATGATGAACGTGTGTGTGTGTGTGTGTGTGTGTGTCCTCAGGGTTAGAGATGCTGTGTGTACATGATGAACGTGTGTGTGTGTGTGTGTCCTCAGGGTTAGAGATGCTGTGTGTACATGATGAACGTGTGTGTGTGTGTGTGTGTGTGTGTGTGTGTGTGTGTGTCCTCAGGGTTAGAGATGCTGTGTGTACATGATGAACGTGTGTGTGTGTGTGTGTGTGTGTGTCCTCAGGGTTAGAGATGCTGTGTGTACATGATGAACGTGTGTGTGTGTGTGTGTCCTCAGGGTTAGAGATGCTGTGTGTACATGATAAACGTGTGTGTGTGTGTGTGTGTCCTCAGGGTTAGGGTTAGAGATGCTGTGTGTACATGATGAACGTGTGTGTGTGTGTGTGTGTGTGTGTGTGTGTGTGTGTGTGTGTGTGTCCTCAGGGTTAGGGTTAGAGATGCTGTGTGTACATGATGAACGTGTGTGTGTGTGTGTGTGTCCTCAGGGTTAGGGTTAGAGATGCTGTGTGTACATGATGAACGTGTGTGTGTGTGTGTGTGTGTGTGTGTCCTCAGGGTTAAGGTTAGAGATGCTGTGTGTACATGATGAACGTGTGTGTGTGTGTGTGTGTGTGTGTGTGTGTGTGTGTGTGTCCTCAGGGTTAGGGTTAGAGATGCTGTGTGTACATGATGAACGTGTGTGTGTGTGTGTGTGTGTGTGTGTGTGTCCTCAGGGTTAAGGTTAGAGATGCTGTGTGTACATGATGAACGTGTGTGTGTGTGTGTGTGTCTGTGTGTGTGTCCTCAGGGTTAGGGTTAGAGATGCTGTGTGTACATGATGAACGTGTGTGTGTGTGTGTGTGTGTGTGTGTGTGTGTGTGTGTCCTCAGGGTTAGGGTTAGAGATGCTGTGTGTACATGATGAACGTGTGTGTGTGTGTGTGTGTGTGTGTGTGTGTGTGTGTGTGTGTCCTCAGGGTTAGGGTTAGAGATGCTGTGTGTACATGATGAACGTGTGTGTGTGTGTGTGTGTGTGTGTGTGTGTGTGTGTGTGTGTGTGTGTGTGTGTGTGTGTCCTCAGGGTTAGGGTTAGAGATGCTGTGTGTACATGATGAACGTGTGTGTGTGTGTGTGTTGCTGTGTGTACATGATGAACGTGTGTGTGTGTGTGTGTGTGTGTGTGTGTGTGTGTGTGTGTGTGTCCTCAGGGTTAAGGTTAGAGATGCTGTGTGTACATGATGAACGTGTGTGTGTGTGTGTGTGTGTGTGTGTGTGTGTGTGTGTCCTCAGGGTTAGGGTTAGAGATGCTGTGTGTACATGATGAACGTGTGTGTGTGTGTGTGTGTGTGTGTCCTCAGGGTTAAGGTTAGAGATGCTGTGTGTACATGATGAACGTGTGTGTGTGTGTGTGTGTGTGTGTGTCCTCAGGGTTAGGGTTAGAGATGCTGTGTGTACATGATGAACGTGTGTGTGTGTGTGTGTGTGTGTGTGTCCTCAGGGTTAGGGTTAGAGATGCTGTGTGTACATGATGAACGTGTGTGTGTGTGTGTGTGTCCTCAGGGTTAGGGTTAGAGATGCTGTGTGTACATGATGAACGTGTGTGTGTGTGTGTGTGTGTGTGTCCTCAGGGTTAGGGTTAGAGATGCTGTGTGTACATGATGAACGTGTGTGTGTGTGTGTGTGTCCTCAGGGTTAAGGTTAGAGATGCTGTGTGTACATGATGAACGTGTGTGTGTGTGTGTGTGTGTGTCCTCAGGGTTAAGGTTAGAGATGCTGTGTGTACATGATGAACGTGTGTGTGTGTGTGTGTGTGTGTGTCCTCAGGGTTAGGGTTAGAGATGCTGTGTGTACATGATGAACGTGTGTGTGTGTGTGTGTGTGTGTGTGTGTGTGTGTGTCCTCAGGGTTAGGGTTAGAGATGCTGTGTGTACATGATGAACGTGTGTGTGTGTGTGTGTGTGTGTGTGTGTGTGTGTGTCCTCAGGGTTAGGGTTAGAGATGCTGTGTGTACATGATGAACGTGTGTGTGTGTGTGTGTCCTCAGGGTTAGGGTTAGAGATGCTGTGTGTACATGATGAACGTGTGTGTGTGTGTGTGTGTGTGTGTGTGTCCTCAGGGTTAGGGTTAGAGATGCTGTGTGTACATGATGAACGTGTGTGTGTGTGTGTGTGTGTGTGTGTGTGTGTGTGTGTGTGTGTGTGTGTGTGTGTGTGTGTGTCCTCAGGGTTAGGGTTAGAGATGCTGTGTGTACATGATGAACGTGTGTGTGTGTGTGTGTGTGTGTGTGTGTGTGTGTGTGTGTGTGTCCTCAGGGTTAGGGTTAGAGATGCTGTGTGTACATGATGAACGTGTGTGTGTGTGTGTGTGTGTGTGTGTGTGTGTCCTCAGGGTTAGGGTTAGAGATGCTGTGTGTACATGATGAACGTGTGTGTGTGTGTGTGTGTGTGTGTGTGTGTGTGTGTCCTCAGGGTTAGGGTTAGAGATGCTGTGTGTACATGATGAACGTGTGTGTGTGTGTGTGTGTCCTCAGGGTTAGGGTTAGAGATGCTGTGTGTACATGATGAACGTGTGTGTGTGTGTGTTGCTGTGTGTACATGATGAACGTGTGTGTGTGTGTGTGTGTGTGTGTGTGTGTGTGTGTGTGTCCTCAGGGTTAAGGTTAGAGATGCTGTGTGTACATGATGAACGTGTGTGTGTGTGTGTGTGTGTGTGTGTGTGTGTGTGTCCTCAGGGTTAGGGTTAGAGATGCTGTGTGTACATGATGAACGTGTGTGTGTGTGTGTGTGTGTGTGTGTGTGTGTGTGTGTCCTCAGGGTTAAGGTTAGAGATGCTGTGTGTACATGATGAACGTGTGTGTGTGTGTGTGTGTGTGTGTCCTCAGGGTTAGGGTTAGAGATGCTGTGTGTACATGATGAACGTGTGTGTGTGTGTGTGTGTGTGTGTGTGTGTCCTCAGGGTTAGGGTTAGAGATGCTGTGTGTACATGATGAACGTGTGTGTGTGTGTGTGTGTCCTCAGGGTTAGGGTTAGAGATGCTGTGTGTACATGATGAACGTGTGTGTGTGTGTGTGTGTGTGTGTGTCCTCAGGGTTAGGGTTAGAGATGCTGTGTGTACATGATGAACGTGTGTGTGTGTGTGTGTGTCCTCAGGGTTAAGGTTAGAGATGCTGTGTGTACATGATGAACGTGTGTGTGTGTGTGTGTGTGTGTGTGTCCTCAGGGTTAAGGTTAGAGATGCTGTGTGTACATGATGAACGTGTGTGTGTGTGTGTGTGTGTGTGTCCTCAGGGTTAGGGTTAGAGATGCTGTGTGTACATGATGAACGTGTGTGTGTGTGTGTGTGTGTGTGTGTGTGTCCTCAGGGTTAGGGTTAGAGATGCTGTGTGTACATGATGAACGTGTGTGTGTGTGTGTGTGTGTGTGTGTGTGTGTGTGTGTCCTCAGGGTTAGGGTTAGAGATGCTGTGTGTACATGATGAACGTGTGTGTGTGTGTGTGTCCTCAGGGTTAGGGTTAGAGATGCTGTGTGTACATGATGAACGTGTGTGTGTGTGTGTGTGTGTGTGTCCTCAGGGTTAGGGTTAGAGATGCTGTGTGTACATGATGAACGTGTGTGTGTGTGTGTGTGTGTGTGTGTGTGTGTGTGTGTGTGTGTGTGTGTGTGTCCTCAGGGTTAGGGTTAGAGATGCTGTGTGTACATGATGAACGTGTGTGTGTGTGTGTGTACATGATGAACGTGTGTGTGTGTGTGTGTGTGTGTCCTCAGGGTTAGGGTTAGAGATGCTGTGTGTACATGATGAACGTGTGTGTGTGTGTGTGTGTGTGTGTGTGTGTGTGTCCTCAGGGTTAGGGTTAGAGATGCTGTGTGTACATGATGAACGTGTGTGTGTGTGTGTGTGTGTGTGTGTGTGTGTGTGTCCTCAGGGTTAGGGTTAGAGATGCTGTGTGTACATGATGAACGTGTGTGTGTGTGTGTGTGTCCTCAGGGTTAGGGTTAGAGATGCTGTGTGTACATGATGAACGTGTGTGTGTGTGTGTGTGTGTGTGTGTGTGTGTGTCCTCAGGGTTAGGGTTAGAGATGCTGTGTGTACATGATGAACGTGTGTGTGTGTGTGTCCTCAGGGTTAGGGTTAGAGATGCTGTGTGTACATGATGAACGTGTGTGTGTGTGTGTCCTCAGGGTTAGGGTTAGAGATGCTGTGTGTACATGATGAACGTGTGTGTGTGTGTGTGTGTGTGTGTGTGTGTGTGTGTGTGTCCTCAGGGTTAGGGTTAGAGATGCTGTGTGTACATGATGAACGTGTGTGTGTGTGTGTGTGTGTCTGTGTGTGTGTCCTCAGGGTTAGGGTTAGAGATGCTGTGTGTACATGATGAACGTGTGTGTGTGTGTGTGTGTGTGTGTGTGTGTCCTCAGGGTTCACTGCGAGTGATGGAGGGACGCAGACGGGGAGCCACAGCTGGAAGTTTCTGCTCGGTGTCGTGGCTTTGACTCTCAGCACTTCCATCATCGTCGTCTGCGCTGTCAAGTCTCCCTCCTGGTACAAACTCCTGTTCAACTACCGGCACCAGAGGCTGTGTGAGGACGGCGAGCCCAGCGTGTTCAGCGGCCGCTTCTCTAACTTCAGCCTGGACACGCAGCAGACGGAGACCAGCGCTCAGGAGCTGGAGGAGCTGGAGGACGACGGCTTCATCGAGGACGGCTACATCGAGCCGGGGAACTACAGCCGACATCCAGACGCGGACCGCGAGTCGTGAGCCAGAACTCTGCTATCCGCGCGTCTCAGGGCTAGGGCACATTGGTGGACTAATTAAGCCATGAGTTTTTGCATGAACAGACTGTGAGGATCTTTTTTTCCAATGCAGTAGTGCAATATGAAAATTCCTTAAAATATAAAACCAAAAAGATCATTGAACCAGAATTGCAAATACATGCATCTCAGCATGTTAATACAGTGTGTGTAAACGCTGCAAACTTCATGTTCTTCCTCAGTGTCTCTGTCTTGTTTTCCAGCAAAAATATCTAAACATTCTTAAATCAAGATACATTTACTGGAGTAAATAAAAATGTATAAAAATTAACTGACTTCATACTTAAGGGGAAAACAAGTTTATTTTTGGCAGATTTTGTTTCTTGCTTTGATACATTTCTCAGAAAACTTAATTAAAAACTTTAAGGGGTCATGAAATGAGAAATAAAATTTTATAGGTCATCATTTTATAAGAATACCCTGAGAGTTTCAGAACTGAAACCGTCCTTGTTAGTCCAAAATCAGCTCTTATTGTTACCAGGCCCAGCGAACGACTCGTCCTGGAATGTGCCCCTTTAAGACGAGATAAGGCAGTGAAAGACCGCCCCTTTATGAAGAAGATCAGCTGTGGCCCCGCCCACTGGCGTTAGTGAGACGAGCACAGGGTCACGCGCTGGACTAGTAATAACATTACCTTCAGAAGGATCCTAATGCTGGGAATGTGGCTGTTTATTTTCAACAATGTGAATGTCTCAGTTGAACATTATTTATTTCTATTCGATACATTTCACTGGATTCTTTGGTAAATCAGTCGCAAACTCGGCGCAGGCTTTGCAGGCTTTGACGATATGGACTCGACAGTAATGCCACAACATGTAAGTAACCCTGTCCATTCTAATGCCTGATCTGTGACCAGTGATTGTAATGATTCCACTACAGTCAGATGTTCCTTGTCCTGTCAGTATATCTAATCAGTGACTAAATGGTCAACTTCACATTGTTTCTCTTAGTAGGGTGTAAATACTCTGTTGTTTAAACCGATTGAATTATACATAGAAAGCAATCAAACAACGCTCCGTTTACAATAGCTGTAGCTGTCAATCAAACAGCACGTGTTTATCAGTTCTGAGTCGCGCCAAAACTCCCGTAATAATCAACGAATCTCTTACATTGTGTTTTCACTGTTAGTTATGATGAAAGCATTCGTTAGTGTGCAGAAATCGAGTTGCGATGACGAGATCGCCGCATGCATGTCTGTGATCAGCTACGTTCATCACTGCAACCTTTCATGCCACGATCTTAATATGATGCCATAGATCTAATTGCATTGCTATGATTATCAATTTTCATGAGTAGTCAACATTGAGAGTAGTAATAGTAAAAACTGTGCTAAAAGTTTTCGAGAGAGTTACACATGTAATACTAGCTATTTCATTTGCAAAGCTGTTAGCCAATCACAGCAGTGGGCGTTTACACGGAAGTCTCACAGCCAATCACAGCAGTGGGCGTTTACACGGAAGTCTCACAGCCAATCACAGCAGTGGGCGTTTACACTGAAGTCTCACAGCCAATCACAGCAGTGGGCGTTTACACTGAAGACTCACAGCCAATCACAGCAGTGGGCGTTTACACTGAAGACTCACAGCCAATCACAGCAGTGGGCGTTTACACGGAAGTCTCAGAGCCAATCACAGCAGTGGGCGTTTACACGGAAGTCTCAGAGCCAATCACAGCAGTGGGCGTTTACACTGAAGACTCACAGCCAATCACAGCAGTGGGCGTTTACATGGAAGTCTCACAGCCAATCACAGCAGTGGGCGTTTACACGGAAGTCTCACAGCCAATCACAGCAGTGGGCGTTTACACTGAAGACTCACAGCCAATCACAGCAGTGGGCGTTTACACGGAAGTCTCAGAGCCAATCACAGCAGTGGGCGTTTACACGGAAGACTCAAACTCTTCACAGCAGTGGGCGTTTACACGGAAGTCTCACAGCCAATCACAGCAGTGGGCGTTTACACGGAAGTCTCACAGCCAATCACAGCAGTGGGCGTTTACACGGAAGTCTCACAGCCAATCACAGCAGTGGGCGTTTACACTGAAGACTCACAGCGAATCACAGCAGTGGGCGTTTACACTGAAGACTCACAGCCAATCACAGCAGTGGGCGTTTACACGGAAGTCTCACAGCCAATCACAGCAGTGGGCGTTTACACGGAAGTCTCACAGCCAATCACAGCAGTGGGCGTTTACACTGAAGACTAACAGCCAATCACAGCAGTGGGCGTTTACACTGAAGACTCACAGCCAATCACAGCAGTGGGCGTTTACACGGAAGTCTCACAGCCAATCACAGCAGTGGGCGTTTACACTGAAGACTCAGAGCCAATCACAGCAGTGGGCGTTTACACGGAAGTCTCAGAGCCAATCACAGCAGTGGGCGTTTACACGGAAGACTCAAACTCTTCACAGCAGTGGGCGTTTACATGGAAGTCTCACAGCCAATCACAGCAGTGGGCGTTTACACGGAAGTCTCACAGCCAATCACAGCAGTGGGCGTTTACACTGAAGACTCACAGCCAATCACAGCAGTGGGCGTTTACACGGAAGTCTCAGAGCCAATCACAGCAGTGGGCGTTTACACGGAAGACTCAAACTCTTCACAGCAGTGGGCGTTTACACGGAAGTCTCACAGCCAATCACAGCAGTGGGCGTTTACACGGAAGTCTCACAGCCAATCACAGCAGTGGGCGTTTACACGGAAGTCTCACAGCCAATCACAGCAGTGGGCGTTTACACTGAAGACTCACAGCCAATCACAGCAGTGGGCGTTTACACTGAAGACTCACAGCCAATCACAGCAGTGGGCGTTTACACGGAAGTCTCACAGCCAATCACAGCAGTGGGCGTTTACACTGAAGTCTCACAGCCAATCACAGCAGTGGGCGTTTACACGGAAGTCTCACAGCCAATCACAGCAGTGGGCGTTTACACTGAAGACTAACAGCCAATCACAGCAGTGGGCGTTTACACTGAAGACTCACAGCCAATCACAGCAGTGGGCGTTTACACGGAAGTCTCACAGCCAATCACAGCAGTGGGCGTTTACACTGAAGACTCAGAGCCAATCACAGCAGTGGGCGTTTACACGGAAGTCTCAGAGCCAATCACAGCAGTGGGCGTTTACACGGAAGACTCAAACTCTTCACAGCAGTGGGCGTTTACACAGAAGTCTCACAGCCAATCACAGCAGTGGGCGTTTACACAGAAGTCTCATAGCCAATCACAGCAGTGGGCGTTTACACTGAAGACTCAGAGCCAATCACAGTAGTGGGCGTTTACACGGAAGTCTCAGAGCCAATCACAGCAGTGGGCGTTTACACGGAAGACTCAAACTCTTCACAGCAGTGGGCGTTTACACGGAAGACTCAAACTCTTCACAGCAGTGGGCGTTTACACAGAAGTCTCACAGCCAATCACAGCAGTGGGCGTTTACACAGAAGTCTCACAGCCAATCACAGCAGTGGGCGTTTACACTGAAGACTCATAGCCAATCACAGCAGTGGGCGTTTACACTGAAGTCTCACAGCCAATCACAGCAGTGGGCGTTTACACGGAAGTCTCACAGCCAATCACAGCAGTGGGCGTTTACACTGAAGTCTCACAGCCAATCACAGCAGTGGGCGTTTACACGGAAGTCTCACAGCCAATCACAGCAGTGGGCGTTTACACTGAAGTCTCACAGCCAATCACAGCAGTGGGCGTTTACACTGAAGACTCACAGCCAATCACAGCAGTGGGCGTTTACACGGAAGTCTCAGAGCCAATCACAGCAGTGGGCGTTTACACGGAAGACTCACAGCCAATCACAGCAGTGGGCGTTTACACTGAAGACTCACAGCCAATCACAGCAGTGGGCGTTTACACTGAAGTCTCACAGCCAATCACAGCAGTGGGCGTTTACACTGAAGTCTCACAGCCAATCACAGCAGTGGGCGTTTACACTGAAGTCCCACAGCCAATCACAGCAGTGGGCGTTTACACTGAAGACTCACAGCCAATCACAGCAGTGGGCGTTTACACTGAAGTCTCACAGCCAATCACAGCAGTGGGCGTTTACACTGAAGTCTCACAGCCAATCACAGCAGTGGGCGTTTACACTGAAGTCCCACAGCCAATCACAGCAGTGGGCGTTTACACTGAAGACTCAAACTCTTCACAGCAAAAACTCTGCAAAAGACAAAAGCACTTACTCTCTTCTCTCAGTGAAGATCACGTCCATGCTCTGAGCTTCTCTGTCGTTCTGTGCTTTCAGCTAATGACACAAACACACAGAGAGAACTGAGCAGGAATACGAGGAGAGTCAAGAAGAAATAATGTGTAGAGATAACGTGAACTCACCATGATGATGTCGTTCACCACTTCGTCCATCTCAGTATTTGTGTTCAGTTTGTCAACTAGCTGGAGATTTAGAAAAAGACACAGCTTACTTAAATAATGACATCATCATGTGCCTCAAAATTACAAATTACAAATACAAATACAACTTCTAAGTCCAATGGTTATAAAATAATGTACCATGTTGTAATCTGCCAGCTGGCCTTGAAGATCTTTGATTTCTCCAGCCAGGACTTCTGCTCTGCTCACATAAGAAGTTTTAAGACATGAAATTAATTATCCTGATGTCATCAAAACTAAAGAAAAAGTCCTTCTCTGAACAATTAAGGGGCTCTTATTAGCGAATCAGAAATATACACATTTTTTCATCATATATATTTATTCTTCGAAATATATACAATTTAAAACGTAGGATGCATCATGTTATTTTAAAGAACAATATTATTATATTATAATTTTTTGTCTTTTTTTGTATTATTAAGACATAATTCTGGTGGCTCTGAAGGTAAGCGTACCGTTTCTCATACGACAGGAACACTGAATTCTCCTGACTGAAGGTGTCGATGTCCTTCTGTAGTTTAGCAGACTCCATCGTCAGCTCGTTTATTTTACTCCTGAAGCAAACAAACGAAATATTAATCAGACCGTCTTATCTGAGAGATAATGAAACATGCAATAAATGACATGAAGAAAATTACCGTAATAACCCGAGGTAATATGACTTATCCAGGATTTGCCTCTGAGGTCCTGAAGGAGTGAGAATAAAAGGGTGAGTGTGCAGATCTCAGATCAGTCTAACACTAGCACTGATCTCACATCAGTCTGACACTAGCACTGATCTCACATCAGTCTAACACTAACACTGATCTCACATCAGTCTGACACTAGCACTGATCTCACATCAGTCTGACACTAACACTGATCTCACATCAGTCTGACACTAGCACTGATCTCACATCAGTCTGACACTAGCACTGATCTCACATCAGTCTGACACTAACACAGATCTCACATCAGTCTGACACTAGCACTGATCTCACATCAGTCTGACACTAACACTGATCTCACATCAGTCTGACACTAACACAGATCTCACATCAGTCTGACACTAACACAAATCTCACATCAGTCTGACACTAACACTGATCTCACATCAGTCTGACACTAACACTGATCTCACATCAGTCTGACACTAACACTGATCTCACATCAGTCTGACACTAGCACTGATCTCACATCAGTCTGACACTAACACTGATCTCACATCAGTCTGACACTAGCACTGATCTCACATCAGTCTGACACTAGCACTGATCTCACATCAGTCTAACACTAACACTGATCTCACATCAGTCTGACACTAGCACTGATCTCACATCAGTCTGACACTAGCACTGATCTCACATCAGTCTAACACTAACACTGATCTCACATCAGTCTGACACTAGCACTGATCTCACATCAGTCTGACACTAACACTGATCTCACATCAGTCTGACACTAGCACTGATCTCACATCAGTCTGACACTAGCACTGATCTCACATCAGTCTGACACTAACACAGATCTCACATCAGTCTGACACTAACACTGATCTCACATCAGTCTGACACTAGCACTGATCTCACATCAGTCTGACACTAGCACTGATCTCACATCAGTCTGACACTAACACTGATCTCACATCAGTCTGACACTAACACTGATCTCACATCAGTCTGACACTAGCACTGATCTCACATCAGTCTGACACTAACACTGATCTCACATCAGTCTGACACTAGCACTGATCTCACATCAGTCTGACACTAGCACTGATCTCACATCAGTCTAACACTAACACTGATCTCACATCAGTCTGACACTAGCACTGATCTCACATCAGTCTGACACTAGCACTGATCTCACATCAGTCTAACACTAACACTGATCTCACATCAGTCTGACACTAGCACTGATCTCACATCAGTCTAACACTAGCACTGATCTCACATCAGTCTGACACTAGCACTGATCTCACATCAGTCTGACACTAACACTGATCTCACATCAGTCTGACACTAGCACTGATCTCACATCAGTCTGACACTAACACTGATCTCACATCAGTCTGACACTAGCACTGATCTCACATCAGTCTGACACTAGCACTGATCTCACATCAGTCTGACACTAGCACTGATCTCACATCAGTCTGACACTAGCACTGATCTCACATCAGTCTGACACTAACACTGATCTCACATCAGTCTGACACTAGCACTGATCTCACATCAGTCTGACACTAACACTGATCTCACATCAGTCTGACACTAGCACTGATCTCACATCAGTCTGACACTAACACTGATCTCACATCAGTCTGACACTAGCACTGATCTCACATCAGTCTGACACTAGCACTGATCTCACATCAGTCTGAC
Source organism: Squalius cephalus (assembly GCA_022829025.1). Taxonomy (NCBI): domain Eukaryota; kingdom Metazoa; phylum Chordata; class Actinopteri; order Cypriniformes; family Leuciscidae; genus Squalius; species Squalius cephalus. The sequence continues at coordinate 51,434,825 of CM040795.1, read as the reverse complement.
ACTAACACAGATCTCACATCAGTCTGACACTAGCACTGATCTCACATCAGTCTGACACTAACACTGATCTCACATCAGTCTGACACTAACACAGATCTCACATCAGTCTGACACTAACACAAATCTCACATCAGTCTGACACTAACACTGATCTCACATCAGTCTGACACTAACACTGATCTCACATCAGTCTGACACTAACACTGATCTCACATCAGTCTGACACTAGCACTGATCTCACATCAGTCTGACACTAACACTGATCTCACATCAGTCTGACACTAGCACTGATCTCACATCAGTCTGACACTAGCACTGATCTCACATCAGTCTGACACTAACACTGATCTCACATCAGTCTGACACTAACACTGATCTCACATCAGTCTGACACTAACACTGATCTCACATCAGTCTGACACTAACACTGATCTCACATCAGTCTAACACTAACACTGATCTCACATCAGTCTAACACTAACACTGATCTCACATCAGTCTGACACTAACACTGATCTCACATCAGTCTAACACTAACACTGATCTCACATCAGTCTGACACTAGCACTGATCTCACATCAGTCTGACACTAACACTGATCTCACATCAGTCTGACACTAACACTGATCTCACATCAGTCTGACACTAACACTGATCTCACATCAGTCTGACACTAGCACTGATCTCACATCAGTCTGACACTAGCACTGATCTCACATCAGTCTGACACTAGCACTGATCTCACATCAGTCTGACACTAGCACTGATCTCACATCAGTCTGACACTAGCACTGATCTCACATCAGTCTGACACTAGCACTGATCTCACATCAGTCTGACACTAACACTGATCTCACATCAGTCTGACACTAGCACTGATCTCACATCAGTCTGACACTAACACTGATCTCACATCAGTCTGACACTAACACTGATCTCACATCAGTCTGACACTAGCACTGATCTCACATCAGTCTGACACTAGCACTGATCTCACATCAGTCTGACACTAGCACTGATCTCACATCAGTCTGACACTAGCACAGATCTCACATCAGTCTGACACTAGCACTGATCTCACATCAGTCTAACACTAGCACTGATCTCACATCAGTCTGACACTAACACTGATCTCACATCAGTCTGACACTAGCACTGATCTCACATCAGTCTGACACTAACACTGATCTCACATCAGTCTGACACTAGCACTGATCTCACATCAGTCTAACACTAGCACTGATCTCACATCAGTCTGACACTAACACTGATCTCACATCAGTCTGACACTAGCACTGATCTCACATCAGTCTGACACTAGCACTGATCTCACATCAGTCTGACACTAACACTGATCTCACATCAGTCTGACACTAACACTGATCTCACATCAGTCTGACACTAACACTGATCTCACATCAGTCTGACACTAGCACTGATCTCACATCAGTCTGACACTAGCACTGATCTCACATCAGTCTAAAACTAGCACTGATCTCACATCAGTCTGACACTAACACTGATCTCACATCAGTCTGACACTAACACTGATCTCACATCAGTCTGACACTAACACTGATCTCACATCAGTCTGACACTAGCACTGATCTCACATCAGTCTGACACTAGCACTGATCTCACATCAGTCTGACACTAACACTGATCTCACATCAGTCTGACACTAACACTGATCTCACATCAGTCTGACACTAACACTGATCTCACATCAGTCTGACACTAACACTGATCTCACATCAGTCTGACACTAGCACTGATCTCACATCAGTCTGACACTAGCACTGATCTCACATCAGTCTAAAACTAGCACTGATCTCACATCAGTCTGACACTAACACTGATCTCACATCAGTCTGACACTAACACTGATCTCACATCAGTCTGACACTAACACTGATCTCACATCAGTCTGACACTAGCACTGATCTCACATCAGTCTGACACTAGCACTGATCTCACATCAGTCTGACACTAGCACTGATCTCACATCAGTCTGACACTAGCACTGATCTCACATCAGTCTGACACTAGCACTGATCTCACATCAGTCTGACACTAGCACTGATCTCACATCAGCACTGATCTCACATAGGTCTGACACTAGCACTGATCTCACATCAGCACTGATCTCACATAGGTCTGACACTAGCACTGATCTCACATCAGCACTGATCTCACATAGGTCTGACACTAGCACTGATCTCACATCAGCACTGATCTCACATAGGTCTGACACTAGCACTGATCTCACATCAGTCTGACACTAACACTGATCTCACATCAGTCTGACACTAGCACTGATCTCACATCAGTCTAACACTAGCACTGATCTCACATCAGTCTGACACTAGCACTGATCTCACATCAGTCTGACACTAGCACTGATCTCACATCAGCACTGATCTCACATCAGTCTGACACTAGCACTGATCTCACATCAGTCTAACACTAACACTGATCTCACATCAGTCTGACACTAACACTGATCTCACATCAGTCTGACACTAGCACTGATCTCACATCAGTCTGACACTAACACTGATCTCACATCAGTCTAACACTAACACTGATCTCACATCAGTCTGACACTAACACTGATCTCACATCAGTCTGACACTAGCACTGATCTCACATCAGTCTGACACTAACACTGATCTCACATCAGTCTGACACTAGCACTGATCTCACATCAGTCTGACACTAACACTGATCTCACATCAGTCTAACACTAACACTGATCTCACATCAGTCTGACACTAACACTGATCTCACATCAGTCTGACACTAGCACTGATCTCACATCAGTCTGACACTAACACTGATCTCACATCAGTCTAACACTAACACTGATCTCACATCAGTCTAACACTAGCACTGATCTCACATCAGTCTAACACTAACACTGATCTCACATCAGTCTAACACTAGCACTGATCTCACATCAGTCTGACACTAACACTGATCTCACATCAGTCTGATACTAGCACTGATCTCACATCAGTCTGACACTAGCACTGATCTCACATCAGTCTGACACTAGCACTGATCTCACATCAGTCTGACACTAGCACTGATCTCACATCAGTCTAACACTAACACAGATCTCACATCAGTCTGACACTAACTGACACTAGCACAGATCTCACATCAGTCTGACACTAACACTGATCTCACATCAGTCTGACACTAACACTGATCTCACATCAGTCTGACACTAGCACTGATCTCACATCAGTCTGACACTAACATTGATCTCACATCAGTCTGACACTAACTGACACTAGCACAGATCTCACATCAGTCTGACACTAGCACTGATCTCACATCAGTCTGACACTAGCACTGATCTCACATCAGTCTAACACTAACACAGATCTCACATCAGTCTGACACTAACTGACACTAGCACAGATCTCACATCAGTCTGACACTAGCACAGATCTCACATCAGTCTGACACTAACACTGATCTCACATCAGTCTGACACTAACACTGATCTCACATCAGTCTGACACTAACACTGATCTCACATCAGTCTGACACTAACACTGATCTCACATCAGTCTGACACTAGCACTGATCTCACATCAGTCTAACACTAGCACTGATCTCACATCAGTCTGACACTAGCACTGATCTCACATCAGTCTGACACTAACACTGATCTCACATCAGTCTGACACTAACACTGATCTCACATCAGTCTGACACTAACACTGATCTCACATCAGTCTGACACTAACACTGATCTCACATCAGTCTGACACTAGCACTGATCTCACATCAGTCTGACACTAACACTGATCTCACATCAGTCTGACACTAGCACTGATCTCACATCAGTCTAACACTAGCACTGATCTCACATCAGTCTGACACTAGCACTGATCTCACATCAGTCTGACACTAACACTGATCTCACATCAGTCTGACACTAACACTGATCTCACATCAGTCTGACACTAGCACTGATCTCACATCAGTCTGACACTAACACTGATCTCACATCAGTCTGACACTAGCACTGATCTCACATCAGTCTGACACTAACATTGATCTCACATCAGTCTGACACTAACTGACACTAGCACAGATCTCACATCAGTCTGACACTAGCACTGATCTCACATCAGTCTGACACTAGCACTGATCTCACATCAGTCTAACACTAACACAGATCTCACATCAGTCTGACACTAACTGACACTAGCACAGATCTCACATCAGTCTGACACTAGCACAGATCTCACATCAGTCTGACACTAACACTGATCTCACATCAGTCTGACACTAGCACTGATCTCACATCAGTCTAACACTAGCACTGATCTCACATCAGTCTGACACTAACACTGATCCAGCAGAACAGAGGAGCTCCACCTTTCCCGCCGGTCTTCTACACACACACACACACACACACACACACACACACACACACACACACACACACACATCCACCTTTCCCGCTGGTCTTCATCCCGCTGAGGCCCTGCTGAGTCACGGGCCGATCCGCCACTCTGATCTGAGCGGATAGAACCCCCGCGGCGGCCATGGGTCCTGCTCTGGTGCCGGGACGAGCGGTGCCCGGGGCCTGTGACACACACACACACACACACACACTCATCAGTGCGATCTTACACTATCACCACCTGCGACACACTCACACACACACACACACACACTCACCGCAGTGCTGACTCTGATGGCCGTCTGTGACCCCTAACACACACACACACACACACACACACACACACACTCACCGCAGTGCTGACTCTGATGGCTGTCTGTGACCCCTAACACACACACACACACACACACACACACACACACACACACACACACACATTCACTGCAGTGCTGACTCTGATGGCCGTCTGTGACCCCTAACACACACACACACACACACACACACACACACACACACACACTCACCGCAGTGCTGACTCTGATGGCTGTCTGTGACCCCTAACACACACACACACACACACACACACACACACACACATTCACTGCAGTGCTGACTCTGATGGCCGTCTGTGACCCCTAACACACACACACACACACACACACACACACACACACTCACCGCAGTGCTGACTCTGATGGCCGTCTGTGACCCCTAACACACACACACACACACACACACACACACACACACTCACCGCAGTGCTGACTCTGATGGCTGTCTGTGACCCCTAACACACACACACACACACACACACACACACACACACACACACACACACACACACATTCACTGCAGTGCTGACTCTGATGGCCGTCTGTGACCCCTAACACACACACACACACACACACACACACACACACACTCACCGCAGTGCTGACTCTGATGGCCGTCTGTGACCCCTAACACACACACACACACACACACACACACACACACACACACACACACACACACACACACACACACACACACTCACCGCAGTGCTGACTCTGATGGCTGTCTGTGACCCCTAACACACACACACACACACACACACACACACACACACACACACACACACACACACACACACATTCACTGCAGTGCTGACTCTGATGGCCGTCTGTGACCCCTAACACACACACACACACACACACACACACACACACACTCACCGCAGTGCTGACTCTGATGGCCGTCTGTGACCCCTAACACACACACACACACACACACACACACACACACACACACACACACTCACCGCAGTGCTGACTCTGATGGCTGTCGGTGGGCGTCCGGCGCTGAATGACCCGCGGCTCACGGGCCTCTGACCCGCCATTGTGTTCTGATGGTTCTGGAATCCACTGATGCTTCAGTGTCTAATGAGGGATTATAATCAAGGTATTAATCAATATCCTTCTAAATATCACAAGGCTAGAACTGCTAGCGTAGACCTTGGTTTAGGCTATAACTGCTAGCGTAGACCTTGGGTTAGGCTATAACTGCTAGCGTAGACCTTGGGTTAGGCTATAACTGCTAGCGTAGACCTTGTGTTAGGCTATAACTGCTAGCTTAGACCTTGGGTTAGGCTATAACTGCTAGCGTAGACCTTGGGTTAGGCTATAACTGCTAGCGTAGACCTTGGGTTAGGCTATAACTGCTAGCTTAGACCTTGGGTTAGGCTATAACTGTTAGCGTAGACCTTGTGTTAGGCTATAACTGCTAGCGTAGACCTTGGGTTAGGCTATAACTGCTAGCGTAGACCTTGTGTTAGGCTATAACTGCTAGCTTAGACCTTGGGTTAGGCTATAACTGCTAGCGTAGACCTTGGGTTAGGCTATAACTGCTAGCTTAGACCTTGGGTTAGGCTATAACTGCTAGCGTAGACCTTGTGTTAGGCTATAACTGCTAGCGTAGACCTTGGGTTAGGCTATAACTGCTAGCGTAGACCTTGTGTTAGGCTATAACTGCTAGCGTAGACCTTGTGTTAGGCTATAACTGCTAGCATAGACCTTGGGTTAGGCTATAACTGCTAGCATAGACCTTGGGTTAGGCTATAACTGCTAGCATAGACCTTGGGTTAGGCTATAACTGCTAGCGTAGACCTTGTGTTAGGCTATAACTGCTAGCATATACCTTGTGTTAGGCTATAACTGCTAGCATAGACCTTGTGTTAGGCTATAACTGCTAGCATAGACCTTGGGTTAGGCTATAACTGCTAGCGTAGACCTTGGGTTAGGCTATAACTGCTAGCGTAGACCTTGGGTTAGGCTATAACTGCTAGCGTAGACCTTGGGTTAGGCTATAACTGCTAGCGTAGACCTTGGGTTAGGCTATAACTGCTAGCGTAGACCTTGGGTTAGGCTATAACTGCTAGCGTAGACCTTGTGTTAGGCTATAACTGCTAGCGTAGACCTTGTGTTAGGCTATAACTGCTAGCGTAGACCTTGTGTTAGGCTATAACTGCTAGCATAGACCTTGGGTTAGGCTATAACTGCTAGCATAGACCTTGGGTTAGGCTATAACTGCTAGCGTAGACCTTGGGATAGGCTATAACTGCTAGCGTAGACCTTGTGTTAGGCTATAACTGCTAGCATAGACCTTGTGTTAGGCTATAACTGCTAGCATAGACCTTGGGATAGGCTATAACTGCTAGCATAGACCTTGGGTTAGGCTATAACTGCTAGCATAGACCTTGGGATAGGCTATAACTGCTAGCGTAGACCTTGTGTTAGGCTATAACTGCTAGCATAGACCTTGTGTTAGGCTATAACTGCTAGCATAGACCTTGTGTTAGGCTATAACTGCTAGCGTAGACCTTGGGTTAGGCTATAACTGCTAGCGTAGACCTTGGGTTAGGCTATAACTGCTAGCGTAGACCTTGGGTTAGGCTATAACTGCTAGCGTAGACCTTGTGTTAGGCTATAACTGCTAGCGTAGACCTTGTGTTAGGCTATAACTGCTAGCGTAGACCTTGTGTTAGGCTATAACTGCTAGCATAGACCTTGGGTTAGGCTATAACTGCTAGCATAGACCTTGGGTTAGGCTATAACTGCTAGCATAGACCTTGGGTTAGGCTATAACTGCTAGCGTAGACCTTGTGTTAGGCTATAACTGCTAGCATAGACCTTGTGTTAGGCTATAACTGCTAGCATAGACCTTGGGTTAGGCTATAACTGCTAGCATAGACCTTGGGTTAGGCTATAACTGCTAGCATAGACCTTGGGTTAGGCTATAACTGCTAGCTTAAACCTTGGGTTAGGCTATAACTGCTAGCGTAGACCTTGGGTTAGGCTATAACTGCTAGCATAGACCTTGGGTTAGGCTATAACTGCTAGCGTAGACCTTGGGTTAGGCTATAACTGCTAGCGTAGACCTTGGGTTAGGCTATAACTGCTAGCGTAGACCTTGGGTTAGGCTATAACTGCTAGCGTAGACCTTGGGTTAGGCTATAACTGCTAGCGTAGACCTTGTGTTAGGCTATAACTGCTAGCGTAGACCTTGTGTTAGGCTATAACTGCTAGCGTAGACCTTGTGTTAGGCTATAACTGCTAGCATAGACCTTGGGTTAGGCTATAACTGCTAGCATAGACCTTGGGTTAGGCTATAACTGCTAGCATAGACCTTGGGATAGGCTATAACTGCTAGCGTAGACCTTGTGTTAGGCTATAACTGCTAGCATAGACCTTGTGTTAGGCTATAACTGCTAGCATAGACCTTGGGATAGGCTATAACTGCTAGCATAGACCTTGGGTTAGGCTATAACTGCTAGCATAGACCTTGGGTTAGGCTATAACTGCTAGCATAGACCTTGGGTTAGGCTATAACTGCTAGCATAGACCTTGGGTTAGGCTAAAACTGCTGATGTTTGTAACTGTAAACGGGCCTACGATCTCCTGAGTCTTGAAGCTGATTTCTGCTGATGAAACTGCAAACTATCTTCAGTAAAACTTTTCTTCAATTTATTATAATTCTGACTCTCGTCTTAAATTGACTGAACTTCTATCTACTGGTCTTTATTAAACACATCTGGTCTTTAACTGTAAATCCCCTAACAGTTCAACAGAATAAAGAGGAGAAGAAGGGAATACACCAGAAGTGTAATACAGTACAGTAGCACAGAGTGCAGTTTATTATTTATTCCTGTGATAAAAGATGAATTTTCAGCATCATTACTCACGTGATCCTTCAGAAATCATCTCTCTTACTGTGTGAACAGCACAACTGTTTTTCAACTAGGGATGGGCATTTTTCAAAAATATTGCATTCGAATATTCGGGCTCATAAAATTCGAATATTCGAATATTCGTTTATTTAAATGACGTTTAACGAAAAAGCCTTTATTTTTTAAGCTAAGTTAGTTTTTTAGTTTTTGTCACCATTTCTGAAGAAGCTTACGATTAGGCAATAAACACAACAAGCTTACAATATATGTTAAAGTTTTCTTTTAATTGAAAACATTAAACAGTAGGCCTATGTGTAAACAAAAAAATATAAAGAAAAGGACTTAAGCTCAAGCAGCGCGAACAGAAAAAAAACGCCTAATAAAGCAGAGTAGCAGATTGCGCCAGTTATCGTACAGAACGTACACACACTCGAGTCAGCATATGATTATCGTGTTTATATTGTTTCACGTTTATGTTGAGAAAAACAATAATATCCACATGCAGGCGCGCCGCCAGCAATTTATGCTCGAGTGAGAAAACGCGCTGCGCTGACAGACGTTTCAGAGACACAAAGATACGGTGTTCTAGTTCTCACTGCACTTTGCGTTTTCTGTTCTTAAACCTCTCCCTCAACGAAACTTAAAGGAAGAATATGTCTCAAAATAATTTTGCTAAATAAGTTATCATCTCAGATCACTCGCACTACAGCTGCGCTTACCTGCAGACGTGATGCAGTGATGAACAGCTGTCTTTCCTCAGTCGACTGCTGTTTGGATTTCATGTGATTTCTCATTGTGGTGATGATATTATAACTCCAGATTGATTAATTAATTCATTTGATCAAAAGTAATTCCATTTTGTAAGATCATTTAATAACCTCATTTTCGACTAGTAATTCCAAACTTCGCGAGGCAGACGACGACATTATGATCAAATACAAACAATTTGTTAAACACGCGCCACAGTGCCACCCAGTGCATTTAATTATAACTGCGAGTTAGTGCTTGGGATTCATCAGGGATTCACTGCATTTACGACCCGCAAAGTATTTACGGCTTCATAAATGCGAAAAAATTCGAATAGTATTTTATTTTTCGAATAATAATTACAGATCGAATATTCGAAAATTCAAATATTCGTGCACATCCCTATTTTCAACACTGATAATAATCATGCACACTTCTTCAGCATCAGATCCTCATATTAGAGTGATTTCTGGAGGATCATGTGACACTGAAGACTGGAGTAATGATGCTGAACATTCAGCTTTGATCACAGGAATAAATTACACTTTACTATATATTCACATAGAGAACAGATGATTTACACTGGAATAATATCTCACTGTTTTTACTGTATTTTTGATCAAATAAATGCATTATTGGTGCATTAAATGCACAAATCCGGTTACCTAAATACTAACCCTAGGCAGTTTAGAGAGAGTTACCAGTTAAACAACAAGCAACATGACAAAAGCGAATTGGTACATTTAATCCACTTTCTTTAGAAAGCAAAATATATAAAATAGCTGTAATTAGATAATATTCATGATTATTAAACAAAATGTGCAGTGCAGTAGCACGACACACTGTCTATGACAGCATCAGATATTATACACCGGTTACCATATTCATGTAATATTATATCAACATGAACACCATTATAAACATTTCCGATTCAGTGAACCGATTCAAAAGAGTGAATCATCCAGCAATCGCGAATCTAGCCTACTGAACTATTGCCAGAACTGCTGAATGCTGAACGGAACAATAAGAAAGCGTTTAAAGAGCAACAGGGCGATTTCAAGAGTTTTCTAAAGAATATGGAGATTAATATGTGAATATGATTTCAAAGTTTGAAGCACACAGTGAATTACAGGCGATGAAACCCGGAGTCTGTGTTTAACTGTAATATATAGCCTACTGTAACCCTAAACACGAGAGCAAACTGAAGTTTAAAGCTCTGCCTTTCAGCTGCAAACCGAAATAAATACATGGAAAGCCATAAAGAAACCGTCAATAAAGCAAGCAAACACGCAGATCTTTATCCGCTAACGTTAGCAGCAGATTTAGCAACAAAGCTGTTTTCTTTGGTCTTGTTCCCAAGAAGAAAATCTGTTAAACTAAGGAAATGACCACACAACGAGCTAACAACATAAGTGATCGCTCACCTTCAGCTGTGAATCTGCAGTTTGGGTTGTTTTCTGTTAGCACTGTTAGCAGTTTTGGTTTAGCTCCTTCACCAGGCGAACCAAACGCTCGCCTGAGTTGCTTAGCAACCATGAAGTCATCGCGAGATCTCCCGCGAGAACAGCGCTGTGACGCGCCAGTTTCCTCTTAAATATGTATCTAGAATAGACAGGTTTAATTTAGTTTATTATATATTCATGTGATTTTTGTTCTATAGAGAAAGAATCTATTAGCCATCCGTTTTGTAATTGTATATACACAAAGTTTCTTTGGGTGGATGTGGATAATTGCAGTAGAAGGAAAACAAATGTTATAATTAAATTAAATAATTTTGATATATGTATGTATTATTCCAATGAAAGTAATAATAATAATAATAATAATAATAATACCTTTACTTTTATTGTACAACTTTTTATTATTTTGGGAAAATTTCGTAAACACAAGAAGAAATGGTCAGGATCCAAGCCAAATGTATTCATTTTCTTCAGGACACTAATGATTATTGCACCAGTCTGGAGAACATCGTCAATAAGAAAGCAAGAAAGACTTGTGATATCTTTAATGAATATACAGTTTTTATATTAAGAAACCAATGATTTGTACACTTTTGCATGTTTTTTTTTTTTTTTTTTTTTTTTTTTTTTGAGGATGGGTTAATATGTAAATTCTGTATAATATATTGTATACTACTAAAGTTCGTTGATTAATAAAAAAAATAATAATAAAAAAAAAAGAAAGAAAAACTATAATAACAGAATATATGTTTAAAACAGCACTGTTTCACGCCCAATTGTAATTGCATACCACAAGAAGCCTAAAGAAGCCACGCATTATTATCATTTTATTAGGGGTTCAAGCACGAAGTGCTGAAACCCTATTGTAATTGTAAGGATTTTTATTATTATTATTATTATTCTTCTCCGCTAAAACGCATCGTGCAGCCCAAACCGTAAGAGCTGGAACTTTGAAACTTTGACAGATGGTAGTACAAAAATCGAGGAAAGGTTCAGAGATTATGACCCCGATTGGCCCATAGGTGGCGCTATAACAACCAAAAGCGCGAAACTGCTCATAACTCCTAGACCGTATGTCGTAGACTCAAGTGTCTTATATCATTGGAAAGCTGGACGCCTGACGAACAAAACGTATATCTCCGATTTCATTTCCGCCATGATAGATTTTCCGCCATTTTGAATTTTGTCAAAAATCTATTTTTGCGAACTAGTCCCTGGTTTTTTGCCCGATTGGAACCAAACTAATGCAGAAATGTTCTCTGGAGACTGAATATCAATAATTATCGAAAAAAAGTGGAAATTTCGATTCACGGTCACTAAGGGGCGCCAAAACGTACGTTGTGGGAGGGGCCTATTTTACTAAAATGGCTGTAACTCCCGATGTAAATGAGGTATCTTCACCAAACTTGGTACACATGTGTATGAGCTTACTCTGGGGTCACAGTAAAAAAATCGCGACGATTGGCCTCATGGTGGCGCTATAAAATGAAAAAAACATAAAACAGGCTATAACCACCTGACCGTTAGTCCGATTGACTTGAAAATTGGTATGCAGTGTCTTGGTCCAAGGTGCCATGTATGTGTATGAGGACATTTGCGTATCTCAAAAAACATGGCCGCCATTGGCCAATGAAATTTTAACACCTATTAGACAAGGTTAACGGAGGCCGATCGGAACGAAACTCAATGGGCATGTTCGGCTCATGGCCCTAAAGGTCTGTAAGAATTTTGAAAGAAATTGGCCACTAGTTGGCGCTAACGAGTTTTACGGCTCTGTAATCACGTGGTGTTACAAATATCCACACAATATGCATATCATTTGATAGATCTCCTCATCCTGAACAACTTTGCCTCAAGAACCATTGCTGTCAATCAAACTGTTCATTAATTATTCATTAATATGTTAAAAACCTACTTTTGCGAACTAGTCCTAGGTTTTTTGCCCGATCGGAACCAGACCAGTCTAGGACAATTCTCTGGACTCTCTAGATCAATAATTATCAAAAAAAAGTTGAACTTTTGCATTTGGATGGCTGTAATAGGGTAATTTATAAAATGGGCGTGTCAAAATACATTAAAAAGCCTATAAATCCTAAATAAAAACTCAGAACTTCACAAAAATTGGTCAGCATATGTGACATAACATCATTAACAAGCATGAAAAATTCTATGGAGATCGGACGATAGGTGGCGCTATAACTGTTAAAAAGCTTTAAAATCATATATTTATGGTAAACTGCCTGTATTGGCTGTAAATGGTCTTTTCCATCTCTGATCATATAATTTTCATATCATAATGTTCAAAACTAGTGCAATACAATTCTCTGGACTCACTAGATCAATAATTGTCAGAAAAAGTTGAACTACTTCATTTGGATAGCTATAATAGGTTTACTTCAAAATCTGGCCTTTACCAAGTGTCCCCGAAAGCCTATATCTCTTTAATCAATGCTCAGACCTTCTTAAAAACAAGTCAGAACGTGTGAAATATTACCCTGAACTAGCATGAAAATTTTCAGACAGATCGGACAAAATTTGCCTCTATAACAGTTAAAAAGGTGAAAATGATATGAATTAATGGCATGTTAAGCCAATAAGTGGTATTTTACTGCCCCCTGCTGTTTAAAATAGTCATTTTCTCATATTGGTATTGGTATCAGCCATGGTAAATCATGATAAATGATGGTGTGTGTGTGTGTGTGTGTGTGTGTGTGTGTGTGTGTGTGTGTGTGTGTGTGTGTGTGTGTGTGTGTGTGTGTGTGTGTGGTACAAATATAACAAAGGTTTTATTTTCCAACATGAAAACAAACATAACAGAGTGCTAGTGCACAAACAATAACCGACAATGATAATGGATGAGAGGGGAACTTAAATACACAGATCAAGACAAGGACAACAGGTGACGGTTATGATGATGAGGAGCAGGTGATGATGAGGAGGGTGATGAGGAGCAGGTGCAGGTGATGACGACAGATGGTGAATGTGATGAAGACAGAAGGTGAATGTGATGAAGGTGAATGTGACACCAATATCACTGAAACATTTGTGTGTGTGTGTGTGTGTGTGTGTGTGTGTGTGTGTGTGTGTGTAGCATTCGTGTGTGTAGCATATGTAGCAAGTATGCATTATTGAGTTAACATGGAAACACTGGTTTGCTTTAGTGCAGAAAACTGGTCAAAATCATGAGGTTTAAAGTGAAAGTGAGCCAATAAGTGGTCTTCTACTGCCCTCTGCTGGCCATTCTACTTATTAATTAAATTTTTCCACATGTGCTTGCATTTATACTTGAATACACACTAAAAATCACTTATATAGCAATAACTATTATAACACAATCATATTTTGTCAGTGTTAATCACTTTATTTGCACTGACACTTCAAATAATTGCTAGTAATGTGGTAAATCATGGTAAATCATGGTTAACTATGCTGTGTGTGTGTGTGTGTGTGTGTGTGTGTGTGTGTGTGTGTGTGTGTGTGTGTGTGTGTGTGTGTGTGTGTGTGTAAGCATGCATTGAGTTAACATGGATAAACTGGTTTGCTTTAGTGCAGAAAACTGGTTTAAAGTGAAAGTGAGCCAATAAGTGGTCTTCTACTGCCCTCTGCTGGCCATTCTACTTATTAATGAAATATTTCAACATGTGCTTGCATTCATACTTGAATACACACTAAAAAAATCACTTATATAGCAATAACTATTATAACACAATCATATTTTGTCAGTGTTAATCACTTTATTTGCACTGACACTTCAAATAATTGCTAGTAATGTGATAAATCAGGCTAGAAACATGGTAAATCAAAGTAAATAATACTAGATTGTCGTTTATCTCCTGGTAAATAATACTAGAACGTGGTATATCATGGTAAATCATGGTTAACTATGCTGTGTGTGTATGTGTGTGTGTGTGTGTGTGTGTGTGTGTGTGTGTGTGTGTGTGTGTGTGTGTGTGTGTGTGTGTGTGTGTAAGCATGCATTGAGTTAACATGGAAAAACTGGTTTGCTTTAGTGCAGAAAACTGGTTTAAAGTGAAAGTGAGCCAATAAGTGGTCTTCTAGTGCCCTCTGCTGGCCATTCTACTTAATAATGAAATATTTTACATGTGCTTTTGCTTTCATACTTGGACACACACTAAAAATCACGTATATAACTAACTATTATAACACAATAATATTTTGTCAGTGTTCATCACCTCATTTGCATTGACACTTCACATAATTGCTAGTAATGTGGTTAATCATGCTAGAAACATTGTAAATCATAGTAAATAATACTGAAATGAGGTGTATCAAGGTAAATCATGCTAGAATCCTAATAAATCATTCTGGAACATGGTATATGATAGTAAATCATGCTAGAATCATATTAAATAATTCTAGAATGTGGCAAATCGTTGTGGGAGGAGCCTATTTTACTCAAATGGCTATAACTCAAGAAGTAAATGAGATATCTTCACCAAACTCAGTACACATGTGTATGGGTTCAATTTGAGGTCACAGTAAACAATTTTATGGAGATCGGACCATAGGTGGCGCTATAACTGTTAAAAAGCTTTAAAACCATATATATCCCATGGCAAATTGCCTGTATTGGCTGTAAATGGTCTTTTCCATCTATTATGTCAGTGGTTACATGCTTGCTAAATAAATCTTAATAACTTTTGATGCTTTTGTGCTTAAATGCCTTAAAGGCCTTAACTGCTTGAACCCCGATAAATGCTGCTTGCAGCTTTAATTCTTCTTATATTTTTTTCATGATCTCGTTTTTTGGATCTAATGTTCTTGTAATTTTGTTCCCAAGCGAGCAAGTCCTGATGCAAATGATGTCCCTTACGTTTAGTTCAGCGTGAATATATGTCAAATCCCAAGTCTAGTTTATTTATAGAGCCCTTTCCACTACAGTAGACCAAATGGTTGTACAGTTAAAACAGTCAGATAATAGCAAATAATAATAAAAAAGAACACAAGACAACAGTCAATAGTAACAAAAACAAACAAACAAAGGAAAAGACCTAACATACACATAATAAAACAAAATCCAGCTGCCAAAATTTCAAGAATTAAAAGCCATAGAAAACAAATGTGCTTTAAATGGAGACTGAGGGTGCAGGTCTAATGTCAGGTGGTTTTCCACAGTCTCGGGCCGGCAACAGAACAAGCCCGATCCGCTTTAGTTTTCAGGCGAGTTTTAGGAATTGTGAATTCAACACTATCCTAACACACAATCCCACACACTATCTCAAAACACTATCCCAACACACTATCCCACACACTATCTCAAAACACTATCCCAACACACAATCCCACACACTATCTCAAAACACTATCCCAACACACAATCCCACACACTATCTCAAAACACTATCCCAACACACAATCCCACACACTATCTCAAAACACTATCCCAACACACAATCCCACACACTATCTCAAAACACTATCCTAACACACAATCCCACACACTATCTCAAAACACTATCCCAACACACAATCCCACACACTATCTCAAAACACTATCCCAACACACAATCCCACACACTATCTCAAAACACTATCCCAACACACAATCCCACACACTATCTCAAAACACTATCCCAACACACAATCCCACACACTATCTCAAAACACTATCCCAACACACAATCCCACACACTATCTCAAAACACTATCCCAACACACAATCCCACACACTATCTCAAAACACTATCCTAACACACAATCCCACACACTATCTCAAAACACTATCCCAACACACAATCCCACACACTATCTCAAAACACTATCCCACACACTATCCCACACACTATCCCACACACTATCCCACACACTATCCCACACACTATCCCAACACACTATCCCAACACACTATCTCAAAACACTATCCCAACACACAATCCCACACACTATCTCAAAACACTATCCCAACACACAATCCCACACACTATCCCACACACTATCTCAAAACACTATCCCAACACACAATCCCACACACTATCTCAAAACACTATCCCAACACACTATCCCAACACACAATCCCACACACTATCTCAAAACACTATCCCAACACACAATCCCACACACTATCTCAAAACACTATCCCAACACACAATCCCACACACTATCTCAAAACACTATCCCAACACACAATCCCACACACTATCTCAAAACACTATCCCAACGCACTATCCCACACACTATCTCAAAACACTATCCCAACACACAATCCCACACACTATCTCAAAACACTATCCCAACACACTATCCCACACACTATCTCAAAACACTATCCCAACACACAATCTCAACACTATCCCAACACACTATCCCAACACACTATCTCAAAACACTATCCCAACACACAATCCCACACACTATCTCAAAACACTATCCTAACACACAATCCCACACACTATCTCAAAACACTATCCTAACACACAATCCCACACACTATCTCAAAACACTATCCCAACACACAATCCCACACACTATCTCAAAACACTATCCCAACACACAATCCCACACACTATCTCAAAACACTATCCCACACACTATCCCACACACTATCCCACACACTATCCCACACACTATCCCACACACTATCCCAACACACTATCCCAACACACTATCTCAAAACACTATCCCAACACACAATCCCACACACTATCTCAAAACACTATCCCAACACACAATCCCACACACTATCTCAAAACACTATCCCAACACACAATCCCACACACTATCTCAAAACACTATCCCAACACACAATCCCACACACTATCTCAAAACACTATCCCAACACACTATCCCACACACTATCTCAAAACACTATCCCAACACACAATCTCAACACTATCCCAACACACTATCCCAACACACTATCTCAAAACACTATCCCAACACACAATCCCACACACTATCTCAAAACACTATCCTAACACACAATCCCACACACTATCTCAAAACACTATCCTAACACACAATCCCACACACTATCTCAAAACACTATCCCAACACACAATCCCACACACTATCTCAAAACACTATCCCAACACACTATCCCACACACTATCTCAAAACACTATCCCAACACACAATCCCACACACTATCTCAAAACACTATCCCAACACACAATCCCACACACTATCTCAAAACACTATCCCAACACACAATCCCACACACTATCTCAAAACACTATCCCAACACACAATCCCACACACTATCTCAAAACACTATCCCAACACACTATCCCACACACTATCTCAAAACACTATCCCAACACACAATCTCAACACTATCCCAACACACTATCCCAACACACTATCTCAAAACACTATCCCAACACACAATCCCACACACTATCTCAAAACACTATCCTAACACACAATCCCACACACTATCTCAAAACACTATCCCAACACACAATCCCACACACTATCTCAAAACACTATCCCAACACACTATCCCACACACTATCTCAAAACACTATCCCAACACACAATCTCAACACTATCCCAACACACTATCCCAACACACTATCCTAACACACAATCTCAACACTATCCCAACACACTATCCCAACACACAATCTCAACACTATCCCAACACACTATCCCAACACACAATCTCAACACTATCCCAACACACTATCCTAACACACAATCCCACACACTATCCCAACACACAATCCCACACACTATCTCAACACTATCCTAGCACACTATCCCAACACACTATCCCAAAACACTATCCCAACACACTATCCCACACACTATCCCAACGCACTATCCCAACACACAATCTCAACACTATCCTAACACACTATCCCAAAACAGTATCTCAACACACTATCCCAACACAATATCCCAGCACACTATCCCAACACACTATCCCAACACACTATCCCAACACACAATCCTAACACACTATCCCAACACACTATCCCAACACACAATCTCAACACTATCCCAACACACTATCCCAACACATTATCCAAACACACTATCCCAACACACAATCTCAACACTATCCCAACACACTATCCCAACACTATCCTAACACACAATCTCAACACTATCCCAACACACTATTCAAACACACTATCCCAACACACAATCTCAACACTATCCCAACACACTATCCAAACACACTATCCCAACACACAATCTCAACACTATCCCAACACACTATCCCAAAACACAATCCCAACACACTATCCTAACACACTATTCAAACACACTATCCCAACACACAATCTCAACACTATCCCAACACACTATCCAAACACACTATCCCAACACACAATCCCAACACACTATCCTAACACACTATTCAAACACACTATCCCAACACACAATCTCAACACTATCCCAACACACTATCCAAACACACTATCCCAACACACAATCTCAACACTATCCCAACACACTATCCCAAAACACAATCCCAACACACTATCCTAACACACTATTCAAACACACTATCCCAACACACAATCTCAACACTATCCCAACACACTATCCCAACACACTATCCCAAAACACAATCCCAACACACTATCCTAACACACTATTCAAACACACTATCCCAACACACAATCTCAACACTATCCCAACACACTATCCAAACACACTATCCCAAAACACAATCCCAACACACTATCCTAACACACTATTCAAACACACTATCCCAACACACAATCTCAACACTATCCCAACACACTATCCAAACACACTATCCCAACACACTATCCAAACACACTATCCCAACACACAATCTCAACACTATCCCAACACACTATCCCAAAACACAATCCCAACACACTATCCCAACACACTATTCAAACACACTATCCCAACACACAATCTCAACACTATCCCAACACACTATCCAAACACACTATCCCAACACACAATCTCAACACTATCCCAACACACTATCCTAACACACTATCCCAACACACAATCCCAACACAATATCCAAACACAATATCCAAACACACTATCTCAACACACAATCTCAACACTATCCCAACACACTATCCCAACACACTATCCAAACACACTATCCCAACACACAATCTCAACACTATCCCAACACACTATCCCAACACTATCCTAACACACTATCCCAACACACAATCCCAACACAATATCCAAACACAATATCCAAACACACTATCTCAACACACAATCTCAACACTATCCCAACACACTATCCAAACACACTATCCCAACACACAATCTCAACACTGTCCCAACACACTATCCCAACACACAATCTCAACACTATCCCAACACACTATCCCAACACACTATCCCAGCACACTATCCCAACACACTATCCAAACACACTATCCCAACACACTATCCCAGCACACTATCCCAACACACTATCCAAACACACTATCCCAACACTATCCCAACACACTATCCCAACACTATCCCAACACACTATCCAAACACACTATCCCAACACACAATCTCAACACTATCCCAACACATTATCCCAACACACTATCCCAGCACACTATCCCAACACACTATCCCACACACTATCCAAACACACTATCCCAACACACAATCTCAACACTATCCTAACACACTATCCCAACACACAATCCCAACACAATATCCAAACACACTATCCCAACACACTATCCAAACACACTATCCCAACACACAATCTCAACACTATCCCAACACACTATCCCAACACACAATCTCAACACTATCCCAACACATAATCTCACCACTATCCCAACACACTATCCAAACACACTATCCCAACACACAATCTCAACACTATCCCAACACACTATCCCAACACACAATCCCAACACACTATCCCAGGACACTATCCCAACACACTATCCCAACACGCTATCCCAACACACTATCCAAACACACTATCCCAACACACAATCTCAACACTATCCCAACACACTATCCCAACACACAATCTCAACACTATCCCAACACACTATCCCAACACACTATCCAAACACACTATCCCAACACACTATCCCAACACACTATCCAAACACACTATCCCAACACACAATCTCAACACTATCCCAACACAGTTCTAACTAGATCAAGAAAATATGATCATATAACACCAATTTTATCATCACTACATTGGTTACCTATAAAGTCCCGTATTAATTACAAGGTATTGCTACTGACTTATAAAGCCCTAAACGGCTTAGCTCCAGTCTATTTAACCGATCTTCTATCGCCCTATAATCCATCGCGCTCTTTAAGGTCACTAAATTCGAGGCTTTTGGTCATACCTAGGATATCCAGATCCACCAAAGGAGGGAGAGCATTTTCACATTTAGCTCCAAAACTCTGGAATAGTCTTCCGGATACTGTTCGTTGCTCAGACTCGCTCTCCCAGTTTAAAACTAGATTAAAGACGCATATCTTCAGCCAGGCATTCATATAATACTTTTAATCTTACAGTTAAATCCGGCCTCTAGTTCATAAACGCCAGAGGAGAACTGGCCCCTGACTGAGCCTGGGTTCTCCCAAGGTTTTTTTTTTTCTCCATTAGGTCACCTGATGGAGTTTTTCGGTTCCTTGCCACTGTTGCCTTTGGCTTGCTCAGTTGGGGATATTTGGGGATATTTAATTTAACTAATCAATCAACGATACTATTGATCAGCATTACCAAACATGGACGTTCCATTAGAAACGCACATTGATGTATTGTTTTAATTTATTACTGTGAAGCTGCTTTGATACAACCTATGTTGTGAAAAGCGCTATATAAATAAACTTGACTTGACTTGACTTGACTTGACACTATCCCAACACACAATCTCAACACTATCCCAACACACTATCCCAACACACTATCCAAACACACTATCCCAACACACAATCTCAACACTATCCCAACACACTATCCCAACACACTATCCCAGCACACTATCCCAACACACAATCTCAACACTATCCTAACACACTATCCCAACACACAATCCCAACACAATATCCAAACACACTATCCCAACACACTATCCCAACACACAATCTCAACACTATCCCAACACACTATCCCAACATATTATCCAAACACACTATCCCAACACACTATCCCAACACATCATCCAAACACACTATCCCAATACACAATCTCAACACTATCCCAACACACTATCCCAACACTATCCTAACACACTATCCCAACACACAATCTCAACACTATCCAAACACACTATCCCAACACACAATCTCAACACTATCCCAACACACTATCCAAACACACTATCCCAACACACAATCTCAACACTATCCCAACACACTATCCAAACACACTATCCCAGCACACTATCCCACACACTATCTCAACACTATCCCAACACACTATCCAAACACACAATCCCACACACTATCCCAACACACAATCTCAACACTATCCCAACACACAATCTCAACACTATCCCAACACACTATCCCAACACTATCCTAACAGACTATCCAAACACACAATCCCAACACAATATCCAAACACAATATCCAAACACACAATCTCAACACTATCCCAACACACTATCCCAACACACTATCCAAACACACTATCCCAACACACAATCTCAACACTACCCCAACACACTATCCCAACACACTATCCCAGCACACTATCCCAACACACTATCCCAACACACAATCCCAACACTATCCCAACACACTATCCCAACACACTATCCCAGCACACTATCCCAACACACTATCCCAACACACTATCCAAACACACAATCTCAACACTATCCCAACACACTATCCCAACACACAATCTCAACACTATCCCAACACACTATCCAAACACACTATCCCAACACACAATCTCAACACTATCCCAACACACGATCCAAACAAACTATCCTAGAGAGAGAAAGAGAGAGAGAGAGAGAGAGAGAGAGTCGAGAGAGAGAGAGAGAAAGAAAGAGAGAGAGGCTTAACACGATTTTATTAGAACATTAACTTTTTCCAGTTACCATATTTCTTATCTGATCATATAATCCAAAAATTCACCTGTAATAATGCAATAAAACTATTTACACATATAACATTTATGCTTTGAATATCATTAATCAATTTAAAATATCCATCCATCCATCCATCCATCTTCTTCCGCTTATCCGGGGCCGGGTCGCGGGGGCAGCAGTCTAAGCAGAGACGCCCAGACTTCCTTCCCCCTAGACACTTCCTCCACCGAGGTGTTCCCAGGCCAGCCGGGAGACATAGTCTCTCCAGCGTGTCCTAGGTCTTCCCCAGGGTCTCCTCCCGGTGGAACGTGCCCGGAACCCCTTCCCGGGGGGACGTCGAGGAGGCATCCGGAACAGATGCCCGATCCACCTCAGCTGGCCCCTCTCGATGTGGAGGAGCAGCGACTCTACTCTGAGCTCCTCCCGAGTGACCGAGCTCCTCACCCTATCTCTAAGGGATCGCCCAGCCACCCTGCGGAGAAAGCTCATTTCGGCCGCCTGTATCCAGATCTTGTCCTTTCGGTCATGACCCACAGCTCATGGTGAGAGTAGGAACGTAGATCGACCGGTAAATCAAGAGCTTCTCCTTACAGCTCCTTCTTCACCACGACAGACCGGCACATCAACCGCATTACTGCAGAAGCTGCACCAATCCGTCTGTCTATCTCCCGTTCCATCTTTCCCTCACTCGTGAATGATCCCATGATACTTAAACTCCTCCACTTGAGGCAGGAACTCTCCACCAACCTGAAGTGGGCAAGCCACCCTTTTCCGGCCTCGGATTTGGAGGTGCTGATTCTCATCCCGGCCGCTTCACACTCGGCTGCAAACCGTCCCAGTGCATGCTGGAGGTCCTGGTCTGATGGGGCCAGCATGACAACATCATCCGCAAAGAGCAGAGATGAGATCATGTGGTCCTCAAACCTGACACCCTCCGGCCCCTGGCTGCGCCTAGAAATTCTGTCCATAAAAATTATGAACAGAACCGGTGACAAAGGGCTGCCCTGCTGGACTCCAACATGCACCGGGAACAAGTCTGAGTTACTGCCGGCAATGCGAACCAAGCTCCTGCTCCGGTCGTACAGGGACCGGACAGCCCTTAGCAAAGGGCCCCTGACCCCATACTCCCAGAGTACCCTCCACAGGACACCGCGAGGGACACAGTCGAATACCTTCTCCAAATCCACAAAGCACATGTGGATTGGTTGGGCAAACTCCCACGAACCCTCCAGCACCCTGGAGAGGGTATAGGGCTGGTCCACTGTTCCACGACTGGGACGAAAACCGCACTGTTCCTCCTGAATCTGAGGTTCTACTATCGGCCGTATTCTCCTCTCCAGTACCCTGGCATAGACCCGGAGAGGCTGAGAAGTGTGATCCCCCTGTAGTTGGAACACACCCTCCAGTCCCCCTTCTTAAAAAGAGGGACCACCACCCCGGTCTGCCATCCCAGAGGCACTGTCCCCGACCGCCACGCGATGTTGCAGAGGCGTGTCAGCCAAGACAGCCCCACAGCATCCAGAGACTTGAGGTACTCAGGGCGGATCTCATCCACCCCCCCGTGCCTTGCCACCGAGGAGCTTCTTGACTATCTCTGTGACTTCAGCTTGGGTGATGGACGAGTCCCCCTCTGAGCTCTCAGCATACTCAAATGAAGACATGTCAGTAGGATTGAGGAGATCCTCAAAGTATTCCTTCCACCATCCAACGATATGCCCAGTTCTGTAAACCTAACCCTAACCCAACCGATAGTCCTTCTCCATAGCCTGACCAAACTCTGCCCAGGCCCGATTTTTTGCCTCCATAACCACCCGGGCTGCAGTCCGCATGGCCTGCCGGTACCCGTCAGCTTCCTCAGGAGTCCCACAAGCCAGCCAGGCCTGATAGAACACACTAACCCAACACACTATCCCAACACTTTGAGATTGAACCGAGATGAAAGATATGAGAGAGAGAGAGAGAGAGGGAGAGAGAGAGAGAGAGAGAGGGAGATTTTCCTCCCACTCAAACACACAAAGGTTGCGAGAGACAACAGATTAACTACATGTTAACCCCCTGGGATCGACAATCGCGCCGGCGCGATAGGCTCGCTTTTTTTCTTATCAGTGCAAAAGAAACTCAAAATACTCTGTTGACTTTGATCTTGCATACAAGTTTCATACATCAATCGATCCTGTTAAGTGTGTATATTTTTTTTTTTGTGTATGCTCACAATAAAAACAAAGTGTTGTGCTTTTTGCCAAATAAAGAAAAATAAACATGATGTGAGTTCTGCTTTCTCTCTGTCAGTGAAGTCCATTCTGAAACGCGTCCGAAAATGAACAATAACTCAGCGAATACTCAGTCAATCAGGCATACAGACACACAGGCATGAAGCTTGAATTCTCTTCTTTTAAATGAAGTATTTTTTTATAAAAAACAAATATTCAGTTTATGTAATATGTATGAAAAGAGAGAGATCACTACAGCTGGCAAAAATACTGTTTAAAAATGAATCTCGTTTTTATGTGTGAATGAATGAACAGCTTTTACCAAACTCTATTGCTATACTGAGATGAGTAAAAATCGACTACAAAAATCGGATAGATTATAAAGTTTTTACTGTAAAATACTGCCACATCAAATAAGCTTATACTGTTGCCAATTTCTGCTCATATGTTAAATATATATACTATGTTTTGTCAAAAATAAAGTCATCAACTAAGATGTTATTATAGTGTTTATTCCAATGTAGGCTATATTCAAACTAATGAATCCTTAACTTTGAATTACGTATGATAAAATGTATACTTTAGTTTTTACAAAGAAAGATTACACTGGAAATATTGTTACAATTTTAATTGTTGCTGTACTTGTATAACCTTTTTAATAAAATAGCATATATATACACTGCTCAAAAAAATTAAAGGAACAATTTGAAAACACATAAGATCTCAATGGGGAAAAAATATCATGCTGGATATCTATACTAATATGGACTGGGTAATGTGTTATGAACGAAAGGATGCCACATCGTTTGATGGAAATGAAAATGATCAACCTACAGATGATTGAATTCAAAGACACCCCGGAAATCTAAGTGAAAAAATGATGCAGCAGGCTTGTCAATTTTGCGGAAATTTCATTGCAGCAACTCAAAATGGTTCTCAGTAGTTTGTATGGCCCCCACATGCTTGTATGCATGCCTGACAACGTCGGGGCATGCTCCTACTGAGACGACGGATGGTGTCCTCGAGTATTTCCTCCCAGATCTGGACCAGCGCATCACTGAGCTCCTGGACAGTCTGAGGTGCAACCAGGTGATGTCAGATGGACCGAAACACAATGTCCCAGAGGTGTTCTATTGGACGTAGGTCAGGTGAGCGTGGTGGCCCTTCAATGGTATCATTCCTTCATCCTCGAGGAACTGCCTGCATGCTCTCGCCACATGAGGCCGGGCATTGTTGTGCACCAGGAGGAACCCAGGACCCACTGCACCAGCATAGGGTCTGACAATGGATCCAAGGATTTCATCCCGATACCTAATGGCAGTCAGGGTGCCATTGTCTAGCCTGCAGAGGTCTGTGCGTCCCTCCATGGATATGCCTCCCCAGACCATCACTGACCCACCACCAAACCGGTCATGCTGAACGATGTTACAGGCAGCATAACATTCTCCACGGCTTCTCCAGACCCTTTCCTGTCTGTCACATGCTCAGGGTGAACCTGCTCTCATTTGTGAAAACCTGCCAATTCTGGTGTTCAATGGGAAATGCCAATCGAGCTCCCTGGTGCTGGGCAGTGAGCACAGGGCCCACTAGAGGACGTCGGGCCCTCAGGCCACCCTCATGAAGTCTGTTTCTGATTGTTTGGTCAGAGACATTCACACCAGTGGCCTGCTGGAGGTCATTTTGTAGGGCTCTGGCAGTGCTCATCATGTTCCTCCTCGCACAAAGGAGCAGATACCGGTCCTGCTGATGGGTTAAGGACCTTCTACGGCCCTGTCCAGCTCTCCTAGAGTAGCTGTCTGTCTTCCTGGAATCTCCTCCATGCTCTTGAGACTGTGCTGGGAGACACAGCAAACCTTCTGGCAATGGCACGTATTGATGAGCCATCCTGAAGGAGCTGGACTGCCTGCGCAACCTCTGTAGGGTCCAGGTATCGCCTCATGCTACCAGTAGTGACACTGACCCTAGCCAAATACAAAACTGGTGAAAAACAGTCCGAAAAGATGAGTAGGGAAAAAATGTCAGTGGCCTCCACCTGTAAAACCATTCCTGTTTTGGGGGTTGTCTCACTGTTGCCCATCTAGTGCACCTGCTGTTAATGGCATTAACACTAAAGCAGCTGAAACTGATTACCAACCCCCTCTGTTACTTAACTGACCAGATCAATATCCCAGGAGTTTAACTGACTTGATTCTATTCTCTGATTAAAAAGTGTTCCCTTTATTTGTTTGAGCAGTGTATATATATATATACAAAGATAGATGTAAACAAAATCTTAAAAGGTCAATATAAGCCTTAATATATTTAATAATTTTTATTGTGTTTTATTAGTGACACATTTGGGTAGAGAATATATTCCAAACCTGAAAATACAGTATGAGAACAATTAACTGCACAATTACTAGAAATGTTTACCTTGGATATTATACAATTTGCAAGCACAATTTGTGGGGAAAAAAACAACAACAACAACTGTGTTTCCAACTGTAATCCAATTATATATATATATATATACAGTATTTGTCCATGCATTCTTTCTTGTGGCTCAGTGACACACCTGAATGAAAGGCTCATTATGTATGCAGCCTCATTATGCGGGCCCCATTGTCTTCTCAGGTGTGAACCACTCAATATTCATGATGGTGTTGGATCGTTGACACCCCTGCGCATATTGCCTTTCCAAACAAAAAGTGTCTTAAAAAAATTTAAATCAATGTATTGTTTTATGTGAATAATTAGGAAGGATGATTTTCAGATCATTTCGAAGAAAAAACTCTAGGCGACGACATCCATTAGTCAAAAGTCTTATTGACACATATTTAGTATGTGTTTTGTGGCCTTATTTCAGAAACTTTCATTTTTATTTTTTTCAATAACCATGCATAAACATTATTTTCTCAAAAATACAAACATGTACATACATGTTGCTCATATATTATGGTAGCCCTGTTTGTGCTAAATAGAGTGTAATTACACCTTTGCCATTAATATGTTTATAAGCAACTGAAAAAAGCACAAATGTCAGGGCATGTCAAAACATCTCAAGGACCCCAAAAACACCTTAGGCCCCAGAGGGTTAATAATCAAAACAAAGTCAAAGCACTTCACTCATATTCTCTACTGCACATGATGCTCTTGACCTCAAACACGCCCACGTGATTTGACTAAAGCGGTTTCCAGCAGATTAATAATCGAGCAGCGGCGACATCTAGCGGCCATACGGAGACTCACATCACAACAGTAGTATCTTATCTACTCACGAAACAGACACACATACTCTCAGCGATATCCATTTCCTATGGAATGTCTTTATAAATTACAAATGTCTTTTCTGTAACAAGTAATGCAGGCGAATAATAACATCTAGTGTCCACATTGGATCAGTGGTGCTCAAGGTCCAGCTCCTCCTCCTGGAGTCCAATGGGGAGGAGCGATAAAGTTGTAGATATTCTAGCTCCACCCATTTGGTCTCTCTGATCAGCCTCTTCAGGATTAGTTTAGGATTGTCATGATACAATGTGGCCTATATGTTTTGGTTTTAGTGCACTCACTTTTAAATTGAATAAAGTTTTTATTTAAAAAGGTGGTTAGTTTGATCTGACGGTGGAAAAACAAATGGTTGATATGCACTTTATATGGACTTTCTCCAAAATTACAGCAAACAGAGCATGTGAACATAGGCTGCGTTTACACTTGGCATTAACATGCGACCTGTATCCGATGTTGTCCACATACACATTGACAAGACCAGTGTAAACGCGCTTCTGATCGGAATGTTCTCCGATCAGCGTGTCCAGGTTCGGAGGTAGTTGAGGACGCATTGTGATCAGATCTCAGTTTAATGAAAACGCAATCCAGTCATCGTGTCTGCATTCACAGGTGGACGTCACACAACCCCCCCCCCCCACCGTCATTATTCCCCCTCCTCTCTCCGGAACTGAGAGCTGTGTGGTTTTGCGATACAGTCGAGTGCGAAGTACGTCGCAAATATACTGAAATGTTTGCCTTCGCACCCGAAAGTTGCAGAACCGTTCATTTTCTGTAAAGAACACGCATTTTTCCCACCGCAGCTGGCAACGTTCTCGGACCCTTACGTTTCTCTGTACCGTTTCCATTACGGCATCTATCCACATTATTAGTAGGCTACTTGCAGCCTCTTCATCCTCCTCATTTTGCGAGATTTGTAAAATTTCCCAACTGAAAACTGTTTTTAAAAGAAAACCCACCACTTCAGGTCAGCTTTGCACCGGAGCCATCCGTTTTCTTCTTTTTCGTGGGAATGCGAGATCCGATCCGTTATCCGGATACAGAAGCCACTTGATGTGGACAGGTGTAAACGCGCCGTGTCCTGATTGGCTTATGATCTGATCTGCTTGATCGGATCACGGTGATCGCATGTTAATGCCAACGAGTTTATCCGTATTTTCCCAGTTTACTATGGTTACTTTTAGATACTATGGTAACACTGTGATGAACTTATGAGCCACCCTTTCATAACAAATTCAAATGACAAAGAAATCAAAATAACAGATTCTGTAAGTCTCAGTTTGAAGCATGTAGCATATTTATTTATTACAATATGACAGTAGTAATTCATATTTTGCTGGAATCTTTCTGTACTGTAGTAAAGTTTTGTGGTGTTTCGAACACGCGCGTCTTTACAAGACCGTGACATCAACATTCAGAAACTCAAGCACAAACAGGTCGAGGAGGAGAATCACGTATTAAAACAGTCAAACCACCTTAAGGCAACTATGATTGAACTTTTCTCAGCAAAAATCTACTTTTCCCCCAAATATGGCTTAAATTGATTCCATAATTATTACTGTTTTGTGAGCAATAAATTAATCAGAAAGAAGCAAAAAAACAACCAACTCAAAACAGCCCTTTGATACGAGACTATACAGCGACTGAAAAAGTGTTTAGTAAAGTCCAGTTTGGTCATCTTAGTACATTAATCAAATAAAAATAAACTATTCAATAAAATTTCTAGACTTTTAAATTATAAATACATTTAATAACTGAACAAACACTGATCTGCAAATCTCCTGAAAATGAGAACCTGATTGACTGAAGCGTTGGTCATCGGATCAGTGTCTTTCTCCAGTGTTCCTCGAGTTATTTCTCACTCAGCACTGAAGAGCACAGACTGTCTCAACGAGTGCTGAAGGGTTTAGTTACTCTGCCCGGATCGGTTCGGAAACGCTCCAGAATCATCCGAGATGTGATTGGATGTTCAGTTTGTTCCTGATTCTCTCCTGAAGTGAATCAATGAAGCCATGTCCAGTTCAGCCTCTCGTCTGCCGTCCACACACACTTAGAACACAGGTCATGATTGACAGAGGAAGTTCACACACACTCAGAACACAGGTCATGATTGACAGAAGAATTACACCCCTCACAGCGCCCCGATGGTCTCGATGCCCTTCAGCACGTCGTAGATCTCTGTGGGCAGAATGACAAAGGATGACCCCGGTGCTGGGTCCTTCTGGCTCTGGACCCGGCTCATGGTTCTGAAGCGCTCAAGCTCCTGGTCTCCCCCTGGTGCGGTGTCCTTCTGGATCTGGACCCGGCTCATGGGGTCCTTCTGGATCTGGACCCGGCTCATGGGAGCCTTTTGGATCTGGACCCGGCTCATGGTTCTGAAGCGCTCGAGCTGCCGCTCCTGACGCCTGCACTTCTGCTGGACCGTCTTCAGTCTCTTGCGCAGCTTCTCCATCTGCTCCTGCAGCTGCTCGACCCGCTTCTTCTGCTGACCCGTGTCCTCCACCGTGTAGTTGTGGTCGCAGGACACGCAGGCGCTGAAGTGGGCCTCTTGGATTGGCTCCGGCTGGGCTCCGGTTGGGCCCGGTTCAGGCAATGGCGTCTCCTCGGCATCAGAGAGAGGGAGGCTGAGAGGAAAGTCCAGGTCCGGGCTGAAGGAATCCTCCAGAGACGATGCCTGGGAGGTCAAAGGGGCTTTTTATTTGCATGCAATATTTCTGAAAGGCTTTAATACACTTGATAAAAATACTGAAATTACCCCTTTATGAGTGGAAACTTTCATAATAGGGAATGATGATAATGGTCTGTTGTTCCACAAGGGGGCAGTAAAGCATCAGTAATGAGGTAAAGTCACTGCAGTGTGAGAGAGTGAAAGACATCGGTAATGAGGTAAAGTCACTGCAGTGTGTGAGAGTGAAAGACATCGGTAATGAGGTAAAGTCACTGCAGTGTGTGAGAGTGAAAGACATCAGTAATGAGGTAAAGTCACTGCAGTGTGTGAGAGTGAAAGACATCAGTAATGAGGTAAAGTCACTGCAGTGTGAGAGAGTGAAAGACATCAGTAATGAGGTAAAGTCACTGCAGTGTGTGAGAGTGAAAGACATCAGTAATGAGGTAAAGTCACTGCAGTGTGAGAGAGTGAAAGACATCAGTAATGAGGTAAAGTCACTGCAGTGTGTGAGAGTGAAAGACATCAGTAATGAGGTAAAGTCACTGCAGTGTGAGAGAGTGAAAGACATCAGTAATGAGGTAAAGTCACTGCAGTGTGTGAGAGAGTGAAAGACATCAGTAATGAGGTAAAGTCACTGCAGTGTGTGAGAGTGAAAGACATCAGTAATGAGGTAAAGTCACTGCAGTGTGAGAGAGTGAAAGACATCAGTAATGAGGTAAAGTCACTGCAGTGTGTGAGAGTGAAAGACATCAGTAATGAGGTAAAGTCACTGCAGTGTGAGAGAGTGAAAGACATCAGTAATGAGGTAAAGTCACTGCAGTGTGTGAGAGTGAAAGACATCAGTAATGAGGTAAAGTCACTGCAGTGTGAGAGAGTGAAAGACATCAGTAATGAGGTAAAGTCACTGCAGTGTGTGAGAGAGTGAAAGACATCAGTAATGAGGTAAAGTCACTGCAGTGTGTGAGAGTGAAAGACATCAGTAATGAGGTAAAGTCACTGCAGTGTGAGAGAGTGAAAGACATCAGTAATGAGGTAAAGTCACTGCAGTGTGTGAGAGTGAAAGACATCAGTAATGAGGTAAAGTCACTGCAGTGTGAGAGAGTGAAAGACATCAGTAATGAGGTAAAGTCACTGCAGTGTGTGAGAGTGAAAGACATCAGTAATGAGGTAAAGTCACTGCAGTGTGTGAGAGTGAAAGACATCAGTAATGAGGTAAAGTCACTGCAGTGTGTGAGAGAGTGAAAGACATCAGTAATGAGGTAAAGTCACTGCAGTGTGAGAGAGTGAAAGACATCAGTAATGAGGTAAAGTCACTGCAGTGTGTGAGAGTGAAAGACATCAGTAATGAGGTAAAGTCACTGCAGTGTGAGAGAGTGAAAGACATCAGTAATGAGGTAAAGTCACTGCAGTGTGTGAGAGTGAAAGACATCAGCAATGAGGTAAAGTCACTGCAGTGTGAGAGAGTGAAAGACATCAGTAATGAGGTAAAGTCACTGCAGTGTGTGAGAGTGAAAGACATCAGTAATGAGGTAAAGTCACTGCAGTGTGAGAGAGTGAAAGACATCAGTAATGAGGTAAAGTCACTGCAGTGTGTGAGAGTGAAAGACATCAGTAATGAGGTAAAGTCACTGCAGTGTGAGAGTGAAAGACATCAGTAATGAGGTAAAGTCACTGCAGTGTGTGAGAGAGTGAAAGACATCAGTAATGAGGTAAAGTCACTGCAGTGTGAGAGAGTGAAAGACATCAGTAATGAGGTAAAGTCACTGCAGTGTGTGAGAGTGAAAGACATCAGTAATGAGGTAAAGTCACTGCAGTGTGAGAGAGTGAAAGACATCAGTAATGAGGTAAAGTCACTGCAGTGTGAGAGAGTGAAAGACATCAGTAATGAGGTAAAGTCACTGCAGTGTGTGAGAGTGAAAGACATCAGTAATGAGGTAAAGTCACTGCAGTGTGTGAGAGTGAAAGACATCAGTAATGAGGTAAAGTCACTGCAGTGTGAGAGAGTGAAAGACATCAGTAATGAGGTAAAGTCACTGCAGTGTGAGAGAGTGAAAGACATCAGTAATGAGGTAAAGTCACTGCAGTGTGTGAGAGTGAAAGACATCAGTAATGAGGTAAAGTCACTGCAGTGTGAGAGAGTGAAAGACATCAGTAATGAGGTAAAGTCACTGCAGTGTGTGAGAGTGAAAGACATCAGTAATGAGGTAAAGTCACTGCAGTGTGAGAGAGTGAAAGACATCAGAAATGAGGTAAAGTCACTGCAGTGTGAGAGAGTGAAAGACATCAGTAATGAGGTAAAGTCACTGCAGTGTGAGAGAGTGAAAGACATCAGTAATGAGGTAAAGTCACTGCAGTGTGAGAGAGTGAAAGACATCAGTAATGAGGTAAAGTCACTGCAGTGTGAGAGAGTGAAAGACATCGGTAATGAGGTAAAGTCACTGCAGTGTGAGAGAGTGAAAGACATCAGCAATGAGGTAAAGTCACTGCAGTGTGAGAGAGTGAAAGACATCAGCAATGAGGTAAAGTCACTGCAGTGTGAGAGAGTGAAAGACATCAGTAATGAGGTAAAGTCACTGCAGTGTGAGAGAGTGAAAGACATCAGTAATGAGGTAAAGTCACTGCAGTGTGAGAGAGTGAAAGACATCGGTAATGAGGTAAAGTCACTGCAGTGTGTGAGAGTGAAAGACATCAGTAATGAGGTAAAGTCACTGCAGTGTGTGAGAGTGAAAGACATCAGTAATGAGGTAAAGTCACTGCAGTGTGAGAGAGTGAAAGACATCGGTAATGAGGTAAAGTCACTGCAGTGTGTGAGAGTGAAAGACATCGGTAATGAGGTAAAGTCACTGCAGTGTGAGAGAGTGAAAGACATCGGTAATGAGGTAAAGTCACTGCAGTGTGTGAGAGTGAAAGACATCGGTAATGAGGTAAAGTCACTGCAGTGTGAGAGAGTGAAAGACATCGGTAATGAGGTAAAGTCACTGCAGTGTGAGAGAGTGAAAGACATCAGCAATGAGGTAAAGTCACTGCAGTGTGAGAGAGTGAAAGACATCAGCAATGAGGTAAAGTCACTGCAGTGTGAGAGAGTGAAAGACATCAGCAATGAGGTAAAGTCACTGCAGTGTGAGAGAGTGAAAGACATCAGTAATGAGGTAAAGTCACTGCAGTGTGAGAGAGTGAAAGACATCGGTAATGAGGTAAAGTCACTGCAGTGTGAGAGAGTGAAAGACATCGGTAATGAGGTAAAGTCACTGCAGTGTGAGAGAGTGAAAGACATCGGTAATGAGGTAAAGTCACTGCAGTGTGAGAGAGTGAAAGACATCAGTAATGAGGTAAAGTCACTGCAGTGTGTGAGAGTGAAAGACATCAGTAATGAGGTAAAGTCACTGCAGTGTGTGAGAGTGAAAGACATCAGTAATGAGGTAAAGTCACTGCAGTGTGAGAGAGTGAAAGACATCAGTAATGAGGTAAAGTCACTGCAGTGTGAGAGAGTGAAAGACATCAGTAATGAGGTAAAGTCACTGCAGTGTGAGAGAGTGAAAGACATCAGTAATGAGGTAAAGTCACTGCAGTGTGAGAGAGTGAAAGACATCAGTAATGAGGTAAAGTCACTGCAGTGTGTGAGAGTGAAAGACATCAGTAATGAGGTAAAGTCACTGCAGTGTGTGAGAGTGAAAGACATCAGTAATGAGGTAAAGTCACTGCAGTGTGAGAGAGTGAAAGACATCGGTAATGAGGTAAAGTCACTGCAGTGTGTGAGAGTGAAAGACATCAGTAATGAGGTAAAGTCACTGCAGTGTGAGAGAGTGAAAGACATCAGTAATGAGGTAAAGTCACTGCAGTGTGTGAGAGTGAAAGACATCAGTAATGAGGTAAAGTCACTGCAGTGTGAGAGAGTGAAAGACATCAGTAATGAGGTAAAGTCACTGCAGTGTGAGAGAGTGAAAGACATCAGCAATGAGGTAAAGTCACTGCAGTGTGAGAGAGTGAAAGACATCAGTAATGAGGTAAAGTCACTGCAGTGTGAGAGAGTGAAAGACATCAGCAATGAGGTAAAGTCACTGCAGTGTGAGAGAGTGAAAGACATCAGCAATGAGGTAAAGTCACTGCAGTGTGAGAGAGTGAAAGACATCGGTAATGAGGTAAAGTCACTGCAGTGTGTGAGAGTGAAAGACATCAGTAATGAGGTAAAGTCACTGCAGTGTGAGAGAGTGAAAGACATCAGTAATGAGGTAAAGTCACTGCAGTGTGTGAGAGTGAAAGACATCAGTAATGAGGTAAAGTCACTGCAGTGTGTGAGAGTGAAAGACATCAGTAATGAGGTAAAGTCACTGCAGTGTGAGAGAGTGAAAGACATCAGTAATGAGGTAAAGTCACTGCAGTGTGAGAGAGTGAAAGACATCAGCAATGAGGTAAAGTCACAGCAGTGTGAGAGAGTGAAAGACATCAGTAATGAGGTAAAGTCACTGCAGTGTGAGAGAGTGAAAGACATCAGCAATGAGGTAAAGTCACTGCAGCGTGAGAGAGTGAAAGACATCAGTAATGAGGTAAAGTCACTGCAGCGTGAGAGAGTGAAAGACATCAGTAATGAGGTAAAGTCACTGCAGCGTGAGAGAGTGAAAGACATCAGCAATGAGGTAAAGTCACTGCAGTGTGAGAGAGTGAAAGACATCAGTAATGAGGTAAAGTCACTGCAGCGTGAGAGAGTGAAAGACATCAGCAATGAGGTAAAGTCACTGCAGTGTGAGAGAGTGAAAGACATCAGTAATGAGGTAAAGTCACTGCAGCGTGAGAGAGTGAAAGACATCAGCAATGAGGTAAAGTCACTGCAGTGTGAGAGAGTGAAAGACATCAGTAATGAGGTAAAGTCACTGCAGTGTGAGAGAGTGAAAAACATCAGCAATGAGGTAAAGTCACTGCAGTGTGAGAGAGTGAAAGACATCAGTAATGAGGTAAAGTCACTGCAGCGTGAGAGAGTGAAAGACATCAGTAATGAGGTAAAGTCACTGCAGCGTGAGAGAGTGAAAGACATCAGTAATGAGGTAAAGTCACTGCAGCGTGAGAGAGTGAAAGACATCAGCAATGAGGTAAAGTCACTGCAGTGTGAGAGAGTGAAAGACATCAGTAATGAGGTAAAGTCACTGCAGTGTGTGAGAGTGAAAGACATCAGCAATGAGGTAAAGTCACTGCAGTGTGAGAGAGTGAAAGACATCAGTAATGAGGTAAAGTCACTGCAGCGTGAGAGAGTGAAAAACATCAGCAATGAGGTAAAGTCACTGCAGTGTGAGAGAGTGAAAGACATCAGTAATGAGGTAAAGTCACTGCAGCGTGAGAGAGTGAAAGACATCAGTAATGAGGTAAAGTCACTGCAGCGTGAGAGAGTGAAAGACATCAGTAATGAGGTAAAGTCACTGCAGCGTGAGAGAGTGAAAGACATCAGCAATGAGGTAAAGTCACTGCAGTGTGAGAGAGTGAAAGACATCAGTAATGAGGTAAAGTCACTGCAGTGTGTGAGAGTGAAAGACATCAGCAATGAGGTAAAGTCACTGCAGTGTGAGAGAGTGAAAGACATCAGTAATGAGGTAAAGTCACTGCAGTGTGAGAGAGTGAAAGACATCAGTAATGAGGTAAAGTCACTGCAGTGTGTGAGAGTGAAAGACATCAGCAATGAGGTAAAGTCACTGCAGTGTGAGAGAGTGAAAGACATCAGTAATGAGGTAAAGTCACTGCAGTGTGTGAGAGTGAAAGACATCAGTAATGAGGTAAAGTCACTGCAGTGTGAGAGAGTGAAAGACATCAGTAATGAGGTAAAGTCACTGCAGTGTGTGAGAGTGAAAGACATCAGTAATGAGGTAAAGTCACTGCAGTGTGAGAGAGTGAAAGACATCAGTAATGAGGTAAAGTCACTGCAGTGTGAGCGAGTGAAAGACATCGGTAATGAGGTAAAGTCTCTGCAGTGTGTGAGAGTGAAAGACATCAGTAATGAGGTAAAGTCACTGCAGTGTGAGAGAGTGAAAGACATCGGTAATGAGGTAAAGTCACTGCAGTGTGTGAGAGTGAAAGACATCAGTAATGAGGTAAAGTCACTGCAGTGTGAGAGAGTGAAAGACATCAGTAATGAGGTAAAGTCACTGCAGTGTGAGAGAGTGAAAGACATCGGTAATGAGGTAAAGTCACTGCAGTGTGAGAGAGTGAAAGACATCGGTAATGAGGTAAAGTCACTGCAGTGTGAGAGAGTGAAAGACATCGGTAATGAGTTAAAGTCACTGCAGTGTGAGAGAGTGAAAGATAATGAGGTAAAGTCACTGCAGTGTGAGAGAGTGAAAGACATCAGTAATGAGGTAAAGTCACTGCAGTGTGAGAGAGTGAAAGACATCAGCAATGAGGTAAAGTCACTGCAGTGTGAGAGAGTGAAAGACATCAGTAATGAGGTAAAGTCACTGCAGTGTGAGAGAGTGAAAGACATCAGCAATGAGGTAAAGTCACTGCAGTGTGAGAGTGAAAGACATCAGTAATGAGGTAAAGTCACTGCAGTGTGAGAGAGTGAAAGACATCGGTAATGAGTTAAAGTCACTGCAGTGTGAGAGAGTGAAAGATAATGAGGTAAAGTCACTGCAGTGTGAGAGAGTGAAAGACATCAGTAATGAGGTAAAGTCACTGCAGTGTGAGAGAGTGAAAGACATCAGTAATGAGGTAAAGTCACTGCAGTGTGAGAGAGTGAAAGACATCAGTAATGAGGTAAAGTCACTGCAGTGTGAGAGAGTGAAAGACATCAGTAATGAGGTAAAGTCACTGCAGTGTGTGAGAGAGTGAAAGACATCAGTAATGAGGTAAAGTCACTGCAGTGTGAGAGAGTGAAAGACATCAGTAATGAGGTAAAGTCACTGCAGTGTGAGAGAGTGAAAGACATCAGTAATGAGGTAAAGTCACTGCAGTGTGAGAGAGTGAAAGAAATCAGTAATGAGGTAAAGTCACTGCAGTGTGAGAGTGAAAGACATCAGTAATGAGGTAAAGTCACTGCAGTGTGAGAGAGTGAAAGACATCAGTAATGTGGTAAAGTCACTGCAGTGTGAGAGAGTGAAAGACATCAGTAATGAGGTAAAGTCACTGCAGTGTGTGAGAGTGAAAGACATCAGTAATGAGGTAAAGTCACTGCAGTGTGAGAGAGTGAAAGACATCAGTAATGAGGTAAAGTCACTGCAGTGTGAGAGAGTGAAAGACATCAGTAATGAGGTAAAGTCACTGCAGTGTGAGAGAGTGAAAGACATCAGTAATGAGGTAAAGTCACTGCAGTGTGTGAGAGTGAAAGACATCAGTAATGAGGTAAAGTCACTGCAGTGTGAGAGAGTGAAAGACATCAGTAATGAGGTAAAGTCACTGCAGTGTGTGAGAGTGAAAGACATCAGCAATGAGGTAAAGTCACTGCAGTGTGAGAGAGTGAAAGACATCAGTAATGAGGTAAAGTCACTGCAGTGTGTGAGAGTGAAAGACATCAGTAATGAGGTAAAGTCACTGCAGTGTGAGAGAGTGAAAGACATCAGTAATGAGGTAAAGTCACTGCAGTGTGTGAGAGTGAAAGACATCAGTAATGAGGTAAAGTCACTGCAGTGTGAGAGTGAAAGACATCAGTAATGAGGTAAAGTCACTGCAGTGTGTGAGAGAGTGAAAGACATCAGTAATGAGGTAAAGTCACTGCAGTGTGAGAGAGTGAAAGACATCAGTAATGAGGTAAAGTCACTGCAGTGTGTGAGAGTGAAAGACATCAGTAATGAGGTAAAGTCACTGCAGTGTGAGAGAGTGAAAGACATCAGTAATGAGGTAAAGTCACTGCAGTGTGAGAGAGTGAAAGACATCAGTAATGAGGTAAAGTCACTGCAGTGTGTGAGAGTGAAAGACATCAGTAATGAGGTAAAGTCACTGCAGTGTGAGAGAGTGAAAGACATCAGTAATGAGGTAAAGTCACTGCAGTGTGTGAGAGTGAAAGACATCAGTAATGAGGTAAAGTCACTGCAGTGTGAGAGAGTGAAAGACATCAGAAATGAGGTAAAGTCACTGCAGTGTGAGAGAGTGAAAGACATCAGTAATGAGGTAAAGTCACTGCAGTGTGAGAGAGTGAAAGACATCAGTAATGAGGTAAAGTCACTGCAGTGTGAGAGAGTGAAAGACATCGGTAATGAGGTAAAGTCACTGCAGTGTGAGAGAGT
Source organism: Squalius cephalus (assembly GCA_022829025.1). Lineage (NCBI taxonomy): Eukaryota > Metazoa > Chordata > Actinopteri > Cypriniformes > Leuciscidae > Squalius > Squalius cephalus. The sequence goes on along the minus strand of CM040795.1, from coordinate 51,395,652 downwards.
GAAAGACATCAGCAATGAGGTAAAGTCACTGCAGTGTGAGAGTGAAAGACATCAGTAATGAGGTAAAGTCACTGCAGTGTGTGAGAGTGAAAGACATCAGTAATGAGGTAAAGTCACTGCAGTGTGAGAGAGTGAAAGACATCAGTAATGAGGTAAAGTCACTGCAGTGTGAGAGAGTGAAAGACATCGGTAATGAGGTAAAGTCACTGCAGTGTGTGAGAGTGAAAGACATCAGTAATGAGGTAAAGTCACTGCAGTGTGAGAGAGTGAAAGACATCGGTAATGAGGTAAAGTCACTGCAGTGTGTGAGAGAAAGACATCAGTAATGAGGTAAAGTCACTGCAGTGTGAGAGAGTGAAAGACATCGGTAATGAGGTAAAGTCACTGCAGTGTGAGAGAGTGAAAGACATCGGTAATGAGGTAAAGTCACTGCAGTGTGAGAGAGTGAAAGACATCGGTAATGAGTTAAAGTCACTGCAGTGTGAGAGAGTGAAAGATAATGAGGTAAAGTCACTGCAGTGTGAGAGAGTGAAAGACATCAGTAATGAGGTAAAGTCACTGCAGTGTGAGAGAGTGAAAGACATCAGCAATGAGGTAAAGTCACTGCAGTGTGAGAGAGTGAAAGACATCAGTAATGAGGTAAAGTCACTGCAGTGTGAGAGAGTGAAAGACATCAGCAATGAGGTAAAGTCACTGCAGTGTGAGAGTGAAAGACATCAGTAATGAGGTAAAGTCACTGCAGTGTGAGAGAGTGAAAGACATCGGTAATGAGTTAAAGTCACTGCAGTGTGAGAGAGTGAAAGATAATGAGGTAAAGTCACTGCAGTGTGAGAGAGTGAAAGACATCAGTAATGAGGTAAAGTCACTGCAGTGTGAGAGAGTGAAAGACATCAGTAATGAGGTAAAGTCACTGCAGTGTGAGAGAGTGAAAGACATCAGTAATGAGGTAAAGTCACTGCAGTGTGAGAGAGTGAAAGACATCAGTAATGAGGTAAAGTCACTGCAGTGTGTGAGAGAGTGAAAGACATCAGTAATGAGGTAAAGTCACTGCAGTGTGAGAGAGTGAAAGACATCAGTAATGAGGTAAAGTCACTGCAGTGTGAGAGAGTGAAAGACATCAGTAATGAGGTAAAGTCACTGCAGTGTGAGAGAGTGAAAGAAATCAGTAATGAGGTAAAGTCACTGCAGTGTGAGAGTGAAAGACATCAGTAATGAGGTAAAGTCACTGCAGTGTGAGAGAGTGAAAGACATCAGTAATGTGGTAAAGTCACTGCAGTGTGAGAGAGTGAAAGACATCAGTAATGAGGTAAAGTCACTGCAGTGTGTGAGAGTGAAAGACATCAGTAATGAGGTAAAGTCACTGCAGTGTGAGAGAGTGAAAGACATCAGTAATGAGGTAAAGTCACTGCAGTGTGAGAGAGTGAAAGACATCAGTAATGAGGTAAAGTCACTGCAGTGTGAGAGAGTGAAAGACATCAGTAATGAGGTAAAGTCACTGCAGTGTGTGAGAGTGAAAGACATCAGTAATGAGGTAAAGTCACTGCAGTGTGAGAGAGTGAAAGACATCAGTAATGAGGTAAAGTCACTGCAGTGTGTGAGAGTGAAAGACATCAGCAATGAGGTAAAGTCACTGCAGTGTGAGAGAGTGAAAGACATCAGTAATGAGGTAAAGTCACTGCAGTGTGTGAGAGTGAAAGACATCAGTAATGAGGTAAAGTCACTGCAGTGTGAGAGAGTGAAAGACATCAGTAATGAGGTAAAGTCACTGCAGTGTGTGAGAGTGAAAGACATCAGTAATGAGGTAAAGTCACTGCAGTGTGAGAGTGAAAGACATCAGTAATGAGGTAAAGTCACTGCAGTGTGTGAGAGAGTGAAAGACATCAGTAATGAGGTAAAGTCACTGCAGTGTGAGAGAGTGAAAGACATCAGTAATGAGGTAAAGTCACTGCAGTGTGTGAGAGTGAAAGACATCAGTAATGAGGTAAAGTCACTGCAGTGTGAGAGAGTGAAAGACATCAGTAATGAGGTAAAGTCACTGCAGTGTGAGAGAGTGAAAGACATCAGTAATGAGGTAAAGTCACTGCAGTGTGTGAGAGTGAAAGACATCAGTAATGAGGTAAAGTCACTGCAGTGTGAGAGAGTGAAAGACATCAGTAATGAGGTAAAGTCACTGCAGTGTGTGAGAGTGAAAGACATCAGTAATGAGGTAAAGTCACTGCAGTGTGAGAGAGTGAAAGACATCAGTAATGAGGTAAAGTCACTGCAGTGTGAGAGAGTGAAAGACATCAGTAATGAGGTAAAGTCACTGCAGTGTGAGAGAGTGAAAGACATCAGTAATGAGGTAAAGTCACTGCAGTGTGAGAGAGTGAAAGACATCAGTAATGAGGTAAAGTCACTGCAGTGTGAGAGAGTGAAAGACATCGGTAATGAGGTAAAGTCACTGCAGTGTGAGAGAGTGAAAGACATCAGCAATGAGGTAAAGTCACTGCAGTGTGAGAGTGAAAGACATCAGTAATGAGGTAAAGTCACTGCAGTGTGTGAGAGTGAAAGACATCAGTAATGAGGTAAAGTCACTGCAGTGTGAGAGAGTGAAAGACATCAGTAATGAGGTAAAGTCACTGCAGTGTGAGAGAGTGAAAGACATCAGTAATGAGGTAAAGTCACTGCAGTGTGTGAGAGTGAAAGACATCAGTAATGAGGTAAAGTCACTGCAGTGTGAGAGAGTGAAAGACATCAGTAATGAGGTAAAGTCACTGCAGTGTGTGAGAGTGAAAGACATCAGTAATGAGGTAAAGTCACTGCAGTGTGAGAGAGTGAAAGACATCAGTAATGAGGTAAAGTCACTGCAGTGTGTGAGAGTGAAAGACATCAGTAATGAGGTAAAGTCACTGCAGTGTGAGAGAGTGAAAGACATCAGTAATGAGGTAAAGTCACTGCAGTGTGAGAGAGTGAAAGACATCAGCAATGAGGTAAAGTCACTGCAGTGTGAGAGAGTGAAAGACATCAGTAATGAGGTAAAGTCACTGCAGTGTGAGAGAGTGAAAGACATCAGTAATGAGGTAAAGTCACTGCAGTGTGAGAGAGTGAAAGACATCAGTAATGAGGTAAAGTCACTGCAGTGTGAGAGAGTGAAAGACATCGGTAATGAGGTAAAGTCACTGCAGTGTGAGAGAGTGAAAGACATCGGTAATGAGGTAAAGTCACTGCAGTGTGAGAGAGTGAAAGACATCAGTAATGAGGTAAAGTCACTGCAGTGTGTGAGAGTGAAAGACATCAGTAATGAGGTAAAGTCACTGCAGTGTGTGAGAGTGAAAGACATCAGTAATGAGGTAAAGTCACTGCAGTGTGAGAGAGTGAAAGACATCAGTAATGAGGTAAAGTCACTGCAGTGTGAGAGAGTGAAAGACATCAGTAATGAGGTAAAGTCACTGCAGTGTGAGAGAGTGAAAGACATCAGTAATGAGGTAAAGTCACTGCAGTGTGAGAGAGTGAAAGACATCAGTAATGAGGTAAAGTCACTGCAGTGTGTGAGAGTGAAAGACATCAGTAATGAGGTAAAGTCACTGCAGTGTGTGAGAGTGAAAGACATCAGTAATGAGGTAAAGTCACTGCAGTGTGAGAGAGTGAAAGACATCGGTAATGAGGTAAAGTCACTGCAGTGTGTGAGAGTGAAAGACATCAGTAATGAGGTAAAGTCACTGCAGTGTGAGAGAGTGAAAGACATCAGTAATGAGGTAAAGTCACTGCAGTGTGAGAGAGTGAAAGACATCAGTAATGAGGTAAAGTCACTGCAGTGTGTGAGAGTGAAAGACATCAGTAATGAGGTAAAGTCACTGCAGTGTGTGAGAGTGAAAGACATCAGTAATGAGGTAAAGTCACTGCAGTGTGAGAGAGTGAAAGACATCAGTAATGAGGTAAAGTCACTGCAGTGTGAGAGAGTGAAAGACATCAGCAATGAGGTAAAGTCACTGCAGTGTGAGAGAGTGAAAGACATCAGCAATGAGGTAAAGTCACTGCAGTGTGAGAGAGTGAAAGACATCAGTAATGAGGTAAAGTCACTGCAGTGTGAGAGAGTGAAAGACATCAGCAATGAGGTAAAGTCACTGCAGTGTGAGAGAGTGAAAGACATCAGCAATGAGGTAAAGTCACTGCAGTGTGAGAGAGTGAAAGACATCGGTAATGAGGTAAAGTCACTGCAGTGTGTGAGAGTGAAAGACATCAGTAATGAGGTAAAGTCACTGCAGTGTGAGAGAGTGAAAGACATCAGTAATGAGGTAAAGTCACTGCAGTGTGTGAGAGTGAAAGACATCAGTAATGAGGTAAAGTCACTGCAGTGTGTGAGAGTGAAAGACATCAGTAATGAGGTAAAGTCACTGCAGTGTGAGAGTGAAAGACATCAGTAATGAGGTAAAGTCACTGCAGTGTGAGAGAGTGAAAGACATCAGTAATGAGGTAAAGTCACTGCAGTGTGAGAGAGTGAAAGACATCAGTAATGAGGTAAAGTCACTGCAGTGTGTGAGAGTGAAAGACATCAGTAATGAGGTAAAGTCACTGCAGTGTGAGAGAGTGAAAGACATCAGTAATGAGGTAAAGTCACTGCAGTGTGAGAGAGTGAAAGACATCAGCAATGAGGTAAAGTCACTGCAGTGTGAGAGAGTGAAAGACATCAGCAATGAGGTAAAGTCACTGCAGTGTGAGAGAGTGAAAGACATCAGTAATGAGGTAAAGTCACTGCAGTGTGAGAGAGTGAAAGACATCAGTAATGAGGTAAAGTCACTGCAGTGTGTGAGAGTGAAAGACATCAGTAATGAGGTAAAGTCACTGCAGTGTGAGAGAGAGTGAAAGACATCAGTAATGAGGTAAAGTCACTGCAGTGTGTGAGAGTGAAAGACATCAGTAATGAGGTAAAGTCACTGCAGTGTGAGAGAGTGAAAGACATCAGTAATGAGGTAAAGTCACTGCAGTGTGTGAGAGTGAAAGACATCAGTAATGAGGTAAAGTCACTGCAGTGTGAGAGAGTGAAAGACATCAGTAATGAGGTAAAGTCACTGCAGTGTGAGAGAGTGAAAGACATCGGTAATGAGGTAAAGTCACTGCAGTGTGAGAGAGTGAAAGACATCGGTAATGAGGTAAAGTCACTGCAGTGTGTGAGAGTGAAAGACATCAGTAATGAGGTAAAGTCACTGCAGTGTGAGAGTGAAAGACATCAGTAATGAGGTAAAGTCACTGCAGCGTGTGAGAGTGAAAGACATCAGTAATGAGGTAAAGTCACTGCAGTGTGAGAGAGTGAAAGACATCAGTAATGAGGTAAAGTCACTGCAGTGTGTGAGAGTGAAAGACATCAGTAATGAGGTAAAGTCACTGCAGTGTGAGAGAGTGAAAGACATCAGTAATGAGGTAAAGTCACTGCAGTGTGAGAGAGTGAAAGACATCAGTAATGAGGTAAAGTCACTGCAGTGTGAGAGAGTGAAAGACATCAGTAATGAGGTAAAGTCACTGCAGTGTGAGAGAGTGAAAGACATCAGTAATGAGGTAAAGTCACTGCAGTGTGTGAGAGTGAAAGACATCAGTAATGAGGTAAAGTCACTGCAGTGTGAGAGAGTGAAAGACATCAGTAATGAGGTAAAGTCACTGCAGTGTGAGAGAGTGAAAGACATCAGTAATGAGGTAAAGTCACTGCAGTGTGAGAGAGTGAAAGACATCAGTAATGAGGTAAAGTCACTGCAGTGTGAGAGTGAAAGATAATGAGGTAAAGTACCTGTAGTTTGCTGAAGCTGAAGAGCGAGGGCACTGCGTTGTCCTTCAGCACACGGTTGTTGCACTGGTGTTTGAAACAGTCTCTGGTGAAGTGCTGAGAGCAGATGTTGCTGTACTTGGTGGGCTTGAAGTTTCTCCTCTTCATGGCGGACACCCATTTTCCACAGACGTCCGGCCGGGCCAGAGGAAACCTGTCATACACAATAACACCAATGGATTATAATAACATTAATAATACTTGAGAAAATGTTGTGTACAATAAGAGTAATGAACATTCTGTCAATCAAACCTGTATGACTTATTTTCTTCTGTGAAACACAAGCAGACATTCTGAAGAGTTTTGACTTCCAATATACAGACAAAAACAATGAGACGTTTCTCAAAACATATTTTATTTTCCACAGAAAAAAGAAAGTAATACAGGTTTGAAAATGATGACAGAATCATAATTTAAATTAGCATATCATTGAACATTCATGTTCCTTAAACTAATCTTTACTAACAAACAAACAATACAGTGTGGCTGTAAAGTTTGTAGCGCCAAAGTTGAAGACCAAAATGAGAACCAAACCAAACTAAACTAAACTAAACTAAACTAAACAAACAAACAGTGTCTGAAGCTGCAGCTGATCGACTAGAGTCACACATTAAACAAACACAAGAACTATGGAAATAAAACAACATCGAAACACAGTCACCAACACTGGCGAGTTCAGCTCACTTATGAAAGGAGATGTTTTTATCTTTCTGGTATCTGTTCTTGCATCCGTACGCCGAGCAGGACTGGACCATTTTTGGCTGCGATCTGAAATATGAAGATCAGGAATAATAATAATATTGACTGTGGATCTTGTGTGTGAAGCGGAACCTCATGGCTGACAGAGACGCGCTTCATCCGGGTGTTTCTCAAAGATTCAGTGTGTGTTTCTGTGTGATTCCGTGTATCTCCGGCAGGAGGCGCTCATCGGCTCTCTCTCTCTCACACACACACACGCCGCATTCAGATCTCACGACGACTGTAGACATTTAAACTCAAAGTGTTATAATCTTTTGATTATATTATGTCCAGCACCATAAAAAAGGCACGCAAATCTTCCCCAGCAATCAATATAATATTCAATTTAACAGTTCATATCCAGTGATCACAGTCTCTGTGATTGGCTGATGCTGAAGTGCGCTGAGGAGAGTAACAGCTCTCAGGAGACAGCGCTCTCCGCGTGTCCAGTCTGGACTGTAACTTACACGTTATTAATAGCATTTACCAACTTTATACACAGTAATCGTTTAAAATAGACAGTCAAAATTCAAAATAAGATCATTAATATTTAGACTAATCGACGTCCGGGCCGCCAATTCCCGCCCTTTTTATTCATCCGTCATGATAATTTCCATTAAGTTCAACACGATTGTTTTATTTCAGTGCTGAGGCTACGTGAGAATCCTTCAAATCTGATTGGCTGTTGCTAGAAAGGACACGTCTCTTTCTATGACGACACTGGGAGCACGTCAGGTGATTGGCTGTGATTGTAAATAAATGATGATGATGCTGTAGCCCGTGAAGACTGAGGTGTACATTTACATTGATCGAACTAGAAAACTTTACAGTATGTTTAATTTTTTATGCTAATAATTATGTTCAGGTACACAAATGATATACCCTGGATATCTTAAAATAGTATTGATAATTATTGATGCGTTATAATCTTTCCAGACACAAACAATTACCAATATAGTAAGTCAATGGAAAAATCACATACAGACTGTATATAAGTGGTTATGAAGAGGTCATGAATGAAGAGCCCCATCCAACTCCATCATTATGACACATTTATAAATAACCCTCTTGTTTTCAGACACATAATAATTTGTATTTCATTAATATTTTGGCTAACTCTCCAAGTCTCTCTCTTCACCTGCTGTCTTAAAGAGACACTCAATTCTCATTCCATCCAGATGTTTAGAAAATAAAACAAGATGAAACCATATCTCTGTGAGTCCATCACTAGCGGCGCCAGGATTTTGATTGGAGGTGGGCCTCCAGAAAACCGGATGGGCCAGTTAAAATAAGCCAAAAAAGAAAAAGAAAAAAAAAAAGAAAACGGGTTCCCCTTCATCTCCATTTCAGCGCTTTTTTGCGGCACTGAGGACAGCGACTCAGTAGAATTTAATGCGTAATTAGCATAGGTAAAATAAAAATTAAACAGGATTTTTTTTTTGTTGCTTTTTTTAATACAATTACAATTTCATTGTATTGTTTAATAAAATTATAGGCCTATTATTTTTAGTTTATTAACAGCAACAACAGCTGTAAAGATGAAGTTGACGATCGCAATCTCCGTAGTGAACGTGCCTATAGAGAGAAATGCACATCATGGATTACATAATCAGAGAGTAGCCTAATTCTTTTCGTTTTAAATTGTTAAAAAGACATTTCAAGCTTTCTTAAGATATATTTCATGTCTGTGAGGCCTACTCTGAGTTTCGTTAAGTTAGGATGAGATGCGCTCCAGTTCAAGAGCAATGCAAGTGACCGCGCTGGCGCCTCCATGATTATATCGTATCGTATATTCTTATTTATTAAATCCAGGCAATTGGTTGATAAAAAAAATATTAAAATTAAGATAAAATTTATACAAAACGAAATTCACTTAAAAAAAGGCTTTCTACAAAACAAAACTTAATTAAGTGGTCAAAAACATGTCTGTCCCACTCCATGTCTCTCGATATATTGCGCATCCTATCTTACTCGTGCTGTTCACTTTACATAATCAACATAGATGAAAAAATAACATTATAATATTTTAACAAATATGAAACTAAATGAGCTTATTTAATGACTACAACACGTATAGGCCTTCAGACTCTCTATTTGTACAAATTGCTGCACATTCATTTACTTCTGAATTTTGCACACATAAGTTGAAAGGCATTTGTTTGTGCATAGTAAAACATATCTGCAACATTTATCAAGTTCACTGATATGCGTGCATTTATTAATTATTATCTTAATGAATGTAACAAGGACGACGCATGTAAACTGCGTTGTTTGTTTAGAATGGAATGGATCGCAAATAGATCCGAATAAAGAAACGTACAAAACTATAGTAGAAAATGCGTGGGCCCGGACCTAAAATGGGTGGGCCCGGACCTAAAATGGGTGGGCCCGGACCTAAAATGGGTGGGCCCGGGCCCAATGGTAGCGCCGCGGCTGGAGTCCATATGAAGCCCATGGATATCTTACTGACCCGCTTCAACATTATCATCATGTGACCATGTTCATCTGGGCTTCTGGTTTCTGATCCAGGGCTTGAGGTGATGCCATTCTGACAGATGATTGACAGGAACGGTTTCCTCTGCAAACCTCATTTATCTACTCTGAATGTTGTGTTTAGTAATGAGTCTTTATACAGCCATATATACAAGTTACACTGCATATTAGTGGAAAACTTGAAGCAGAAGTGTCCAGTTTTGTTGTTTTGCAGTGAATCTCCTCTGATGAATTGGACATGTTTAGAAATGTTTTCACTGGACCAGTTTGGTCCACAGATGGTCCTGAAGCTGATCTCATCGGCCTTTAACATCATTTGGATTCGAAGCATAAATCCTCTCTGAATAACCGGTTGTGTTGTGCTGTGTGCGGTTCTGCATCACACACGGTGTGTTTGTGGTGTAAACAGGAAACACACACACACAACACACACACACACTGGGACAGGAAACCTGTGTGTTATGATGCCTTTGACACACAGCAGACGCTTTGTTTACTCACATGGAACTAGTGTGAGCCTGTCTGAATTAATACATCTATGAGGTATGTCAGCGTTTACGCTTATGCATGTACACATTACGTGTGTGTGTGTGTGTGTGTGTGTGTGTGTGTGTGTGTGTGTGTGTGAATGCATAACTCCCTTGCAGTTTGTCTCATGATTATAAGTGTCTCCAGTTTGATCACAAATCAGTTTGACAGTATCAGCATTTCCAAAGATGGTTAAAATATAAGAATGAAATTGCTCATGAGGAACTCCAGGCTTTTTATTTGCATGCAATATTTCTGAAAGGCTTTAATACACTCGATAAAAATCCTGAAATGAGTGTGAACTTTCATAATGAGGAATGATATGATAATGTTGGTCTGTTGTCCCACAAGAGGGCAGTAAAGCATGAGAAAAGCCTTTGTTTTTGTCCCTGATCCGGTCCAGGAGCCGTTTGTATTAAAGCCACTCAGAGTAAAATTTTAGTCCTAAGTGTGTCAAAATTCTAAGAATGACATAATGTTACTCTTATACTTGGACTTAAGAATAAGTGTAATTTATGTGTTAAGACTAGGTCTCAGCTCCTGAATTATTTAAGAGAGCTGCAGAGATATCCAACCCTAGTCAGGAGTAACAAGATGGAGGAGAACACACACTTTCAAATGGAAATATAATGTTGGAAAGTTAAATGATGACAGGGAGATAATAAAAGTTTGAAAGTCAAGATATTATTTTTGTAACTGACCTAGTAAGAAATGTTATATCTTCTCCCAATCTGCAAATCAGTGCTCTAACTGCAGAAATGAATATTAATATATATCTTCAACAGCACTATTGTGGCACTGACCACAAACATTCAGTGCGGCCAAACGGTGTTTAATGACCCAACAAGTTTGCTTAAATATTTACATATTTTTAAAATATGAAGGAAGAAGAACACTAAACTTAGTGAAGATATATCTGACAAAATTATTTGGCAAAAAAGACAAACTACAGCTGCAGGTTTTAGAAGAAAAAACTACATTTACTGCATTATTATTTCATTGGTCGTCTCTTGTTTTATGTGTTCATCATCTCTTTGATTGACAGCCTGGCCAGAAACTGTGTCTGCACAATTTTGCATGTATCATTGTGTTATATAATTACAACTAAAACAATCGAGTCCAAGCACAAGTAAACAATATACTTACAAAATCTTTTAGCACATTTTTAATAATATTTGAATAAAGGGTGAATATGTCAATTTTTCTATGGCATAAATAACTTTTGGCCTTATGATTCTCCAACTGATCTTCAAACCATGCGGCAAAAGGATTCCACAGCTGAAATACTAATTTGTGATAATTTTGCACAATGCAAAGCAATTTTTAAAAATAAATGTAAATATTAAAGTTTTAGTGTCTTAATTGAATGTCTTTACTATAATTAGGTGAAATGATTGGTGTCGTGCTGCAGTGACCTCAGGCTCACTATTGGCTGATTCAGAGGTCGAGGGCGGCCATTTTGAGTTGACATCATTGTAGTCTGTAGTTTGTAACACTTAAGTGTCCTGTCAGTCAGCACTTAAGACTCAGTTTTAAACTTTACTGAAAGTTGTTTTTAGCTTATTTATAAAAGTCTCCTACTCTTGGACAAATCTTTTTACTAAGACTTTTTTTACACTTAAGTCAAAGCTTAAAGGAGCATTTCACCCATGGGAACATTGATCTTTATTGAAAGTGGGTCATATATGTAGTCGAAATGTAAAATAAATTTTGAATTTGGTGCCTTCTTGACCGAGGAAAGAAAGAAAGTAACTTCAGGACGCATTTGTATGAAAGACAACAACTCCCACAATGCACCACATTGCACAGCTGCGCAAGCCACTCCTACTAATCCAGAACAGCATATGAATCACTCATCCATCTATAAGGCTAGCTACCACCGGAGCTTGAAATTCATTTCACACAAAATGTCTAACGTTAGTTATTTGGCGAACTCATTAGTGAATTACTCCTCATATGTATTTCTTTCGAAGTGGTGAATTATTGCATGGTAACGTTACCGGGATGTTCAGTCAGATGCGGTGCGAAACTAGGATGGTTCACAACACAAACGTCCGTGTCCTCGTCTGATTCAGAGATTTCGTCCAGGAGAAATTGGCATCTTTTAAATTCTTTGCAGCAGACGGACTCTAGCTCTGTGTTCGTAGTTGCATAGTGAGATCACCGGCGCCACCAGTCCGCCCTAACTCGAGCCGGTCCGGGCTCCTCGTCCGCGGCAGGCAGGTCTTCTGCCTCGGCTGCTCTTCGCTATAATGCGGCTTGTAAAGGTAGCCACAAACACCTGATTCGAGCATCAGACTTCCGAAATCCTCTTCTTCTACATCATATTGAGTAACGTTACCCTCCGCTATTGTCATATCTTCACAGCTGGCTCCACAGTGCCTGTTAGCTTAGCTTCCAAACAAGATGGAGGATATTGCTTTTAGTTTCAGAAAGTGAAGTCCCACCCACTGATCTGTAATAGGCCTGTAGCGTGAGCGGGTCCCGCCCCCTGGAATAATGAGGAGCTAGTGTTTGTAGTCTCTACACTTTTCAATGAAATGTGACTTCCTGCTTATTATGACGCAAAATGATGATTTTTACGTCATAATAAGCAGGAAGTAAAACACTTAAATCCTTATTTCTCCCATCTCAGGGAAAAATTAATGAAAAATCCACGTTTATTATAATATATGACTGGGTTTCTAACAATACAAAGCTTAATGCAAATGGGTGAAGTGTCCCTTTAAGACTATTCTTAAGAACATTTCTAAGACGTTTTATACATACGGGCCCAGATCTGCAGACTGTGGGTCATGAATCCTCAGGCCAGGAAACTTTAGTCTGGAATAGACTGAGTGTAGAATTTACAGCTCATTAAATGTATATTTAATTTATATAATCTAACATTTACACATGCTAGATATAGAGCAGTAAGTCAAGCATGACCAAAGAAGTGAGTGTGTAACCCAGATCGCACAGAAGTCTGGCTGACGGTTTCCCGCGGGCATAAACACACGCTCAGAAAACCGGTTCCCTTCCAAGTACTTACCGTTTTTAATCTGAACTAAAAATGTACAAAGTCTCCAGATCCACAAGGTTTGAATCAGAGTGTGGAAATGAGGACGCTTGGCTTCTCATCACCGGTGTGTTTCAGTGTCTCAAACATGCATGTCTCTATTGACATCTAATTACAGTAATACCCACCTACACCAGGAATTACAGCAGATAACGCTTTCAAACGGCAGCTATTACTGTCAGTGTGTGTGTGTGTGTGTGTGTGTGTGTGTGTGTGTGTGTGTGTGTGCAGAGACCAGTGTTCAGCTCAGTTCTCAGAAAGCGTTTGAGGCTCGATTAGAACAAGATCTGCATGAAGCACAAGTGAGAAACAACCATGTTTGATGGTGTTTAGGGCCTCTTTTAGATGTGTGCAGAAGATGTGTGTGTGTGTGTGTGTGTGTGTGTGTGTGTGTGTGTGTGTGTGTGTGTGTGTGTGTGTGTGTGTGTGTGTGTGTGTGTGTGTGTGTGTGTGTGCGTGTGTGTGTGTGTGTGTGTGTGTGTGTGTGTGTGTGTGTGTGCGTGTGTGTGATGGATTGGTCCGTGGCCATGGTGATATTCTTGTACAGTTGCTGTTGGATCAGAACTGACTCCCAGTCTCAGTCTCAGCTCAGTCTCATGCCGGGCGTACACCAAAGGATTTTCACAGTCCCAGACTAAAGACCGGCATTTTTTAGGAATCTTACTGGAGTCTCGGCGCGCTCCCGTCGTCTCGATCTTTAAATGTGAGGTGATAATCTGCAGTCGGCGACCCGATTTATGCCCGTCTTTCTCTAGTCTTTCATATCAAACATGTTTGATATTATCGCAAGTCTTAGCGTAGTCATAGTGACGTAAAACAATCAACAACCAATAAATTCGCTACCCTTGCTGTGAGTATTGTCCATTCTCTGTATTCTATAGTAGATATGTATCTTTTCTTGTATTATGTACCCTCGAATATTCACTGTGAAACACTTGTTCATAATTTCAACACAGCATTTAAAATTATACCCTTTCAAGATATTTAGTTCAAACTATTGTTCTCATCATATAATGATATAGATTCATAACCCCCATATACAGTCATGTGAAAAAGTTAGGTCATCCCATTAAATAGTCAACTCTTTATTAAGAAATGTTCACATAACAATGTCTAATTTGATTTTTTTTTTTCATTCCTGGAAAAGAAAGTGATTTATTGTAATTAAACAATACCATCAAACAAATCACCATTAAATTGTGGAATGGCTGATGTCAAAGTCCTTTGATATCTTTTTAAATCCTTTTCCACACTCATAAGCAGTGTGGGGGAAATATATGGGGGTTATGTACCCTCAAATTTATTATTTGTCCTAATTTATTCCTCCTCAAAAATTGCATTCTTTTAAAATTACATTTCACAGAGAGTCTTAAAAAGGCCTTCCTTATTTTTAAATAGTTTAGTTAAATCACTGGGTCCTTCAGTATTGTTCAAATTGTTATTACATGTCCATATGTTGAAAAATAGACAGGCTTTCGTGGTGTCCTATTTTTTTCACATGACTGTATGGTTGCCTTTATATAATTTAATAATAATAATAATTTATTATTAATATTATTATTATTTTAATTATTATTTAATGATGATAATCACATAATTTGGACAGTGACTCCCACCCCCTGCAGAACACCATCACTGCACTGAGCAGCTCCTTTAGCGATAGACTCCTTCACCCCAAAAGTGTGAAGGAGAGATCTTATCTGATATACCACCACTGTAGGCCTACCTTCAGAAATATTTTGGATCATGCAACATAATGTGATGCATGTTGATATCTAACTTTAGCTGCTTCTCCTCCATTTTTGTTAAATCACTGCTGAGCATGATAGGAGGAATTTGGTGGGAATAAAAAGCTAAAATAATCTAGTTGTAGTCTTGTAAATAGTGTCACTACAAGATTCAATGTTTGTAAAATCTTTAGTCTGAGACTAAAAACTGTGAACCCCAAGTCTTTAGATGTGAGCTGATAATCTTATAAAGTCTTTTCTAAATCTTTTCAAAGTCTTTAGGTGTACAGAAAGCATAAGTCTCAAGCTCAGTCTCAGTCTCAGTCTCAGTCTCAAGCTCAGCCTCAGTCTCAGCTCAGTCTTAAGCTCAGTCTCAGTCTCAGCTCAGTCTTAGTCTCAAGCTCAGTCTCAGTCTCAAGCTCAGCCTCAGTCTCAGCTCAGTCTTAAGCTCAGTCTCAGTCTCAGCTCAGTCTTAGTCTCAAGCTCAGTCTCAGTCTCAAGCTCAGCCTCAGTCTCAGCTCAGTCTTAAGCTCAGTCTCAGTCTCAGCTCAGTCTTAGTCTCAAGCTCAGTCTCAGTCTCAGTCTCAGTCTCAAGCTCAGTCTCAGCTCAGTCTCAGCTCAGTCTCAAGCTCAAGCTCAGTCTCAGTCCCAGTCTCAGCTCAGTCTTAACTCAGTCTCAGCTCAGTGTCAGCCTCAGACTCAGCTCAGTCTCAGCTCAGTCTCAGTCTCAGTCTTAGCTCAGTCTCAAGCTCAGTCTCAAGCTCAGTCTCAGTCTCAGCTCAGTCTCAACTCAGTCTCAGCTCAGTCTCAAGCTCAGTCTCAGCTCAGTCTCAGTCTCAGCTCAGTCTCAGCTCAGTCTCAAGCTCAGTCTCAGCTCAGTCTCAGTCTCAGTCTCAGCTCAGTCTCAGTCTCAGTCTCAGCTCAGTCTCAGCTCAGTCTCAGTCTCAGTCTCAGTCTCAGTCTCAGCTCAGTCTCAGCTCAGTCTCAGTCTCAGCTCAGTCTCAGTTTCAGCTCAGTCTCAGGGTTTGCTAAGGGTTTGGCGATGCCGTTGCTAAGGGTTTGGCGATGCCGTTGCTAGGCTGTTCTGGATGCTACATGTTTTCCTCCTTGCTTCTCTCTAGGTTTGTATACATTCAATCCGAATGAATGCCTGATTTCAGACTCTGAAAGTTCTGTTTATTTGAACCCTTAATGTTTCTATCCGAGTCACGTTTGTTTACGCGTGCATGAGTTTGTTTTATATTTTGATGACTAAAAACTGTTTAGCAAACATGCAGTAAATATTGCGTCTCCTCCACTGACCAGCGCAACACAAACACACCACGAAACATGCATGAGCGCAGTCATTCTGTGAGACTGTGTGTTCCTCATCACTATCAGCACTGGCGACTCCTGACTCAGTGAGCAACAGTAGAGACCAGTTATGCGCACACACACACACACACACACACACACACACACACACACACACACACACACACACACACGTTTCTCTAACTGACACACACACACATACACACACACACACACACACACACATTTCTCTAACTGACACACACACACACACACACACACACACACACACACACACACACACACACATTTCTCTAACTGACACACACACACACATACACACACACACACACACACACACACACACACACACACACACACACACACACACACACACACACACATTCAGATTCCTCTAACTGACACACACACACACACACACACACACACACACACATTCAGATTCCTCTAACTGACACACACACACACACACACATACACAGACACACACAGATCCCTCAGACCGCTGCTGGAGGAAGAGTGTGTGTTTGGGCTGAAAGGATCCACACACACACACACACACACACACACACACACACACACACACACACACACAGACACACGCACACACACACACACACACACACACACACACACACACACACACACACACACACACACATACTGGCAGAGATTTAAACATGTTTAATTTGATGAGCAACAGCATCACTGGCTTCAAGGCGAACACAACTCAGATTAGAGTAAAAGAAATTAGACAGGAAAAGAGTTTTGTGAAACACGCGTTCTGTCGTTCTCTCATTCTCTCATTCTCTCGTTCTCTCGTTCTCTCATTCTCTCGTTCTCTCGTTCTCTCATTCTCTTGTTCTCTCATTCTCTCATTCTCTCATTCTCTCATTCTCTTGTTCTCTCGTTCTCTCGTTCTCTTGTTCTCTCATTCTCTCATTCTCTCATTCTCTCATTCTCTCGTTCTCTTGTTCTCTCATTCTCTCATTCTCTCATTCTCTCATTCTCTTGTTCTCTCATTCTCTCATTCTCTTGTTCTCTCATTCTCTCGTTCTCTCGTTCACTCGTTCTCATCATTCTCTCATTCTCTCATTCTCTCATTCTCTCGTTCTCTCGTTCTCTCATTCTCTTGTTCTCTCATTCTCTCATTCTCTCATTCTCTCATTCTCTCGTTCTCTCGTTCTCTCATTCTCTTGTTCTCTCATTCTCTCATTCTCTCATTCTCTCATTCTCTTGTTCTCTCATTCTCTCATTCTCTTGTTCTCTCATTCTCTCGTTCTCTCGTTCACTCGTTCTCATCATTCTCTCATTCTCTCATTCTCTCGTTCACTCGTTCTCATCATTCTCTCGTTCTCTCATTCTCTCGTTCTCTCATTCTCTCGTTCTCTCGTTCTCTCATTCTCTCATTCTCTCGTTCTCTCGTTCACTCGTTCTCATCATTCTCTCATTCTCTCATTCTCTCGTTCACTCGTTCTCATCATTCTCTCGTTCTCTCATTCTCTCGTTCTCTCATTCTCTCGTTCTCTCATTCTCTCGTTCTCTCATTCTCTCGTTCTCTCATTCTCTCGTTCTCTCGTTCTCTCGCTCTCATCATTCTCTCATTCTCTCATTCTCTCGTTCTCTCGTTCACTCGTTCTCATCATTCTCTCATTCTCTCATTCTCTCGTTCACTCGTTCTCATCATTCTCTCGTTCTCTCATTCTCTCGTTCTCTCATTCTCTTGTTCTCTCATTCTCTCATTCTCTCATTCTCTCATTCTCTTGTTCTCTCATTCTCTCATTCTCTTGTTCTCTCATTCTCTCGTTCTCTCGTTCACTCGTTCTCATCATTCTCTCATTCTCTCATTCTCTCGTTCACTCGTTCTCATCATTCTCTCGTTCTCTCATTCTCTCGTTCTCTCATTCTCTCGTTCTCTCGTTCTCTCATTCTCTCATTCTCTCGTTCTCTCGTTCACTCGTTCTCATCATTCTCTCATTCTCTCATTCTCTCGTTCACTCGTTCTCATCATTCTCTCGTTCTCTCATTCTCTCGTTCTCTCATTCTCTCGTTCTCTCATTCTCTCGTTCTCTCATTCTCTCGTTCTCTCTTTCTCTCATTCTCTCGTTCACTCGTTCTCATCATTCTCTCATTCTCTCATTCTCTCATTCTCTCATTCTCTCATTCTCTCATTCTCTCGTTCACTCGTTCTCATCATTCTCTCATTCTCTCGTTCTCTCATTCTCTCATTCTCTCATTCTCTCGTTCTCATCTTTCTCTCATTCTCTCATTCTCTCATTCTCTCGTTCTCATCTTTCTCTCGTTCTGTCGTTCTGTCGTTCTGTCGTTCTCTCATTCTCTCATTCTCTCGTTCTCTCGTTCTCATCATTCTCTCGTTCTCTCATTCTCTCGTTCTCATCATTCTCTCGTTCTCTCATTCTCTCGTTCTCTCATTCTCTCGTTCTCATCATTCTCTCGTTCTCTCATTCTCTCGTTCTCTCATTCTCTCGTTCTCTCATTCTCTCGTTCTCATCATTCTTTCATTCTCTCATTCTCTCATTCTCTCATTCTCTCATTCTCTCGTTCTCTCGTTCTCATCATTCTCTCGTTCTCTCATTCTCTCGTTCTCATCATTCTCTCGTTCTCTCATTCTCTCGTTCTCTCATTCTCTCGTTCTCTCATTCTCTCGTTCTCATCATTCTTTCATTCTCTCATTCTCTCATTCTCTCATTCTCTCGTTCTCTCGTTCTCATCATTCTCTCGTTCTCTCATTCTCTCGTTCTCATCATTCTCTCGTTCTCTCATTCTCTCGTTCTCTCATTCTCTCGTTCTCTCATTCTCTCGTTCTCATCATTCTCTCATTCTCTCGTTCTCTCGTTCTCTCGTTCTCTCGTTCTCTCATTCTCTCGTTCTCTCGTTCTCTCGTTCTCATCATTCTCTCGTTCTCTCATTCTCTCGTTCTCTCATTCTCTCGTTCTCTCATTCTCTCGTTCTCTCGTTCACTCGTTCTCATCATTCTCTCGTTCTCTCATTCTCTCATTCTCTCATTCTCTCGTTCTTATCTTTCTCTCGTTCTCATCTTTCTCTCGTTCTCTCATTCTCTCGTTCTTATCTTTCTCTCGTTCTCTCGTTCTCTCATTCTCTCGTTCTCTCGTTCACTCGTTCTCATCATTCTCTCGTTCTCTCATTCTCTCATTCTCTCATTCTCTCGTTCTTATCTTTCTCTCGTTCTCATCATTCTCTCATTCTCTCATTCTCTCGTTCTCTCGTTCTCTCGTTCTCATCATTCTCTCGTTCTCTCATTCTCTCGTTCTCTCATTCTCTCGTTCTCTCATTCTCTCGTTCTCTCGTTCACTCGTTCTCATCATTCTCTCGTTCTCTCATTCTCTCATTCTCTCGTTCTCTCATTCTCTCGTTCTTATCTTTCTCTCGTTCTCTCATTCTCTCGTTCTTATCTTTCTCTCGTTCTCTCATTCTCTCGTTCTCTCATTCTCTCGTTCTCATCTTTCTCTCGTTCTCTCGTTCTCATCATTCTCTTGTTCTCTCGTTCTCTCGTTCTCTCATTCTCTCGTTCTCATCTTTCTCTCATTCTCTCGTTCTCATCTTTCTCTCATTCTCTCGTTCTCATCTTTCTCTCGTTCTCTCATTCTCTCGTTCTCTCATTCTCTCGTTCTCTCATTCTCTCGTTCTCTCATTCTCTCGTTCTCTCGTTCTCATCTTTCTCTCGTTCTCATCTTTCTCTCATTCTCTCGTTCTCTCATTCTCTCATTCTCTCGTTCTCATCATTCTCTTGTTCTCTCGTTCTCTCGTTCTCTCATTCTCTCGTTCTCATCTTTCTCTCATTCTCTCGTTCTCATCTTTCTCTCATTCTCTCGTTCTCATCTTTCTCTCGTTCTCTCATTCTCTCGTTCTCTCATTCTCTCGTTCTCTCATTCTCTCGTTCTCTCATTCTCTCGTTCTCTCGTTCTCATCTTTCTCTCGTTCTCATCTTTCTCTCATTCTCTCGTTCTCTCATTCTCTCGTTCTCATCATTCTCTCGTTCTCTCATTCTCTCGTTCTCTCATTCTCTCGTTCTCATCTTTCTCTCGTTCTCTCGTTCTCTCATTCTCTCGTTCTCTCATTCTCTCGTTCTCTCATTCTCTCGTTCTCTCATTCTCTCGTTCTCTCATTCTCTCGTTCTCTCATTCTCTCGTTCTCTCGTTCTCATCTTTCTCTCGTTCTCATCTTTCTCTCATTCTCTCGTTCTCATCTTTCTCTCATTCTCTCGTTCTCATCATTCTCTCGTTCTCATCATTCTCTCGTTCTCTCATTCTCTCGTTCTCATCTTTCTCTCGTTCTCTCGTTCTCTCATTCTCTCGTTCTCTCATTCTCTCGTTCTCATATTTCTCTCGTTCTCTCATTCTCTCGTTCTCATCTTTCTCTCGTTCTCATCTTTCTCTCGTTCTCTCATTCTCTCGTTCTCATATTTCTCTCGTTCTCTCATTCTCTCGTTCTCATCTTTCTCTCGTTCTCATCTTTCTCTCGTTCTCTCATTCTCTCGTTCTCATCTTTCTCTCATTCTCTCATTCTCTCGTTCTCATCTTTCTCTCATTCTCTCATTCTCTCATTCTCTCATTCTCTCGTTCACTCGTTCTCTCGTTCTCTCATTCTCTCGTTCTCATCTTTCTCTCATTCTCTCGTTCTCTCGTTCTCTCGTTCTCTCGTTCTCTCGTTGTCTCGTTCTCTCGTTCTCATCTTTCTCTCGTTCTCTCGTTCTCTCATTCTCTCGTTCTCTCATTCTCTCGTTCTCTCATTCTCTCATTCTCTCATTCTCTTGTTATGTCGTTCTCTCATTCTCTTGTTATGTCGTTCTCTCGTTCTCTCATTCTCTTGTTATGTCGTTCTCTCGTTCTCTCATTCTCTTGTTATGTCGTTCTCTCGTTCTCTCATTCTCTTGTTATGTCGTTCTCTCATTCTCTTGTTATGTCGTTCTCTCGTTCTCTCATTCTCTTGTTATGTCGTTCTCTCATTCTCTCGCTCTCTCATTCTCTCATTCTCTCGTTCTCTCGTTCTCTCGTTCTCTCATTCTCTCGTTCTCTCGTTCTCTCGCTCTCTCACTCTCTCATTCTCTCATTCTCTCGTTCTCTCGTTTCTCTTCGTCTCGCCCGTAACGAACACCTGCTATGAGCTTCAGGTGAAAGCTGTAATCTTCTGAACACACGGGTCATCATTTACTGTCGTTTCTGTCCCATCCAGCGAGAGGCCATGATCTAATCCCCTAAAGAGAAATATCTTAATGTTGAACTTTACTGCGAACAATTAAAGGGGACATGTCATAAGAATCTGACTTTCCCCGTGTGTAAGTGCTATAATTGAGTCCCCGGTGCTCAGGGCCGTTTGAAGGAATTTGGGGGCCCCAAGCAAAATGGACATGGAGGCCCCCCAACCCCCCCCCCCCCCCCCCCCCCACGCAGGCAAAGCCTACAGGAACCACAGCATAGCCATATAGTTCACCCACACTTTATATAAATAAAAAATGTTTACAGTGCAAATACTGCTGTTGCATATACTGTGCATAAAATTTGAACATTTTCAACAATTGAA
Organism: Squalius cephalus; assembly: GCA_022829025.1. NCBI lineage: Eukaryota > Metazoa > Chordata > Actinopteri > Cypriniformes > Leuciscidae > Squalius > Squalius cephalus. The sequence goes on along the minus strand of CM040795.1, from coordinate 51,374,438 downwards.
CATTTGCAGTAACCTTGAAGTAACTGTTCAAGATCCATTGGTAACTTATAAAAATAATGTCATATTTGCATAAACTGTCACTACCGTATATCCCGACACTAGCACATTAACATAAGCTATGAAAAAATCATGTTCCTCTGCCTCTTTCTGGTTAAATAATGTTTATAGATGAGTTACAAAGTATTTATTAAGTAAAAAAGACTGTTTGCTAACAGTTAAATGACAATTAACTAAAGATGAAATAACTAACAATTTACCATCTATTAATGATGGTTATTATAAAGTGTTACCGAAAAGATATGTTAGCATTTCCATATTTTGATATTAGAAGGGAAGGGATGCAGCTGCTTTCACAACTACCAGTGCTTAAAAACATCCCGAGCTAATGTTTGATGCACGGAATTTATTGTGTGGTTTTCCTAACCCCCATTTGGTAAATAGATTATCACGGTGGAATAGTTAGTATAGCATGCTATGCCACATTCATCAAAACCTATTACAAAGCTACTATAGCAATGTCATGTCATTAAATAGGATAAACAGTGAGTCTGGAACAGATCTGCGTCTTCCTTATCCCGTTAAAAAAACATATTATAGTATGTAACCATATTCCGTCCGTTCGAAGAAAAAGTTGCACTAACTGTCACAAGCAGCATTTGCCGTCAGGCAGGAAACGTTAGCTAACATAAACATATTTTTGCTTGCCTACCTGCTGCAAAATTACACCATTTGTACAAGACAAGTAGAGCTATTTTATCCAGTGTAATTTATCACTTACCACTATCTTGTTTTACCTGCCGGCAGCAGAGATCGCGTGGCTGGCTGCTGTCAGCGACTACCCTTGAGGGGGATCCCGATAACAGTGTCATTGCACTTTACTGCATTGACTATCAAAGGGGCGCTCACACAGTTTGTCGTTGCATTTTATTCTTAACCAGTCGTTGTCTTGGGGCCCCAGGCCTGCTCGGGGCCCCAATGTAATTGCTTGGTTTGCTTGCCTTGTCGCGACGGGCCTGCCGGTGCTTCTACAACCCAGAAAACGTGAAAAGTGAAACCCAGTAACTGTGTTCTGGTGAGTCTTTCTCTGCAAGCATGTTATAAAATAAGCCGATCAGATTTCGCTCTCCTTCTGACGTATGAAGAGGATCTTATTATAATATTACCGGCCCTTAATCTGCACGTTTACACACACCAGCCGACATTTGGTTAACAAGCGCCAAGAGAGACCAGTTCTAACGCACTGATGAAGATCCAGCAGAGCCTGAAGCTGTTCTGTGGTTGAGCACAGACGAGCACTGAACACTATTGACCAGAACATGTCACCGCTGTCTTATAAAGACCTCAGGAACTGTGGACACTTGTGGAGAAGTTCAACATGATGTTGAGATGATCAGTGTAACTCCACAACAACTACAGAAATGTCTCCACTAACATTCAGAAGCTCTTCCTGAGTCTCTCCGTAAGGCTGCACTCGCTACTGGTTATACTGGGATTCTGGATGAGGGAGATTGGCCTGTTCTGTTATTGCCGGAGTTTCTGAAGCTCGTGTAAAGACTCCGCCCTCTTCTGAACAGAGGCGGAGCTAAAGCTCATTTACATTTAAAGGGACACACACAAAACTGGGCGTTTATGCTCACTCTCAAAAAGGGGCAAATTTTAACATGCTATAAAAAACTGTTGGGTATTTTGAGCTGAAATTTCACAGACACATTCTGGGGACACCAGAGATTTATATTACATCTTGTGAAAAAGGGCACAATATGTCACCTATAAATTTTGTTTGCGATCTCAGATTTAAATCAGACTTTGATTCCTAAGTCTGTTTTCATGGGAACATCTTTCACTCACACACACACACACACACACACTTAGTAAATGAGCTCAGTGTAAGTGCAGGCCAGGGCAGCTGATGTCATAGTTGCTGATAACAGTTTTCAGATGTGTTTTTCTCACTGCGTCCAGAACAAGGGCGATTTATTCCATTACACATCATTCAGGCATCGCGACCAGTGCCAGAGAAGCGCGCAGTGATGTCACAGTGGTGTGTGTGTGTGTGATACAGGACGGTGGCCGAGCCAAGAGTTGCCTGCCGACAGTGTCATACGGTGTGTGTGTGTGTGTGTGTGTGTGTGTGTGTGTGTGTGTGTGTTTGTGTGAGAGAGAGTGTGTGTGTGTGTGTGTGTGTGTGTGAGTGTGGGTGTGTGTGGGTGTGTGTGTGTGTGCGTGGTTGTCCTGTGCATTCAAGAAACAGTTTAAAATCACTTTAATTTCATCTACTGTTTTTGGTGACTTTAGGAAACAGAATTAATCCTCCCCTAATAACTCTTCAAGGTAATACACACTCTTCAAAATAAAGCTTCATGCAGTTTCACGAAATATTAAATAATTCATTTAATCAAAGGCGTGAATAGATTAGATGTTTAGTGACGTTTAAGATGTTAAATAATGAGAGTTTAGAGTTGAGTGTATTTATTTTTTGTCGTTTTTGTGTAAATTTGTTTACTTGTCATGTTTTTGTACCCAGCAAAATAAATAAAAATAAATAAAGCTTCTTTATTGTCATCAATGGTTCCATGAAGAATCTTTAACACCCACAGAATCCACTGCAATAAAGCTTATTTACAGTGGAAAAGTTTCTTTAGATTTAAATAATTTCTATTATTTTGTAGATCTTTTTTTTTTACTTCATGAAAAAAAGGTTCTGAAGAACTGATCACTGAAAGGTGAGGTTCGGGTTCACTGTCCTGATGGAGGTTCGGGTTCACTGAGAAACACTGAGTCCTGCTGGAGTCGTCCTGATGGAGGTTCGGGTTCACTGAGAAACACTGAGTCCTGCTGGAGTCGTCCTGATGGAGGTTCGGGTTCACTGAGAAACACTGAGTCCTGCTGGAGTCGTCCTGATGGAGGTTCGGGTTCACTGAGAAACACTGAGTCCTGCTGGAGTCGTCCTGATGGAGGTTCGGGTTCACTGAGAAACACTGAGTCCTGCTGGAGTCGTCCTGATGGAGGTTCGGGTTCACTGAGAAACACTGAGTCCTGCTGGAGTCGTCCTGATGGAGGTTCGGGTTCACTGAGAAACACTGAGTCCTGCTGGAGTCGTCCTGATGGAGGTTCACTGAGAAACACTGAGTCCTGCTGGAGTCGTCCTGATGGAGGTTCGGGTTCACTGAGAAACACTGAGTCCTGCTGGAGTCGTCCTGATGGAGGTTCAGGTTCACTGAGAAACACTGAGTCCTGCTGGAGTCGTCCTGATGGAGGTTCGGGTTCACTGAGAAACACTGAGTCCTGCTGGAGTCGTCCTGATGGAGGTTCGGGTTCACTGAGAAACACTGAGTCCTGCTGGAGTCGTCCTGATGGAGGTTCGGGTTCACTGAGAAACACTGAGTCCTGCTCGAGTCGTCCTGATGGAGGTTCACTGAGAAACACTGAGTCCTGCTCGAGTCGTCCTGATGGAGGTTCACTGAGAAACACTGAGTCCTGCTGGAGTCGTCCTGATGGAGGTTTGGGTTCACTGAGAAACACTGAGTCCTGCTGGAGTCGCCCTGATGGAGGTTCGGGTTCACTGAGAAACACTGAGTCCTGCTGGAGTCGTCCTGATGGAGGTTCGGGTTCACTGAGAAACACTGAGTCCTGCTGGAGTCGTCCTGATGGAGGTTCGGGTTCACTGAGAAACACTGAGTCCTGCTGGAGTCGTCCTGATAGAGGTTCGGGTTCACTGAGAAACACTGAGTCCTGCTTGAGTCGTCCTGATGGAGGTTCGGGTTCACTGAGAAACACTGAGTCCTGCTGGAGTCGTCCTGATGGAGGTTCGGGTTCACTGAGAAACACTGAGTCCTGCTGGAGTCGTCCTGATGGAGGTTCGGGTTCACTGAGAAACACTGAGTCCTGCTGGAGTCGTCCTGATGGAGGTTCGGGTTCACTGAGAAACACTGAGTCCTGCTGGAGTCGTCCTGATGGAGGATCGGGTTCACTGAGAAACACTGAGTCCTGCTGGAGTCGTCCTGATGGAGGTTCGGGTTCACTGAGAAACACTGAGTCCTGCTCGAGTTGTCCTGATGGAGGTTCGGGTTCACTGAGAAACGCTGAGTCCTGCTGGAGTCGTCCTGATGGAGGATCGGGTTCACTGAGAAACACTGAGTCCTGCTGGAGTCGTCCTGATGGAGGTTTGGGTTCACTGAGAAACACTGAGTCCTGCTGGAGTTGTCCTAATGGAGGTTTGGGTTCACTGAGAAACACTGAGTCCTGCTCGAGTCGTCCTGATGGAGGTTCACTGAGAAACACTGAGTCCTGCTGGAGTTGTCCTAATGGAGGTTTGGGTTCACTGAGAAACACTGAGTCCTGCTGGAGTCGTCCTGATGGAGGTTTGGGTTCACTGAGAAACACTGAGTCCTGCTGGAGTTGTCCTAATGGAGGTTTGGGTTCACTGAGAAACACTGAGTCCTGCTCGAGTCGTCCTGATGGAGGTTCACTGAGAAACACTGAGTCCTGCTCGAGTCGTCCTGATGGAGGTTCGGGTTCACTGAGAAACACTGAGTCCTGCTCGAGTCGTCCTTATGGAGGTTCGGGTTCACTGAGAAACACTGAGTCCTGCTGGAGTCGTCCTGATGGAGGTTTGGGTTCACTGAGAAACACTGAGTCCTGCTCGAGTCGTCCTGATGGAGGATCGTGTTCACTGAGAAACACTGAGTCCTGCTGGAGTCGCCCTGATGGAGGATCGGGTTCACTGAGAAACACTGAGTCCTGCTGGAGTCGTCCTGATGGAGGTTCGGGTTCACTGAGAAACACTGAGTCCTGCTGGAGTCGTCCTGATGGAGGTTCGGGTTCACTGAGAAACACTGAGTCCTGCTCGAGTCGTCCTGATGGAGGATCGGGTTCACTGAGAAACACTGAGTCCTGCTGGAGTCGTCCTGATGGAGGTTTGGGTTCACTGAGAAACACTGAGTCCTGCTGGAGTCGTCCTGATGGAGGTTCGGGTTCACTGAGAAACACTGAGTCCTGCTGGAGTCGCCCTGATGGAGGTTCGGGTTCACTGAGAAACACTGAGTCCTGCTGGAGTCGCCCTGATGGAGGTTCGGGTTCACTGAGAAACACTGAGTCCTGCTGGAGTCGCCCTGATGGAGGTTCGGGTTCACTGAGAAACACTGAGTCCTGCTGGAGTCGCCCTGATGGAGGATCGGGTTCACTGAGAAACACTGAGTCCTGCTGGAGTCGTCCTGATGGAGGTTCGGGTTCACTGAGAAACACTGAGTCCTGCTGGAGTCGCCCTGATGGAGGATCGGGTTCACTGAGAAACACTGAGTCCTGCTGGAGTCGTCCTGATGGAGGTTCGGGTTCACTGAGAAACACTGAGTCCTGCTGGAGTCGCCCTGATGGAGGTTCGGGTTCACTGAGAAACACTGAGTCCTGCTGGAGTCGCCCTGATGGAGGTTCGGGTTCACTGAGAAACACTGAGTCCTGCTGGAGTCGTCCTGATGGAGGTTCGGGTTCACTGAGAAACACTGAGTCCTGCTGGAGTCATCCTGATGGAGGTTTGGGTTCACTGAGAAACACTGAGTCCTGCTGGAGTCGTCCTGATGGAGGTTTGGGTTCACTGAGAAACACTGAGTCCTGCTGGAGTCATCCTGATGGAGGATCGGGTTCACTGAGAAACACTGAGTCCTGCTGGAGTCGTCCTGATGGAGGTTCGGGTTCACTGAGAAACACTGAGTCCTGCTGGAGTCGCCCTGATGGAGGTTCGGGTTCACTGAGAAACACTGAGTCCTGCTGGAGTCGCCCTGATGGAGGTTCGGGTTCACTGAGAAACACTGAGTCCTGCTGGAGTCGTCCTGATGGAGGTTCGGGTTCACTGAGAAACACTGAGTCCTGCTGGAGTCATCCTGATGGAGGTTTGGGTTCACTGAGAAACACTGAGTCCTGCTGGAGTCGTCCTGATGGAGGTTTGGGTTCACTGAGAAACACTGAGTCCTGCTGGAGTCATCCTGATGGAGGATCGGGTTCACTGAGAAACACTGAGTCCTGCTGGAGTCGTCCTGATGGAGGTTCGGGTTCACTGAGAAACACTGAGTCCTGCTGGAGTCGCCCTGATGGAGGTTTGGGTTCACTGAGAAACACTGAGTCCTGCTGGAGTCGTCCTGATGGAGGTTCACTGAGAAACACTGAGTCCTGCTGGAGTCGTCCTGATGGAGGTTCGGGTTCATTGAGAAACACTGAGTCCTGCTGGAGTCGTCCTGATGGAGGTTCACTGAGAAACACTGAGTCCTGCTGGAGTCGTCCTGATGGAGGTTCGGGTTCATTGAGAAACACTGAGTCCTGCTGGAGTCGCCCTGATGGAGGTTCGGGTTCATTGAGAAACACTGAGTCCTGCTGGAGTCGTCCTGATGGAGGTTCGGGTTCACTGAGAAACACTGAGTCCTGCTGGAGTCGCCCTGATGGAGGTTTGGGTTCACTGAGAAACACTGAGTCCTGCTGGAGTCGTCCTGATGGAGGTTCGGGTTGACTGAGAAACACTGAGTCCTGCTGGAGTCGTCCTGATGGAGGTTTGGGTTCACTGAGAAACACTGAGTCCTGCTGGAGTCGCCCTGATGGAGGTTTGGGTTCACTGAGAAACACTGAGTCCTGCTGGAGTCGTCCTGATGGAGGTTCGGGTTGACTGAGAAACACTGAGTCCTGCTGGAGTCGCCCTGATGGAGGTTCACTGAGAAACACTGAGTCCTGCTGGAGTCGCCCTGATGGAGGTTCACTGAGAAACACTGAGTCCTGCTGGAGTCGTCCTGATGGAGGTTTGGGTTCACTGAGAAACACTGAGTCCTGCTGGAGTCGTCCTGATGGAGGTTTGGGTTCAATGAGAAACACTGAGTCCTGCTGGAGTCGTCCTGATGGAGGTTCGGGTTCACTGAGAAACACTGAGTCCTGCTGGAGTCGCCCTGATGGAGGTTCGGGTTCACTGAGAAACACTGAGTCCTGCTGGAGTCGTCCTGATGGAGGTTCGGGTTCACTGAGAAACACTGAGTCCTGCTGGAGTCGCCCTGATGGAGGTTCGGGTTCACTGAGAAACACTGAGTCCTGCTGGAGTCGCCCTGATGGAGGTTCGGGTTCACTGAGAAACACTGAGTCCTGCTGGAGTCGTCCTGATGGAGGTTTGGGTTCAATGAGAAACACTGAGTCCTGCTGGAGTCGTCCTGATGGAGGTTCGGGTTCACTGAGAAACACTGAGTCCTGCTGGAGTCGCCCTGATGGAGGTTTGGGTTCACTGAGAAACACTGAGTCCTGCTGGAGTCGCCCTGATGGAGGTTCGGGTTCACTGAGAAACACTGAGTCCTGCTGGAGTCGTCCTGATGGAGGTTCGGGTTCACTGAGAAACACTGAGTCCTGCTGGAGTCGCCCTGATGGAGGTTCGGGTTCACTGAGAAACACTGAGTCCTGCTGGAGTCGTCCTGATGGAGGTTCGGGTTCACTGAGAAACACTGAGTCCTGCTGGAGTCGTCCTGATGGAGGATCGGGTTCACTGAGAAACACTGAGTCCTGCTGGAGTCGTCCTGATGGAGGATCGGGTTCACTGAGAAACACTGAGTCCTGCTGGAGTCGTCCTGATGGAGGTTCGGGTTCACTGAGAAACACTGAGTCCTGCTGGAGTCGTCCTGATGGAGGTTCGGGTTCACTGAGAAACACTGAGTCCTGCTGGAGTCGTCCTGATGGAGGATCGGGTTCACTGAGAAACACTGAGTCCTGCTGGAGTCGTCCTGATGGAGGTTCGGGTTCACTGAGAAACACTGAGTCCTGCTGGAGTCGTCCTGATGGAGGTTCGGGTTCACTGAGAAACACTGAGTCCTGCTGGAGTCGTCCTGATGGAGGATCGGGTTCACTGAGAAACACTGAGTCCTGCTGGAGTCGTCCTGATGGAGGTTTGGGTTCACTGAGAAACACTGAGTCCTGCTGGAGTCGCCCTGATGGAGGTTCGGGTTCACTGAGAAACACTGAGTCCTGCTGGAGTCGTCCTGATGGAGGTTTGGGTTCACTGAGAAACACTGAGTCCTGCTGGAGTCGCCCTGATGGAGGTTCGGGTTCACTGAGAAACACTGAGTCCTGCTGGAGTCGTCCTGATGGAGGTTTGGGTTCACTGAGAAACACTGAGTCCTGCTGGAGTCGCCCTGATGGAGGTTCGGGTTCACTGAGAAACACTGAGTTCTGCTGGAGTCGCCCTGATGGAGGATCGGGTTCACTGAGAAACACTGAGTTCTGCTGGAGTCGTCCTGATGGAGGTTTGGGTTCACTGAGAAACACTGAGTCCTGCTGGAGTCGCCCTGATGGAGGTTCGGGTTCACTGAGAAACACTGAGTCCTGCTGGAGTCGTCCTGATGGAGGTTTGGGTTCACTGAGAAACACTGAGTCCTGCTGGAGTCGCCCTGATGGAGGTTCGGGTTCACTGAGAAACACTGAGTCCTGCTGGAGTCGTCCTGATGGAGGTTTGGGTTCACTGAGAAACACTGAGTCCTGCTGGAGTCGCCCTGATGGAGGTTCGGGTTCACTGAGAAACACTGAGTCCTGCTGGAGTCGTCCTGATGGAGGTTTGGGTTCACTGAGAAACACTGAGTCCTGCTGGAGTCGCCCTGATGGAGGTTTGGGTTCACTGAGAAACACTGAGTCCTGCTGGAGTCGTCCTGATGGAGGTTCGGGTTCACTGAGAAACACTGAGTCCTGCTGGAGTCGTCCTGATGGAGGTTTGGGTTCACTGAGAAACACTGAGTCCTGCTGGAGTCGCCCTGATGGAGGTTTGGGTTCACTGAGAAACACTGAGTCCTGCTGGAGTCGTCCTGATGGAGGTTCGGGTTCACTGAGAAACACTGAGTCCTGCTGGAGTCGTCCTGATGGAGGTTCGGGTACACTGAGAAACACTGAGTCCTGCTGGAGTCGTCCTGATGGAGGTTCGGGTACACTGAGAAACACTGAGTCCGGCTGGAGTCGTCCTGATGGAGGTTTGGGTTCACTGAGAAACACTGAGTCCTGCTGGAGTCGTCCTGATGGAGGTTCACTGAGAAACACTGAGTCCTGCTGGAGTCATCCTGATGGAGGTTTGGGTTCACTGAGAAACACTGAGTCCTGCTGGAGTCGTCCTGATGGAGGTTCGGGTACACTGAGAAACACTGAGTCCGGCTGGAGTCGTCCTGATGGAGGTTTGGGTTCACTGAGAAACACTGAGTCCTGCTGGAGTCGTCCTGATGGAGGATCGGGTTCACTGAGAAACACTGAGTCCTGCTGGAGTCGTCCTGATGGAGGTTCGGGTTCACTGAGAAACACTGAGTCCTGCTGGAGTCGCCCTGATGGAGGTTTGGGTTCACTGAGAAACACTGAGTCCTGCTGGAGTCGTCCTGATGGAGGTTCGGGTTCACTGAGAAACACTGAGTCCTGCTGGAGTCGTCCTGATGGAGGATCGGGTTCACTGAGAAACACTGAGTCCTGCTGGAGTCGTCCTGATGGAGGTTTGGGTTCACTGAGAAACACTGAGTCCTGCTGGAGTCGTCCTGATGGAGGTTCGGGTTCACTGAGAAACACTGAGTCCTGCTGGAGTCGTCCTGATGGAGGTTTGGGTTCACTGAGAAACACTGAGTCCTGCTGGAGTCGTCCTGATGGAGGTTCACTGAGAAACACTGAGTCCTGCTGGAGTCGTCCTGATGGAGGTTCGGGTTGAATGACTAGATCTTTCAGTGTTTCATCATCGGACTCGCGCTCGCACTGATATGGTCAAATCGACGCCATTGTTCGTTACTGTGTTTAGTTTACGGTGTAGAAGCCTCAGGACACGCAGAGCTGACATTGTTTTGGCAATGGGCGGTTTTGTTTTCGACACGCTGTATGCGGTAAACCAATCACAACAGACTGAGCTGTCTGGCCAATCACAGCAGAGTAGCTTGCGGAAAGGCGGGATTTAGAGAGATTGATTCGTCTGACGAGTTGTTTGAGAATCATTGAAAATGTGGTGATATGCAAATGTGTATTATGAGGAAATTAAACAGTTTTTTGACCTTTGATGAATGTAAACCTGTTGTAGGAGACTCCACAACAACATTAGGAAACTTTCAAATAGCATAATAGGGGCCCTTTAAAACTTCAGTGCTCTTCGCGTGTCAATCACAAATTACGGAATTAATTTTTTATTTCAATGAAATTAATGTACTTTATTACATGGCTTGGTTGAATTCTAATGTAAGCAATCTAAGCAATACAATCGTTTTTAAATCAATATATTTTGTGTCAAATTATTGATTTATTGATGGGTAGCCATGTAATAAGCGGGATAATGTAGAGCGAGGCGGTTGTTATAGCGAATACACCCCCTTCCGCTTCGCGTCGAGGTCCTGATCAGCCTGCCGGAGGTGTATTCGCTTTAACAACCGCCTCACTCTACATTATCCCTTACATATTTTAAGTTCGATAATGTTTTTTATTTAATATTTTGTATTTATAGGGAATTTCATGATACTAAATTATACTTACACTGTATTTATAATCCATTTATTCACTTTTTGGGCATAGACCTGAACATTAAATGTCCAGCTTAAACTGTGGTTAATCTTGAATGCTGTAGAGACAGACTGAAGTTTGATCTCTTTTCAAACACGACACTTGGCAGATTATTGCTGAAGTAAATTTTTTTTTAAAAGTGAACTTAAAAAAAGTTACAGAATTTTATGTTTATTGTTATGAAAAATGCGCAAAAATACTATTTTCAGTTTTTATATGAAATATATATTTTCAAAAACATGTTTTACTCTAAAACTGAGAAAATCAAAGCCATAAATCTAAACAAGTTGTGTTCCAAATGAGAGGTTGATATCTCCTGAGATGTTGTTCGGCTGCAGTACCAAACGCTTCCACTAGAGGAAACTCGTCTCTCATTAATTTCCAATGCGTCATTTCTGACCGCGAGGAGCTCAAGTGTGGCTATTGTTATCAGGGCCATTAAACCTGTTCCAGTCATGGCCATGATTATTGTGTGTTCACACAGCAAGAGCCAAAACCTTTACCAAGTTTTGTACCATTCCGATGAAGTAAAAAAAAACATTTGTAAAATTTTTTGGTCAAACAGAGCACGAGTGTATTACTTGATTTATTTACTGATTTTCTTTACCAGAATGAGTGAGATGAGAGCTGAGCCCTCTCTAAACCTTCTCTAGCCGAATCCCATCTTCCGCCAGGATCGTTCTCATGGATACGGGACAATATTTGTGTGAGTGTGACACAAGACTCGACCCTGCAGTGTGAGCTCATCCCATCAAACCAACAACAGGAGAGCCGGATCCACGCTCACACACACACACACACACACACACGGGCTCGACCCTGCAGTGTGAGCTCATCCCATCAAACCAACAACAGGAGAGCCGGATCCACGCTCACACACACACACACACACACACACACGGGCTCGACCCTGCAGTGTGAGCTCATCCCAACAGACCAACAAACAGGAGAGCCGGACCCACACACACACACACACACGGACTCGACCCTGCAGTGTGAGCTCATCCCGACAGACCAACAACAGGAGAGTCGGATCCACACACACACGGGCTCGACCCAGCAGTGTGAGCTCATCCCGATGGACCAACAACAGGAGAGTCGGACCAACACTTCACATTTCAGCTCCGGGATTCAAATGTTGTCTAGACTAATTTCCCAAACTCCCCGTCCTGTTAGCATAAGGTTTCTGAACATGAACATGAAGCAAACGGTCTGATGTTCATATCGCAGAACTGAGCGACTGACAGATCTCGGATGGAGCAGAAGATTGATCTGAGTTTGACTTTGTAAAGCCTGTCCTACTTAAATAAAGATCTGAAATAATGCAGAAACATGTTAATGAGTTTGTGCTCATTAATCCTACAGGTTATTCTAGTTTAACTGGTATATGTACACAAGCCTGGCTGAGCTCTGGGTGGATCCGAGCCGAAACCAGACGAAAGCTTGCGTGACCTTGAGTCCTCTCTGCGTTTCCTTCAGGATGACCTTGAGTCCTCTCTGCGTTTCCTTCAGGATGCGTTTCATAGGCTAATACTTTCAGCATGACCGATCGGATTAGATCTGAGATTAGAGCTTCTTATGAGCGTCAACTCTCCAGACTGTCCTCGCTTCATTCAGATCCTCCAGACACACACACACACACACACACACACACACACACACACACACACACACACACACACACACACACTCTCCCTCCTCTGGGAATCTGGGAAGGACAAGCCTAAAACTGCTCTATTAAATCACATCATGTCAAATTAAAACAAACAGATCATTGGTTTAAAACTATGGAAAGCTCATTGTTTGCATATGACTGAGAGTTTGAGGTCTGGTTCACCTCAGAGGATATTTGAGCTGCAAATAATCACTCTCCCCATCAATAACACAGAAGGCAGAGTGAGAAACGTCAAGTCAAGTCAAGTCATCTTCATTTATATAGCGCTTTTAACAATGTAGATTGTTCCAAAGCAGCTTTACAGAGATAATAGGAGATTACAGTAACTGAGATTGTTTACAGCAGATCTAGAATAAAGTTATTGTCCAGATAAAGTTAGTTTTGATTGATTCACTTCCGTTGCGAAGATCATTAGTTATTAACTTAGGGGTCGCTAACACACACCGCTCTAACAGAAAAAGTTCTCTCTCTCTCGGTTTTACAGACACTAGACACGTGACTTTCAAATGAAAGATTGGTATCAAAGAGCACACACACACACACACACACACACACACACACACACACACACACACACACACACACACACACACACTCAGGTTCCTAACTGACGACGAAGACTTCACAGAGCAGCCATCAAGTGTTAGACAGTATTCTAGGTTATTACATGAGGACGTTTTTTGTCCAATAATTAGAATCTCTGTTTTTTCAGAATTAAGTCGTAGAAAATTACTAGTCATCCAGTTTTTTATATCAGCTGTGCATTCCGTTCATTTAGTGAATTGGTAAGTTTCGTTAGGTTTTGAAGAAATATAGAGCTGAGTATCGTCGGCATAACAGTGAAAGCTAATGCCATGTTTCCTAATGATATCTCCTAATGGTAGCATGTACAGAGTGTGTGTGTGTGTGTGTGTGTGTGTGTGTGTGTGTGTGTGTGTGTGTGTGTGTGTGTGTGTGTGTGTGTGTGTGTGTGTGTGTGTGTGTGTGAGGGTAGCATGTACAGAGTGAACAGCAGAGGTCCTAGTACTGAGCCTTGTGGTACGCCATACTGAACTTGTGATCGATGAGACATCTCTTCATTTACTGCTACAAACTGATAACGGTCAGATAAGTATGATTTAAACCATGCTAGTGCAATTCCACTAATGCCAACATAGTGTTCGAGTCTATTTAAAAGAATGTTGTGGTCAATGGTGTCAAATGCAGAACTAAGATCGAGTAACACTAATAGAGAGACACAACCACGATCGGATGATAAGAGCAAATCATTTGTGACTCTAATGAGAGCTGTCTCAGTACTATGGTACGGTCTAAATCCTGACTGGAAATCCTCAGATATCATTTCTTTCTAGAAAGGAACACAGTTGTGAGGATACTGCCTTTTCTAATATCTTTGACAGAAAAGGTAGATGATATTAAGTAGAGGATCTGTGACCTCTGGAAGCATCTCTTTCAGTAGCTTAGTCGGTATAGGGTCTAACATACATGTTGTAGATTTAGATGATTTAATGAGTTTAGTAAATTCTTCCTCTCCTATAGCAACGAATGAATAAAATTTTTCCTCCGGGAGGCTACAATGCACTGCCTGATGCGATACTGTAGTAGACGGTTGCATAGTTATAATGTTCTCCCTGATATTATCAATCTTATAAGTTCATAAAGTCATTACTGCTGTGCTGCTTGGAAACTTCTGGGCTTGAAGCTTTCTTATCCGTTAGTTTAGCCACTGTTTCAAATAAATACCTAGGATTATGTTTATTTTCTTCTAATAGGGTTGAAAAATAAGCAGATCTAGCAGCTTTTAAAGCCTCTCTGTAAGCAATCGAACTCTCCTTCCATGAAATGTGAAATACCTCTAGTTGTGTTTTCTTCCAGTTGCGCTCCATCTCTCTGGCTGCTCTCTTAAGGGCCCGAGTGTGCTCGCTGTACCACGGCGTTGGACTATTTTCTGCAGATGGACTTTATCTGCAACCAGTACTAACTCTGATAAAATCAGCAAATTCTGTGATAAAGTCTGTATGGTGCCCTGGTGGCCTGTGTACAGTAGCCAGCACACATCTCAAACGTGATTTATCATTTACACTAGATATTGTTACATTAAGCACCAACACTTCAAAAGAATTATATTTGAAACTAGACTTCTTTTGCAATGTCCAACAAGCCATACGCTCTCACACACACACACACACACACACACACACACACACACACACACACACGTGTTCTGACGCAGTGAAACACACATTACTCTTCATATGAAACTAAGCCTCAACTTTCAAATTTGGTCATTTTTTAAAGAAATGTAAACAATAAATACCATTTTGTGGCTCTTTAATGTGTCGTGACAGATCGCTCAGTTAAAGCTGCTTGTGAACTGATCATCTCGTCCTTCGAGTTCATTTATAGAATCAAATAAACATGAATGAACATCAGAAGGAATGTTGTTTAATCGCGGAAAGACGTCAGGACACGTTCAAATCCTCCAACGTTAATCTACTCACTCTCCTGACTGCTATGTCGGATGAACATGGCGGATTATGATTGGTCAGATCGCCTGTCAATCAAACTCCCGGTGAAGGGTGAATTGCAGTAAAAGTAGCGTCACAATCTCTACATGCGATGTTTGATTATATAGTTCAGCAGTGAATATTTGGAGATAACTGAGATTAACTCTGCTTTCCAGAGGGTTTCTTGAGATGAAGTCCAGATGAACTCTGTCTCTGAGCTTCAGCTCTCATTAGATGATGAGTTTAGTGTGTTCCCTACGGCTCGTGTGTGTGTGTGTGTGTGTGTGTGTGTGTGTGTGTCGGGAGCTGGTGCTGGAAAAACTCTTGAAACAAAAGCTGCTCAGAAAACAAGTCACTTCAGAGAGGATTGGAATGATAAAGATGTTTATATCTCATATCTTCAGAACAAAGATACTGTATGAGGAATTATCATTTGTGTGTGTGTGTGTGTGTGTGTGTGTGTGTGTGTGTGTGTGTGTGAGAGAGAGAGAGAGAACAGCCTTCTCAACCAGGAGGCCTTAGCAAACTTATTATTTATTTAAATTAATACATTATTATTTATACATTATTATTCATAATGCATGTATATATGTCACATTAGCATTAGCTTTGTTGGGTCTCCTCTCAGGTGTATTCCCAGTTTTCCTCTCAGTATTGGTGTATTCCCAGTTTTCCTGTGTTCTTCTTTAGATCGCCTGTTAGTTTGCGTTAATCCTCATGTTTAAGCCTGTTGAACTTCCTCGTTTCTGCGAATTGCTTGTTTTATGCTCACGTTTCGCTTGTGTTTCGTCTCTTGGATTAATAATGTTTATATTGGAATTATCGTCAACCGTCTGATGAACACTTATGCCGGGCGTACACCAAAGGATTTTCACAGTCCCAGACTAAAGACCGGCATTTTTTAGGAATCTTACTGGAGTCTCGGCGCGCTCCCGTCGTCTCGATCGTTAAATGTGAGGTGATAATCTGCAGTCGGCGACCCGATTTATGCCAGTCTTTCTCTAGTCTTTCATATCAAACATGTTTGATATTATCGCAAGTCTTAGCGTAGTCATAGTGACGTAAAACAATCAACAACCAATAAATTCGCTACCCTTGCTGTGAGTATTGTCCATTCTCTGTATTCTATAGGTATCTTTTCTTGTATTATGTACCCTCGAATATTCACTGTGAAACACTTGTTCATAATTTCAACACAGCATTTAAAATTATACCCTTTCAAGATATTTAGTTCAAACTATTGTTCTCATCATATAATGATATAGATTCATAACCCCCATATACAGTCATGTGAAAAAGTTAGGTCATCCCATTAAATAGTCAACTCTTTATTAAGAAATGTTCACATAACAATGTCTAATTTGATTTTTTTTTTTCATTCCTGGAAAAGAAAGTGATTCATTGTAATTAAACAATATAAATTAACATATTTTTACTCATCAAACTAAAAAATGCATAAAAATGCCTATTTTAATGGAGGATAAAATTAGGACCCCTAATAACTAGTGATGTTGTTGAAATTACTTCAGTGAGGTAAAATTGTGGAATGGCTGATGTCAAAGTCCTTTGATATCTTTTTAAATCCTTTTCCACACTCATAAGCAGTGTGGGGGAAATATATGGGGGTTATGTACCCTCAAATTTATTATTTGTCCTAATTTATTCCTCCTCAAAAAATGCATTCTTTTAAAATTACATTTCACAGAGAGTCTTAAAAAGGCCTTCCTTATTTTTAAATAGTTTAGTTAAATCACTGGGTCCTTCAGTATTGTTCAAATTGTTATTACATGTCCATATGTTGAAAAATAGACAGGCTTTCGTGGTGTCCTATTTTTTTCACATGACTGTATGGTTG
>CM040795.1:51342883-51355383 GCA_022829025.1 Squalius cephalus | reverse complement strand
CAAGTTATACAAGTTAGTCATCTCATCCTTTTTCTTCAAGACTGATCATAAGTTTGTGAAGTCAGAAAACCCTAGATTGGTGTAATCTGAGAAACATGAGTAACTGTTGTTGAGTGTGTTCGCTGGTCAGGCGAGACTCGCTGTGTTCACTCAGATTCCCCTCAGATTAACTTTTGCTTTCACAATGACCCACACACACGCTCCCTGTGCTTTACTGGAAGAGCTGCTGGTCTTTATGGGAAAGCCTCAGACACGACGTGTTTATGACCCTTGCTAACACAACTGACTAATGACTGTCATTTCTCAGTGCCAGAATTATGCCATCAACTTCTCTGGTGTAATAATGATTAATCGGCAGATTCCCTTTCGCTCAGCGCTATTTCTCGGTTTGATGTTCAGCTGAATCAAAGCTTGCAAGAAAAGCACACTGTTTAAATGAGTTTAGACATGAGAAACACAAGCGTTCAGAAACCACCTCCTCTTTATTGTTGATATAAAAGAAAACAAGGGAACAACGAACAGCATTTGAAAACCGCATGTTATAATTTAGAAGCAAATAAACCCGCTTGTTACACGACGAGGCAAGTCGCCTCTTAGTCCCTCAGCCCGAGTCTAACCTGTCGCTCAAGTCTTTGTGTCAATCTGTCGAAAACACGGCAAATGAGGCTCCAGAAATCTCAAGTTCTGCTGGAACATATTCATATTCAAACTTGATCTTTTACTCAAACTTGAACACTCAGTTTAGATCTGATTGGGATCAAGGCCAAGAACTGGCTTGATGATCGTAGTACACACAAGGTAAACAGAGTAAACTCATTCAACAAAGTATTTCATTGTTCAGTATATGTATATATGACACGTGTTCAGGAAAAAGTCAAAGTTCTCTTTGTTTAGAAATGAACGATGCAATCAGTCTTCAGAGTTGGAAACACAGTTCCATGAAACAACAAAAAACAGGAGCGTTAGGCTTACATTTAGCGTTAAAATAGAGGTACACACACACACACACACACACACACACATTACAAAACAAATCAAGGACTTTCACTTGATGCCAGTGGAAAAAACTCGAGCGCTCGGTGGACAAATGTACCAACAGTAGAAGCGTCCGAAACACAGACGCCTGGAGCTCAAAGAAAACACTGCTCAGGAAAAGCACTTCAATAAATAGAGCACTGGGAATGATAAACCTTATACAGTAGGTACTGTACACACACACACACACACACACACATTATCTCTAAACAATTTTGTACAAAAATACAATACGTTTGTGACATCAAAAACCTTATTCAAGTTTCAAAAAAATAAATATCTTCTTGTTGCACAAGGTTATTGACAGTTCCAGTACCTGTCTCAGGCATCCCTACGAATCATCTCCAGACGGATAAAGATATATAAATAAAATAATCTGCGTCTCCACGAACTGCAAGGCATTGGACAGCAGTTCTGGGAACTGGCAGGCGATCACGATTCTGACACACGAGAGATTCATTATCACTGCGACCCATCAAGCTGATTCCACTTCTGTGCCGTTACGACAATCTCGCAGAAATCCCATCATTTATTATCTTTATCTTCTAAAAGCATAGTTGTAGTTATAGTTCAAACCATCATGCAATAAACAGAGGATAAATATTACACATCATTTAATGTTTCTGATTCATGTGCAATTGTTTAGTTTCCCAAAAAATAGCGTGTCACTAAGACACTAGTATTCCGGCCAGTACTCTTCCTCTCCTCAGAAAACAACATAAATACAGATTCTGTATAAATAAAATCACTTCATAATTCATACAAAAAATAAAATACTAAAAAAAAAAAAAAAAAAAGAAGCAAAATACTATAGATCAAAAGCCCTTTTGTTGTCGTTCTGAACTCAGGTCAGTTGTAAGCAACATGAGTATCCACACCGTTCCTCTCGGTTAGCACAGCATTAATACTCATCAGATCATGGCAAACACACACTATCATCCCATTATTAAACGCACCTCCTCACGGGAGATTACAGTGCAAAAGGTCTCGGAATGCTCAGGAATTTCCCAACTCGAAAACGGCAAAAGGTACCAGTTAAAGTTTTGCACAGTACCACAATCCTTTCTCCGTAGAGGTCTCTACTTTGCTTATAATGTTTTGATATTACGCAGTAAGGTAATACTTCTTAAAAAGTCTTGTATAAAATATATTTTTCTCATATTTCACAAATTGCACGATATCAAACCAACAAACAAACAAACAATATCCTGTAATGTGGGTATTGAGACACGGTGACGAGATTTCCACTTGAAACACATCAGATACGGGTGTATAAAGGGATTCAGTTCCACGGATGCACGGATCAGGTGCTTCGGGAAATGTTTGCATAATAGTGCATTATTATATAAACACAAACTCCTAAAACATATAAAGTTCGTCCGGCGGTCGAACAAGACGCCGATTGTAAAGAAAAATCCTTGCTTCCATTTTTTTAAAGCGTCGCAAAAAAAAGTATTCAAGTGCAGAATTCCAAACACAAGTTTTTGTTCCCTTTCCGATTATCCCGACCGCGGTGCGTTTGCATCCCTCTGGAGTTTTTCCTCAGGCATCCACTGCATTGAACAACTTCAATGCTCAAAAAAAAAAAAAATTTGAAAAAAATTGTACTCCGTACTTTTCAAGAAGGACATTCCTGAAGAGTCGGAGACCCGGACTTCGGATCTTCCCGAGGGGATCTTCCCCGACGGGGCGAGCGAGGCAGAGAATGAGTGCGGAGATCAAGAGAGAGAGAGTGTTTCAGCAGCTGGTGTTCTCCGCGCTCTTGGCCAAGCCGGAGCCGACGGAGATCTGGCACCCGTTGCTCACGTGGTTCATGACCTTCTGCTTGAGCTGGGACACCTGTTCCCGCAGGATGCTGGCGGTGGAGGCCAGGTCCGAGTTCTGGGTCTTCAGAACCTTCACCTTCTCCTCCAGGCGCGAGATCCGCTCCAGCTTGCGCTTGCGGCACTTGGAGGCGGCGATGCGGTTGCGGAGCTTCTTGCGCTCCGCCTTGATGCGCTCCTGCGTGTCCAGGTCGATGGGAGAGAGTGAGGGGGGCGAGTGAGGGACCTCGGGGACCGTCTGAGGAGCATCCAGAACCCTTCCCGGGGTGTGTCCCGGGGTGTGTCCCGGGGGGTGTCCCGAGGTGTGTCCCGAGGCGTGGGACGGGTAGGCCATCGGACCCGGGTATCCCGACGGCAGCTGGTTGGGGTTGTAACTGCTCAGGTTGGTGTAGATGGGAATGTCGGGTAGGTTCCTCTGGTAGGATCCCGGGATTGAGGCGGGAGGAGACATGGGAGCGCCGACCAGCTGGTTCTGCTTGTGGAGATCCGCCAGAGCTTTCACGAACCCGTCCGCAAACCCCTCCTGTTCGTTAGTGGCCTGGTTCCGGTACATGAAGGGATTTGCGGATGCGTTGGGAGCCGGGCTTGTCGTCACCAGCCCCTGGTTGGACTGGATGATCAGGTGCTCCAGATCCGGAGAGGACAGCTTGAGCAAGTTGAGGTCTGGCGAGGACATATTGGGATTGTTCCCGCTCATGTTGGGATTCCCGTTCCCAGTTTGTCCCTGCAGAAGCTTCAGGCTGGAGGCATTGCCCACGCTGGAGAAATTATGCGGCATGTTGCTCTTCTTGCTCATAATCTTGTGGCCTTGGTATCGATCATAATCTGGAATTTGCCCAAAGTTTGGAACGCTGTCATCGTGATAGAAGGGCGTTTCCATCTTACCCGTCATTGAAACAGCAAGACAGATTCCTCACAAGACATAATACGGGTTAGAAATGATTGTTTTCAGCCATCTGCTCGTTCCACACGGGGAAAAAAAAAAAGAGTTGTCAAAAATTTGGAAGGACGTTCCTCAGCGTTAAACCTACAAAAGAGTAGATGAGGTGAAATTAATCACTGGAAATCCAAGTAAACAATTACTGTATAATTTCTAATGAAGCAAATAACAACATAGACGTGTTTATGTGTCTTAGTCAAGTTGATGTGAGCAATAATCCAGCGTGACTGATCTTCATAGGGACATTCAACAACATTCAACAAAAACTACCCGCGACACACACACACAAACACACACACACACACACACACACAGAGTTTCAGTCTCTACATGATTAGTGTGTCATTAAAGTGATGAAACCAGGAAGCCTCGTTACAGTTCGCCTTCTTCCCGGCAATAAACCTGGACTTTCCTGGGCTTCATCCACACACAGCTGAGCTTCTGACACTTTCTCATTCATTTCAGCACATGGTCGTTAGAAAAATCCCCCGTCAAAATCCCAAAGCACACACACACACACACACACGCTCGCTCGCTCGCTCTGACAGAGAACAGACAGGCAGAAGCGCCACTTACTCGAGTGTTGATCGATATATAGTGATCGATAGTGAAGGTTCCCACCACACAATCCACTGCGTCAAAGCTCCGGTTAGTCACACTGTAAACCAGTATAAAACAGCGCGTCGAGCGCGATCTGAACCCACGCGCCGCGCCGTGACGCGCGATGAATGAACCCCAGCTCTTCTGCTCGCTGTCTCAGCGACTGAGGGACTTTCTGCTCGGGTGATTATTAATAACACACGCCCTTCTGTTCTCTCCAGTTCCTGAAACTAACGCGACAGCGCACGCGCCTCCTTCCGCTCGACGCGTCGCGTTTATTGGCCGGTGGAGCGTCGCCGCTCTGTTAAAGGATCACGTGATTATTATAGAATTTAATATGTGCTGCTGTTTTATTCAAATATGCTCTAAGGTGAATGTTATGTTTAAGTTTGTTAAATGCCAAGCAGAATTAATTGCCGTTGCTTGCTCTGTTGTTGTTTTTTTTTACAGAAATTGATTTTCTTTAAGAGGTTTTGAATTAAATTATATAGTGAAATATATTTCAAATGCCTTGTAGTCTCATTTATTGAAAGAACAAACACTGTAAGCATTCGTACACACACACACACACACACACACACACACACACACACTCTCTCTCTCTCTCTCTCTCTTTCTCTCTCTCACGCATACACACACACACACACACACACACACACGCGCGCGTACTCTCTCTCTCTCTCTCTCTCTCTCTCTCTCTCTCTCTCTCTCTCTCTCTCACACACACACACACACACACACACACAGAGTGAGCGCTGACATGTTCGCCCGGTCCTCCAGACTCCACACTTCACTTCCAGTGTTGTTCCCCGTCGGTATTAGTTATCCGGTCCGAAGGTGATCTGCTCCAGGGCACGCACACACACACACACACACACACACACACACACACACACACACACACACACACACACACACACACACACACACACACACACACGAAACCCCTAAACACTTGTCATTAAAACTGCAGCGTGTGTGTGTGTGTGTGTGTGTGTGTGTGTGTGTGTGTGTGTGTGTGTGTGTCTAACAGCAGTTCGCTTCAAGGTCATCGCATACACCCAAGCCTCTCCTGGATTAATTTAAAAAGCACACATTCTTCAGAGAGTTTTTAGCATATATCTGTGTTTTGTAAATATATAATAAACTGTAACGTTCACCTCTTCACAACATGCTTTGAATTTGATTGGTTTAATTTTATTCAGTTCAGCAATAATGTTCTGGGTTTTCAGTTCTAATGGAGAAAATTATTTAAAAAAAACATGTTTTTAGAAATTATATTTTACTTGTATATTTCAATTTTTATGTGTGTTGCCAAATTAAGTCACCATAAAATGAGATATTGTTCGGGTGGATTAGAGGAAAAGGGAGGAACTGGGAACCAAATCCTGTGAGGGAAAATTTGGAACACAAATTTAGCATTTCAAAGGCTCGTAGAAACGAACGCATCGCCTGTGAAGCCGTGATGAAATAATCTTTCGGCCCATTTCTGTGATGAGAAAGAGCTCTGAAACTTGCAGTTTGTGTCCGCGTTTAATATCTCACTCCTCCTCCTACGGCTTCCCTCCATCATGATGTTTGATGTCGTCAGAAAGACTCGAATGAAAGCAGACGTTCTTCAGTGGGCTTAAAACATGTTTAAATGAGTTTCTGTCCCTCAGAGACACTGAACACACACCGTCACGTCTCTTTCACTTTCAGTGTGATGTTATCAGATCGTCCTGAGCATCAGAAGTGACAGTAAAACATCAGAGTTTGAGGAACACACAGATCCAGCTCGTCTATCGAGCGCTAACACACATCAGTCATGATGAGAGGGAAAACACTTCTCCCGAGAGCAGTGGAATAACTGAGTGTGTTCATGAGGTAGCGTCTGACGCGGCAGAATAAACATGTGTTTATTTGAGCTTAAAGTGTGTGTGTGTGTGTGTGTGTGTGTGTGTGTGTGTGTGTGTGTGTGTGTGTGTGTGTGTGTGAGTGAGTCCAAGAGACTCGCAGGTCGTCTGTCCCTGTTTTACTGACGGAAGAATATCCATGTTTTCCGGCTCCGTTTCAAACCCTGAGAGTCTGATGAAACCTCAGAGACGACACACAGATCGGCTTTTTGTCATACTTTTCAGCACTGATTGAACTGTATATAATAAATATATATATATATATATATATAAAACATATATTAAGAGTCCACATTTGTTCTGTCCTGCTGTGTTTGTGGGATCCTCTCAGTTCTCTGCTGTCTGATTGAATTAAAAGGCCGTTTTATTTGAATCTCTTTCTTTTTTGTTCTGGGATTGACTCTGAAAATGATGCTAGAGAATATGAAATATATATAACATGATAAATATTAATATTAATAAGATATAATATGATAATATATATTGCTTATAGCTGAATTGGATTCGTTTGACCTTTACCCTGGCCTGAGTCCACACTGAACTGAGGATCTGAATAATGACCGCAGGATCTGAGCTAGTCTCTGATCTGATGGAGTTTCCTCGGCTCTGTTTATCGCTGTGAAGCTGAAGCGATCTGTACCGTATAAAGCGCTGTAGAAATAAAGCGGTCGTGACTTCGTTCTGAAAGCCTCCCCGTGATGGTGTAAAGCGTATAGCAGAGATGTTGACTCAAGCTGCCAGTCATTCTCTCAGGAATCCTGTTGTGACTGGATGTAGAGAGCAGAAGGGAGATTCGGGTTGTAGGTAATCATTTCTGGAGACGCTTCATTAAGAGGATGATTCACATGACGGAGGTGTAATCAGGGTTTGTTCATTCTTGGCCTTCGCTTCTTCTATCTGTCAAACCAGCAGTGGTTGCTCCGACAGAAGGCTTGTAGAAAACATCATGTGACGTATAACCAGATCTAGATGAGCGGAGTTACCGATCCCACACTGACCAGCTTCACAAACAACCATTATAACCAGTTCTAATGGCAAAATTAACCAGTTGACCAATCAATCAATCAATCAATCAATCAATGGAAATTTTTTAGGCATTTAGGCTACTGGAGAAGCGAAATGACTGAAGATATTAAGTCTTGTTTAATGAAAGTGAAGTGAGTTTGAGTTTGAATTTGAGTTTGAGTCAGAAATATAATCTTAGTTCAAAGGGAAAACATGATTATTTTTCTGACTCCATTGGCAGAAATTTGTTCTTGTTTTAAACTCAAACTCACTTCATTTTGATGCATTTATTGTTAAAAAATACTTATTTAAGAATGTTTATATATTTGCACTAGAAAACAAGACTTGATTCTGATGGAAATAATCGTGTATGCAGTGTATACAGTCTAGAATACACACATTTCAGCAGATTGGACCTTTAGTCAGGAAATGTGTTTCTTCGAGCTTATGTTCGTAGGATACGGGAGACCTTGTGATATTGTTAAATTTACAAGGATGGTTCATCGATATCTTTCATCGCAGGCGTTTTGCTGTATTAACACATCTATCCCACTATTGTGGATGTGGAGTAAGTGTGTGTGAGATGAAGCAGCTCCTCATCGTCACATGACTCTCTCTCTGCTGTTGCCACAGAAACATCGGTTGAATGTCAAGTTTGGACTCAGCGCCGGTTTAGAGCCGTCAAGAGCTTCAGAGAGAGAGAACAATTCAGATCTGCGGAGACGAGCGCGAGCAAACAAAGCGTTGAGGATGGAAGAGTGAAAGAGGAAGAAAAGAGCAGCACGACTTGTGTTTGAGATTCTTAACCAGCTGAATGTGCAGGAGAACTGATCGATCACAGAACCAGAAACACGAAAATAAAGGGTCCGTTTGGTTGTTTATTCGTTAAGCTGTCTTGATTAAACATTATTGTATTTCTCAGAAGCTTTAAAGGAGCAGTTCACTTCAGAATTATAATCTCCTGATAATTCACTCTCCCCCACGTCATCCGAGATATTCATGTCTTCCTTTCTTCTGTCGAACAGAAATGAAGAAGTGTTTACAAAGCGAACGTGCAAAGACTGAGTCAAACGCCATTTACAAAATAAATAAATAAAAGGTAAAACAATGATGCCAGATGATTTTGAAGCTGGAGGAGAAAATGAGATGGAGTTTTTCGCCCATTTTCCTCCAAAACCTTAATTTCTTTTTGACGGAAGAAAGAAAGAATATCTTGGATGATGTGCGAGAGAGTTAATTATCAGGAAATTCTCCTTTACAATAATAATGAAACTGAAAAACATGCATGATGTAGTATTCTTCATAGATTTAGCTGATGGTTAGAGTTGGAGGAACCGCAGGGTTAGTGGATCTACAGCACATTAGAGATGCCAGTGTTTCTCACAGCACATGCAATACCATGTCTTGATTACGAGTTCATGAAAGCGTTGGCCAATCGTCATCGACTGTGAAGTGAAAAGCAGAGACGTGTGATTCCAGGATGAGATGCTCAACCGGCCAATGTTTACAAAAGAACACAAAATAACTAATACGGTCACATTCTGCTGGCCTGACATAAGGCCCGCTTCACATTCGCTCCGCCAGTTGGTGTTCTTCCATCTTCCCCAGGCAACCGTTGATAATGATGAACGTCAGGCTTCAGTGATCGAGACACGTGAGCCTCGGGCCAAAGAGGAATAAATAATTCATCTCAAACCACACCTTCGTTCAGTTCAGTTCTATATGAGGATCTGGATCAGACTCATAACTGAAGAATCCACTCAGAAGAGTGAATCTGAGTCTGTGTCTGTGTCTGAGTCTGTGTCTGAGTCTGTGTCTGTGTCTGAGTCTGAGTCTGAGTCTGTGTCTGAGTCTGAGTCTGAGTCTGTGTCTGAGTCTTAGTCTGTGTCTGAGTCTGAGTCTGTGTCTGTGTCTGAGTCTGTGTCTGAGTCTGAGTCTGAGTCTGTGTCTGTGTCTGTGTCTGAGTCTGAGTCTGAGTCTGAGTCTGTGTCTGAGTCTGAGTCTGAGTCTGTGTCTGAGTCTTAGTCTGTGTCTGGGTCTGAGTCTGTGTCTGTGTCTGTGTCTGTGTCTGAGTCTGTGTCTGAGTCTTAGTCTGTGTCTGAGTCTGAGTCTGTGTCTGTGTCTGAGTCTGTGTCTGAGTCTGAGTCTGTGTCTGTGTCTGTGTCTGAGTCTGTGTCTGTGTCTGAGTCTGTGTCTGAGTCTGAGTCTGTGTATGTGTCTGAGTCTGAGTCTTAGTCTGTGTCTGTGTCTGAGTCTGTGTCTGAGTCTGAGTCTGTGTCTGAGTCTGTGTCTGAGTCTGAGTCTGTGTCTGAGTCTGTGTCTGAGTCTGAGTCTGTGTCTGTGTCTGTGTCTGTGTCTGAGTCTGAGTCTGTGTCTGAGTCTGTGTCTGAGTCTGTGTCTGTGTCTGAGTCTGAGTCTGAGTCTGTGTCTGTGTCTGTGTCTGAGTCTGTGTCTGTGTCTGAGTCTGAGTCTGAGTCTTAGTCTGTGTCTGAGTCTGTGTCTGAGTCTGAGTCTGTGTCTGAGTCTGAGTCTGTGTCTGTGTCTGAGTCTGAGTCTTAGTCTGTGTCTGAGTCTGTGTCTGAGTCTGAGTCTGAGTCTGTGTCTGAGTCTGAGTCTGTGTCTGTGTCTGTGTCTGAGTCTGAGTCTGTGTCTGAGTCTGTGTCTGAGTCTGAGTCTGTGTCTGAGTCTGTGTCTGTGTCTGTGTCTGAGTCTGTGTCTGTGTCTGTGTCTGAGTCTGAGTCTGTGTCTGTGTCTGAGTCTGAGTCTGTGTCTGAGTCTGTGTCTGAGTCTGTGTCTGAGTCTGAGTCTGTGTCTGTGTCTGAGTCTGTGTCTGTGTCTGAGTCTGAGTCTGAGTCTGTGTCTGAGTCTGAGTCTGAGTCTGAGTCTGTGTCTGAGTCTTAGTCTGAGTCTGAGTCTGTGTCTGAGTCTGTGTCTGAGTCTGAGTCTGTGTCTGAGTCTGTGTCTGTGTCTGTGTCTGTGTCTGAGTCTGTGTCTGTGTCTGTGTCTGAGTCTGAGTCTGTGTCTGAGTCTGAGTCTGAGTCTGAGTCTGTGTCTGTGTCTGAGTCTGTGTCTGTGTCTGAGTCTGTGTCTGTGTCTGAGTCTGAGTCTGTGTCTGAGTCTGAGTCTGAGTCTGTGTCTGTGTCTGAGTCTGTGTCTGTGTCTGTGTCTGAGTCTGAGTCTGTGTCTGTGTCTGAGTCTGTGTCTGTGTCTGTGTCTGTGTCTGAGTCTGTGTCTGTGTCTGTGTCTGAGTCTGTGTCTGTGTCTGTGTCTGAGTCTGTGTCTGTGTCTGAGTCTGAGTCTGAGTCTGTGTCTGAGTCTGAGTCTGAGTCTGTGTCTGAGTCTGAGTCTGAGTCTTAGTCTGTGTCTGAGTCTGAGTCTGTGTCTGAGTCTGAGTCTGTGTCTGAGTCTGAGTCTGAGTCTGAGTCTGTGTCTGAGTCTGAGTCTGAGTCTGTGTCTGAGTCTGAGTCTGAGTCTGTGTCTGAGTCTGAGTCTGTGTCTGAGTCTGAGTCTGAGTCTGAGTCTGTGTCTGAGTCTGAGTCTGAGTCTGTGTCTGTGTCTGTGTCTGAGTCTGTGTCTGTGTCTGAGTCTGAGTCTGTGTCTGTGTCTGTGTCTGAGTCTGAGTCTGTGTCTGAGTCTGAGTCTGAGTCTGTGTCTGTGTCTGTGTCTGAGTCTGTGTCTGAGTCTGAGTCTGAGTCTGTGTCTGAGTCTGTGTCTGAGTCTGTGTCTGAGTCTGAGTCTGAGTCTGAGTCTGAGTCTGAGTCTGTGTCTGAGTCTGAGTCTGTGTCTGTGTCTGTGTCTGTGTCTGAGTCTGTGTCTGAGTCTGGGTCTGGGTCTGGGTCTGGGTCTGGGTCTGTGTCTGTGTCTGTGTCTGAGTCTGTGTCTGAGTCTGGGTCTGGGTCTGGGTCTGGGTCTGTGTCTGGGTCTGGGTCTGGGTCTGAGTCTGAGTCTGTGTCTGAGTCTGTGTCTGAGTCTGTGTCTGAGTCTGTGTCTGTGTCTGAGTCTGAGTCTGAGTCTGAGTCTGTGTCTGAGTCTGAGTCTGAGTCTGTGTCTGAGTCTGAGTCTGAGTCTGTGTCTGAAGTTTGCACTTCATCTTATCTATGTATCCTCTTTTTAATTCTTCTAATTCTTTTGAAAGTTTAGCTTTCAGACGCAGGACTGCAGTGAGTCGACTCTCTAAAGCCTGTGAGACACTCGATCTGTGTAAACACAAACTCTCAGACTCTTATATATCTGATCGATTTAATAATCATTTTAATCATTTTTATTCTCTTCTTTTATTCTTATTTTTGTATTTATTATGCATATGTTGTGATTATTTTATGATTATTTAAATTAATTTTTATGTAAAGCACTTTCAATTACCATTGTGTATGAAATGTACTATATAAATAAACTAGCCTTGCCTTCAGTCTAGAAGAAATATCTGCAAATGAGGTCAGAATAATAGGAAGAATGTTTAGATTTTTGTGCTGGAAAACAAGACAGAAACACTGAGGAAGAACATTATGTTTGCAGTATGTGTGTGTGTGTGTGTGTGTGTGTGTGTGTGTGTGTGTGTGTGTGTGTGTGTGTGTGTGTGTGTGTGTGTGTGTGTGTGTGTGTGTGTGTGTGTGTAGATACATGTAAGTAGATATATTTCTCTAAACTAAGTTTAATTATTTCAGAACAATTAACAGCCACCAAATTCTCAATACTTTATGTTGTGTGAATGAACATATTAATAGATAATGTACACAAAATAATTTAAATTCCATTTGAATTCTGTTTCCTTAAAGGGGACATATCATGAAAATCTGACTTTCCCCGTGTGTAAGTGCTATAATCGGGTCCCCGGTGCTTTTACAACCCAAAACATGAAAAGTGAAACCCAGTAACTGTGTTCTGGTGAGCCTTTCTCTGCAAGCATGACAAAAAATACAATAGCACCTCACTGCAGTACACGAGATCCAGGGGGTGGAGTTGGATCCAGATCTAAGGGGTGGAGATTGGTAGGTTTAGGTATATGTAAGGTGGGAGGAGTTGGATCTGGATCCAACTCCTCCCCCTGGATTTCGTGTTCTGCAGTGAGGACCATCTCAAAAAATAAGCCGATCAGATTTCGCTCTCCTTCTGACGTATGAAGAGGATCTTATTATAATATTACCGGCCCTTAATCTGCATGTTTACACACACCAGCCGACATTTGGTTTCACAAGCGACAAC
>CM040795.1:51327883-51337883 GCA_022829025.1 Squalius cephalus | reverse complement strand
TTCTTTCAGTGGGAGTGACAGTCACTCAACTTCCCATGATCATCATCATCATCATCATCATCGTTCACTCATTCCCAGAGTATCATATGTCACAATCGAAGAGCTTTTGTCTTTATCTAAAGATGAGCAGTGATCGATTATTAGAGTATACTTGTTATCCTGTATTTCTGTTTGATGGTTTCTTCTTTCATAGAGAGTAAAATGACAGATGAACGTCAGATCTCTCGGGTTTGACGCCGTGACCTCGTCAGTCTCCTGCTGATGACCTTCAGAACTGCTCTCCTTCACACATCCTCTCTAAAAAACAATGACATTTTATTAATGAAGCGTGGAAAGCACACGTACCAGCGGATGTCTTCTTCTTCTCTAAACTCGTCACTGTCACCTCAGAACCACAGGACAGAAATGATTCATATAATGACAACAAAGACCATCATTTAGGTTTAACATCTTCTTTCTCATTATTCTCTGTAGTAGTTTTCATTAGAATTTCATTTCTCATATTTTACATACAATAAATACAACTGAAATGGCCATAAATGAAAGATATTTAGAGGTTTGGTGTGATTCAGCCTGTTGGACCTGGTGACCTTCAGCTGTGTGTTTGTCAGCACTAAACTCCCACGGATTAAATATAGATATTAGATAAACTCTTGCTGTTCCCAGCATTACTGTGGTTTGCCTGTCGATTGACACGTTCTCAGCGCTTCACTCACCCTAATGACAGGGTTTACATTAACCGAGCGCTTCCTCGGCTCGACTCCCTGAACTCTTGATGACCTTCTGAACTCTTGATGACCTTCTGAACTCTTGATGGCCTTCTGAACTCTTGATGACCTTCTGAACTCTTGATGACCTTCTGTGGATCACAGTGATGATGATGATTATGATGATGTGCAAACGATCCGCATGAGGAAAACAGCTAATTCTCTGTAATTAGTCCAAGACATTAGAGCTCTGAATCATGTGTGTGTGTGTGTGTGTGTGTGTGTGTGTGTGTGTGTGTGTGTGTGTGCAGGCGCTGGTCCTCCATCTGATCTGGAGTGTGTGTGTGTGTGTGTGTGTGTGTGTGTGTGTGTGTGTCCAGGTGCAGGTCCTCCATCTGATCTGGATACGGGCCGGATCCGGCTGACTTCAGTAAACCTCGGAGTAAACAGAAAGACTAACATTAATGTAGATGCCATTCTTCTTATGATGTAGCAAGTACGTCAGGTGTTATGGGAAGTGTCCCCGGCCACACGACCAGACGTTTGTGAGAGTGTATAGTGTTTGTGTGTGTGTGTGTGTGTGTGTGTGTGTGTGTGTGTGAGTAGCATGTACAGAGTGAACAGCAGAGGTCCTAGTACTGAGCCTTGTGGTACGCCATACTGAACTTGTGATCGATGAGACATCTCTTCATTTACTGCTACAAACTGATAACGGTCAGATAAGATTTAATAACATAGTTTTCTAGTCTATTTAAAAGAATGTTGTGGTCAATGGTGTCAAACACAGCACTAAGATCAAGTAACACTAATAGAGAGACACAACCACGATCGGATGCAGTGGCGGAGCCAGAGGGGGGTCCGGGGTGGCACTGGACACCCCTGACATGCGATTGGCCACCCCGGGTGCCACCCCAAAATTTTATTTGCTACTGGCAGTTGCTGATTTAAAAAAAATAAAAAAGTACGTTCGCCGGCAGAGCGGCGCGCGCGCAGTTTTCAAACGGACGAGCAGATGACGAGAGATAGTTGCAAGATACCGAACTTCACCGAATAAGAAAACATCATATTTGAAGTAAGTTTTTAAGGTTTAGCATCAGGGGGGTTTGCTCCGAATACATTCGGCCTAATACACGCATACAGTAGGCTACCTTGCCGTGTGTACGTTACAGTATACAAATGTTCTAGCTAATGTGAGGATAGGAGATCAAAACGCAGGCAAAGAAGAGCAGAAACAAGCGATATCATAATGCGATCACTAGGACTGTGAAGCTTTATGGGTGTAGTAGGGTGTTGATGGACTCGATCTACTGTGTTTTGGTCATCATTAAATCTGATCTAGATGTAGTCTTTGATAAAAATGCGATTTTCTCAGCTTTTTGCTCATGTTGCTTTTTATGAAACTTGCCAACATTCAAGTGTTGATAAAAAAGACGCACGAAGCTAGAATAAAACAGAACTGTTTTTTTTTTTTTTTTTTTTTTTTTTTTTTTTTAAGCACAGGGTCTGTTCTTTCTTTTGGTATGTTCAGATATTCATACAACAAAATATTCTGGGGTGCCATGAAATTGTGAAAATTACCAAAAACACCATTTTTTTTTATACTGGAAAGAGTTAAGATACAAATGTTGGTAATTGGATGATGATTAGAATATGAATATGATTGGAATCATATTTTAAATTTGGCATATTTTTGAACAGGGTCAATTAAACATGAAAAGAAAGGGAGAGATAGAGTTATTTTTAAATAATCACAAACATAGTCCAGTCATTTTATGAAAAAAGGTTTAACAAATTGCAACAGAAGCAAACTCAAAAGATTTTGTATCATCAATATGTCCTGAGTAAGGAAAAAAAGTCCAGAAGAATCCCATTAGGGGAAAGTTTTGAAAACTGTTTCTGGGTATTCACTTTTTATTTTACCTACCTTTTGTCTTCTGCATTCTCCTTATCATTGTCTCCTGTTCTTCCCTCAGACTCGTCCCCCAGAAACAGTCCCGCAGACCCAACCCCCAAACCCCATCTCTGTAATAATAATTAATAAAGGCTGGTTTCTAAAGTACTTCTTCCTGCCTCTATGTATTAATGCTCATGGGTAGCCTAAATGGGTTCCATTCAGACCTTAACATTAAGTATTTTACTGTTATGTCAACAAGATTCAACAAGACATGTTCTCCTGGCTAAACCCAATGTTTAGATCTGTTGTGGTGCAAATTAACACATACATAATTAGATTATGCACCATTTGTTCATGTTAACAAACAATTAAAAAAAACTTGTAATACATTTTTCTTTTGTCTTGATTTGAGAGAAAGAATGAATAGGCGTATGAATAGGCTATATTTGGGTCTTTTTCGAAACTTTCCCCTAATGGGATTCTTCGGGACTTGTTTTTCCTTACTTAGGACATATTGAGGATACAAAATCAGTTGAGTTTGCTTCTGTTGCAATTTGTTCAAGGTTGACCCCCATTTTGGCTTAAAATGACTGGACTAACAGGCAGATCATCAGATGCAAACAGACCCCAGCCCTTGCATCACCACTGGCTAGTCAGAGTCAGTGTGGTCAGACTTCAGGACCAGCAACAGCTCAGAGCATCTACCAGACACAGGCAGTCAATCACATACCAAATTCAGGAATTTAAGTTGAGAAGATTTTGCCAGATTAAAAGGATAGTTCACCAAAAAATGAACACAAAAAAAGAATTATAAATTAAATAATTATAATTAGAAAGAATAATTATAAATTATTATAATGAAATAATTATGTTGTATTAAATGTTCCTAGGATAAGATTTTATATTGATGGGCAATAAAATTGTTTAAATTTTTCAAGTACATGTCTGCTTGATGCCTGCTATATCTAATTAAAAAAAAAAATATATTTGTAAATGTGATTTTTTTTTTGTAGATAAATACAGCTGTTCATAACAGACACATGCTACGGTATCTTACCTCCTTGGTGCTTCAGCTTTGTTTTCTGCAAATATTTTGGATGTTCAACACTTATAGACAAAAACAGAGTGACCCAATTCCTTCCATAAGCTTTTCCACTGTGTGTGTGTGTGTGTGTGTGTGTACTGTGTACCCCCACAAGTAGCAGTGGCCACCCCCTGGCCACCCCATGTATAAAACTCTAGTTCCGCCACTGATCGGATGATAAGAGCAAATCATTTGTGACTCTAACGAGAGCTGTTTCGGTACTATGGTACGATCTAAATCCTGACTGAAAATCCTCGCAGATATCATTTCTTTCTAGAAAGGAACACAGTTGTGAAGATACCGCCTTTTCTAGTATCTTTGACAGAAAAGGTAGATTCGAGATCGGCCTGTAATTGACTAATTCTGTAGGATCAAGTTGTGGTTTTTTAACAAGCGGTTTAATCATAGCCAGCTTAAAGGTTTTTGGGACGTATCCTAGAGACAAAGATGAATTAATGATATTAAGAAGAGGATCTGTGACCTCTGGAAGCATCTCTTTCAATTTTTCCTCAGGGACACTTCAATGCACTGATGTGATACTGTAGCAGATGGTTGTATAGTTATAATTTTCTCTCTAATATCATCAATCTTGTAAGTAAAGAAGTTCATAAAGTCATTACTGCTGTGCTGCTTGGAAACATCAGAAGTAGAAGCGTTATTTCTTGTTAGTTTAGCCACTGTGTCAAATAAAAATCTAGGGTTGTGTTTGTTTTCTTCTGAGAGAGTCGAAAAATAAGCAGATCTAGCCGTTTCCAGCAGTCTTTCTGTACACACGAGTGTATGGTGTGTTTGTGAGTGTGTGTGTGTGTGTGTTTGTGAGAGAGTGTGTGTGTGTTTGTGAATGTGTGGTGTGTTTGAGAGTGTATAGTTGTTGTGTGTTTGTGTGTGAGTGTACTGTGTGTTTGTGTGAGTGTATAGTGTATAGTGTGTGTGTGTGTGTGTGTGTGTGTGTGTGTGTGTGTGTGTGCCCACACATGCTCTAAGACGTGACACCTGCTGATTCACCAGTGAGATTCACCTGAGTCATTTAGCAAAGATAAATAGAGGCATCAGTGGCAGCCAAACACACAGAAACACACAGATCCGCTGAACGCTGAAGCTTCAAAACACGATTAAAGTGTTCGCTTGCTCTTCTGTAGAGACGCCAGGTAAGAGCATGTTTCTGCTGTTCTGTGACGATCTTAATTCATATTAAAATGAATATGACGATCTTCAGCACAGAAAGAGTCTGGGCTGTAAGTGATGCGTGTGGGTCATGTGGTTTAGCAGAGC
Organism: Squalius cephalus; assembly: GCA_022829025.1. NCBI lineage: Eukaryota > Metazoa > Chordata > Actinopteri > Cypriniformes > Leuciscidae > Squalius > Squalius cephalus. Next base: position 51,332,926 of record CM040795.1, on the reverse strand, counting down.
GCTTCACATCAGTGTTATATTAACATTGGCACCAAACTCTGTGTGTTATAGCAATTCATTATTCATTAGCGCCGGCTGCTCGGTTTTGGATGATTTACACTGAGTGTATTAATAACTGAAGTTTAGATGAAGTTAATGATGTTTGATGTTGATGTGTCCGTCAGCGGGTCTCTGGGGCCCTATTTTAAGGATAAGTGCATGTTCTCAAGTGCACTTATGGCGTGTCTGAATCCACTTTTGCTAGTTTTACGACGGGACAAATGGTTGGTGGTCCCGGCGCATGGTCTAAAAGGGTCGTCCCTATTCTCTTAATGAGTAATGGGTGTGTTTTGTGCTTTACGTGTAATAAACCAATCAGAGTCTCATCTCCTGTTCCCTTTAAATGCCAGTTGCGCTGGCGCCATGGCGGATTCGCTATTTACACGGAGGAATTAGCAAGCGGAAAGACTGAATGCTTCTCTAGCGAGGAAACGGATCTGCTTGTGCGTGAGTTAAAAGCTGTGTGTGAGTGTGTGTGTGTGTGTGTGTGTGTGTGTTAAAGCGAGATCATCTACAGGACAAGCCGGATTCACCATATCTTTATGTATACAATAATACTCTTTTACATTGTAATCCTTTTATTTTTCATATTTGGCATGTCTGTGTGCTGCTGCGCGTCCCTGTGTGTCTAATAAGCAGAGTGTGTGTGTGTGTGTGTGTGTGTGATATGCATAGTGTGTGTGTTGTGGACACGCCTACAGGTGCACATTACTAACGCGCTCTTTAAATAACAAAAGAAAGACTGCGCCATTGACTTTAGAGCCGGTTCCAGTTGGTCAACAGTTCCTCAAAATAGCAACGGTCCAACACGCGCCTGAACACACACCTGGTTCTCAGACCAGCAAATGCATTCGCTACTTAAACAACGTGCCACATGTCGTGAAAATGAAAACTGTGTTGAGCTGAAACACACTTTTGTCGCGCCACATTGCACCGAGTGTATGATAGGGCCCCGAGTCTCAACCCAGATTTTCCAGCTTTTCCTTCAAAGATTTTCCTCACAGTCGCACAATTCACTCTCCTACTTTGAATTCAGCGTTGCAGGTCTAAAACACACAAAAGTGGGTCAGAAGCGAATCATTTCTTGAGCCCAGCTGAATGTCAGAAGACATGAAGGTTCTGAGGGCATTTTAACAAGCGGCACCAAATATTCAATATTCATCCCTGGGGATGGACAGGCGAGAGCGACTGCAGGCTAACGCTAGCGGCTAACGCTAGCGGCTAACACTGAGCGTGATTCCAGCGCCGGAACCGAGTCGTTTAAAGTAAGCCTCGCAGTCACTCGTGTGATCAAACGCATCGAGGCATTTAATGCTAAACACACGCCGCTCCGAACACGACACACAGAGAAACATATCAGTCCTTCACAATCAGTCAAATCATGCGTGTCTGCACTGCTAACATCATGTTCTTCCTCAGTGTTTCTGCCTCATTCTCCAGCACTAATATCATTTTTTGACACATTTTTCACTAAACAAGACTTCATATCTTCCGTCATTTTGCTTCTTCTCCAGTAAATGTATCTTGATTTATGAAAGTTTAGATATTTGTGCTGGAGAACGAGACAGAAACACTGAGGAAGAACATGATGTTTTGCAGTGTAGTTTAAGTGATCACAGTAAATAACGACATCACTCTTTACTATAGTAATTCTGCCTGAAATCAGAGACGTTACTATAGCTGAAATTAAAAACATACTCTATATTTCTCAACATTGTTGCTTAAAAGTCTGATAATAACATTTGGAAAATGTTAAACTCACATATTTAACAACCGGCTCTTTATCACTTATGACAACCGACAATCGTATCTTAATCATTGCTTTCTGAGAAATGTTTACTTTTGTTTAGAACAAAACTGACTATTATCTAAATCCCTTAATTACTTTCTCCCTGCGTGTGTCCGAGCATCAGACGCTTCAACATCTGATCTTACAATTACTGCAAGAGAACCAATTACGCAAACTAAACAAATTCTGCTGTAAAGCAGCTCTAAAAATACAAAAGTGTCATTACTTCAGTGTACAGTTAGGGTTAGGAGTCGGTTCAGGGTTAGCACCTAGTTATTACACAGTTATTGTAATTACTGTAATAAGTACATCATGTTTACATGGAGAACAACACTGTAAAATAAAGTGCTACCCCATTTCTTTCTAAAAAGGAACATAGTAGTGAGGATACTGTCTTTAAAGGACTTAAATCGGCCTGTAATTGACTAATTCTGTAGGATCAAGTTGTGTTTTTTTAACAAGCGGTTTAATCATAGCCAGCTTAAAAGTTTTTGGTACGTATCCTAGAGACAAAGATGAATTAATGATATTAAGAAGAGGATCTATGACCTCTGGAAGCATCTCTTTCAGTAGCTTAGTCGGTATAGGGTCTAACATACATGTTGTAGATTTAGATGATTTAATGAGTTTAGTAAATTCTTCCTCTTCTATAGCAACGAATGAATCAAATTTTTCCTCATTGAGACTACAATGCTCTCCCTGATGCGATACTGTAGTAGACGGTTGCATAGTTATAATCTTCTCCCTGATATTATCAATCTTATAAGTGAAGAAGTTCATAAAGTCATTACTGCTGTGTTGCTTGGAAACTTCTGTGGTTGAAGCTTTATTTTTCGTTAGTTTAGCCACTGTTTCAAATAAATACCTAGGATTATGTTTATTTTCTTCTAATAGGGTTGAAAAATAAGCAGATCTAGCAGCTTTTAAAGCCTCTCTGTAAGCAATCGAGCTCTCTTTCCATGAAATGCGAAATACCTCTAGTTTTGTTTTCTTCCAGTTGCGCTCCATCTCTCTGGCTGCTCTCTTAAGGGCCGAGTGTGCTCGTTGTACCACGGCGCTGGACTATTTTCTTTAATCTTCTTTAAGCGCAACGGAGCAACTGTGTCTAAAGTGCTGGAAAAGAGAGAGTTAAAAGTTTCTGTCGCAATATCTAGTTCTTCTAAGCTATCTGAGATGCTGAGATGATGAAACTGATCAGGAAGATTATTAATAAAGCAATCTTTAGTAGCAGAAGTGATAGGTCTCACATATTTATAACACAGAGTCGGCTTTGCAGCCTTGGCTAAATGAAGTTTACACGAGACTAGATAATGATCTGAGATGTCATCGCTCTGCTGCAGAATTTCAACGGCATCAACATCTATTCCATGTGATAATATTAGATCTAGAGTATGATTACGACGATGAGTAGGTCCTGACACGTGTTGTCTAACTCCAATAGAGTTTACAATGTCTTTAAATGCCAAACCCAATGCATCTTTTTCGTTGTCCACATGTATATTAAAATCACCAACAATTATCACTTTATCTGCAGCCAGTATTAACTCTGATAGAAAATCAGATTTTTTTTTGCCATTTATCAACAAAATGTTTGGGACACAATTTTATGAGAGGGGACGTTATTTTGATTCAAGGCACATGCATTTAAAACAATAATGATGTGCACGGGTAATTGATTTATTATGAACTGCAATATTCCATAAAAAAACAAGAATTTTCTATTTTGCTTTCATTGTGACTTAAAACCAAGTCTTCATGAGGAGGCTGAAACACTCATGTCTGTAACACACACTGTGTTGTTGTTTTGGGCGGCACAGCCGTGGTAATGTCCTCTGAGAAGAGCGAACGAATGCTTGGCACAACGCGATACTGTTGACTTTACGAGAGAATAAACACAAGCAGCGTCCGTCCGTCCATGTGTGTGTGTGTGTGTGTGTGTGTGTGTGTGATTATTAGCCTCACACCCAGCGCTGAGTTTCACCCAATGACGACAGTAACTTTGAAGTAATGATGAGTGTGTGTGTGTGAGTGTGTGTTTCATAAGTCAGCGTGTGTGTGTGGTGTGATTGTGGGGCGGAGAGTGTTTTGGCAGCGCTGAGGTTTAGTGATGAGTGTGTGTGGTGTTCCTCCCCCAGATCTGAGATGAGTCACCATGATCTTCACTCATTAGTGCTGTTCCCTACACACTGAACCTGAGCAGGAGAACAGCCAGAACTGTACGAGCTGAGAAATGAAAGAAACACAGAAGAAACTTTCCTGGCTGGACTCTGGTGAGATCACTGACCTCCGTCTACAACAACAGCCCAAGTCTTCATTACTCGCCCTCATGTTGTTCAAACCCGCATGACTGACTTTCACACTGCAAAAAATGCTTTTCTCACTCAGTACTTTTGTCTTGTTTCCACATATCTAAAAATTCTTGGTAACACTTTACAATAGGGTTTATTAGTTAACATTATTTAACTACCTTAGTGAACATGAACTAAGAATGAACAATACTTCTTCATCATTTATTAATATTAGGTAATATGAATTTCAACATTTACTAATACATTATTCAAATCAAAGGTTGTATTTGTTAACATTAGTTAATGCACTGTGAACATGAACAGACAATGAACAGCTGGATTTTTATTAACTAACATTAGCAAAGATTAATAAATACTGTAACAAATGTATTGTTCATTGTTAGTTCATGTTAGTTAATACATTAACTAATGTTAAAGCTGCAGTCTGTAACTTTTTTGGGTTAAAAATGGTCCAAAATAAATTTGAGCAAGTACATCACCAGCCAGAGTTCAGAACTCTCTGCTTGCCGTAGATCCAGAACGGTGCGCTTCCGATCGTGTGTCTAACTCCAGCGGTACTGGATTTCTGCGGGACATCCGAGCATGTTATTCCGTCACATCTGTATAAAGTCACATCTGTATAAAGTCACATCTGTATAAAGTCACATCTGTATAAAGTCACATCTGTATAAAGTCACATCTGTACTCATAAAGTGCCAAATGCAAAAGACTTCGGACTTCGGAGCGGCTGCAGAAACAGAGACGGACACCGGCCCATGCGGACACAAGGATGGTATCGGAGGGGCTTTGGAAAGGTGTCGAGAACTCCGTGTTTTGAAGAGGTTTAACACAGACGCAGAGACGCTGCTGTTCTGCTGGACATTAATGTGTTGGTATGGCGATTAGAAATGAGACTGCACAGAAATG
>CM040795.1:51260383-51322883 GCA_022829025.1 Squalius cephalus | reverse complement strand
GGTTAACTATAGACCCGATATAGTCCAACTATGAGTAGGTTAACTATAGACCCGATATAGTCCGGCTATGAGTAGGTTAACTATAGACCCGATATAGTCTGGCTATAAGTAGGTTAACTATAGACCCGATATAGTCCGGCTATGAGTAGGTTAACTATAGACCCGATATAGTCTGGCTATGAGTAGGTTAACTATAGACCCGATGTAGTCCGGCTATGAGTAGGTTAACTATAGACCAGATATAGTCCAACGATGAGTAGGTTAACTATAGACCCGATATAGTCCGGCTATGAGTAGGTTAACTATAGACCAGATATAGTCCAACGATGAGTAGGTTAACTATAGACCCGATATAGTCCGGCTATGAGTAGGTTAACTATAGACCCGATATAGTCCAGCTATGAGTAGGTTAACTATAGACCCGATATAGTCCAGCTATGAGTAGTTTAACTATAGACCAGATATAGTCCAACGATGAGTAGGTTAACTATAGACCCGATATAGTCCGGCTATGAGTAGGTTAACTATAGACCCGATATAGTCCAGCTATGAGTAGGTTAACTATAGACCAGATATAGTCCAACGATGAGTAGGTTAACTATAGTTCCGATATAGTCCGGCTATGAGCAGGTTAACTAAAGACCCGATATAGTCCGGCTATGAGCAGGTTAACTATAGACCCGATATAGTCTGGCTATGAGTAGGTTAACTATAGACCCGATATAGTCCGGCTATGAGTAGGTTAACCATAGACCCGATATAGTCCAACTATGAGTAGGTTAACTATAGACCCGATATAGTCTGGCTATGAGTAGGTTAACTATAGACCCGATATAGTCCAACTATGAGTAGGTTAACTATAGACCCGATATAGTCCAACTATGAGTAGGTTAACTATAGACCCAATATAGTCTGGCTATGAGTAGGTTAACTATAGACCCGATATAGTCCGGCTATGAGTAGGTTAACTATAGACCAGATATAGTCCAACGATGAGTAGGTTAACTATAGTTCCGATATAGTCTGGCTATGAGTAGGTTAACTATAGACCCGATATAGTCCGGCTATGAGTAGGTTAACTATAGACCAGATATAGTCCGGCTATGAGTAGGTTAACTATAGACCCGATATAGTCCGGCTATGTGTAGGTTAACTATAGACCCGATATAGTCCAGCTATGAGTAGGTTAACTAAAGACCCGATATAGTCCGGCTATGAGTAGGTTAACTATAGACCCGATTTAGTCCGGCTATGAGTAGGTTAACTATAGACCCGATATAGTCCGGCTATGAGTAGGTTAACTATAGACCCGATATAGTCCGGCTATGTGTAGGTTAACTATAGACCCGATATAGTCCAGCTATGAGTAGGTTAACTATAGACCCGATATAGTCCAGCTATGAGTAGGTTAACTATAGACCCGATATAGTCCAGCTATGAGTAGGTTAACTATAGACCCAATATAGTCCAACTATGAGTAGGTTAACTATAGACCCGATATATTGTCCGGCTGTGAGTAACACATTTCTAACCAAAATAACACATTTACATGTCGTTTTTGCCAAATTAACTTGCGAGATGTATGATATTCCCTCATGTAAGCAAAGTAAACAGTGTTTACAGTGTGTTTGGGTTCATTTTTTTCTTAACTAATTGATGACTATTCTTAGGCTATGGTTTAGACGTCTATTCAATTTTCACTGACAGCCCAAATTTTGCCTTGTTTTAGCCTAGACTGAGGCTGAGTTTGGGCCGCTATTACACATCTTTTCGACACAAAATTGCTTGCTGGGTCCAGTCGCAGACGTGAGAACATGAAAAAGCCTTGATCTTCGATCTCGAATTATCGCTCAGGATTGTGTTAGAGTTTCCTCTGTATTTCTAGATGGACTGGTCAAGTAATTAAAAGAGATGAAGTAAAATGTGGGAACGTGTTTAACTAACACATGTCACACCTGCACTAACATCATCACTGTCATCAGATCTGTAATCTGACTGCAGAAATTGTGTTGTTAAAGAAACCATGGAGGATTTGAAGATGTAATACAGCTTGTACTTGTCACAATGCAGGGAAGGATGCAGGATCTAAATGCAGCAGGATTTTTATTGGACTAACTCAAAAATTAAACAAACCACTCACGGACAGGAACACACACACAATACACAATACACACAATACAGCCGACGACAGTCCACTAGACAGGACTAAACACAGGGCTTAAATACACAGGCACTAATCAAGGAAACGAGACACAGCTGACATCACTGACGAGGCACAGGTGAACGGGGAACGGGATCAAAGAGACACACTGGGAAAACTGGGTCAAATTAACAAGCAAACATGAACTAACAAACACTGAACCTGACAGTACGACATTTCTTCTGGTTTTCTCTATCATTCATTTGCTGATCCAGCGTTGTATAAAGCGATGGTTGAATGCGGTTCAGTCTGGTTTGCCCAGAGACTGGCAGATGTGAACACAAACAGAAGAGTCTTCTTCATCTTCATCTTTATTTCTTCTTTATCTTCATCTTCATCTTTATTTCTTCTTCATCTTCATCTTCATCTTCATCTTCATCCTCATCTTCAATTTCTTCTTCATCCTCATCTTCATCTTTATTTCTTCATCTTCATCTTTTTCTTCTTCATCCTCATCTTCATCTTTTTCTTCTTCATCTTCATCTTCATCTTTATTTCTTCTTCATCTTCATCTTCATCTTCATCTTCATCCGCTTCTCCTGCCAGCCTTAATTTTCAGGCTGATGTTTGAAATTTGAATAAGCCTCTCATATAAATCTAAAAACATCAGTGTGGAGACGAGCGGACCGGATTAAACTCACTGTGATGAAGCGTCACTAATGTGACTGACACACACGCACACACACACACACACACACACACACACACACACACACACACACACACACATTTCCTTCTTAATTCTAGAATATCTTCAGTGTGTTTGAAGCTGCTCGGCTGAAAGATGTGAGACGCTCTTCATTTCACAATCAGATTCACGGACAACAGGGAATGCTCTCAAAGTTAAGAACAAACATTCTTCAGTAACGTTAATAGAACGTTTGTTCAAAGTTATCAGGTGTTTAATAATAATGTTCTCAAAACTGACAAAAACATTGTTTTTTTAAATGAGACTTTTTGGTTAAATGTTCATGTAACAGATGTTTCAGAGAACATTCAAAAGTTCCCATAATGTTTGAAGAATGAAATGTTCCCTTAACATTCACTTACAGTATTTAAGCAAAAACGTAAGGACATATTTCTGTTAGCAGGGAGTGTGATGTGATGATGGCAAGCCATTTCGACTTATTCATTGCCAGGATATGAATATCTGATAACAAGAATTAAATTTCAACTAGTAAAAACTATAATTCTTGATTTCTGTGATTGTATTTTCACTAGTTAAATGTCATAGGCTGCCATTCAGATTCAGTTGTTGATATCAAGGAATGATTTCTTACTATTTGAAATCCCAAGTTCACATATCAGAAATTCAATTCTTACTAGTAAAAATCATATTTTTTGATATAAATAATTGCATTGTTACTAGTGCAAATGTCTGTTCTAGATATCAACGATTGAAATGAATTTGAATTGAATTTTTGATAATTCGATTGTCACTAGTGACAGCGTTAACTTTAGATTACAGAAATGACTCTCCTAATCATAGATATCAGAAATACATTTACAGATATTAAGAATTAACATTTCATGAATTCTTGATATCACACCTGAATTTGAATGGCAGGCTAGGGAAAATACAATTACAGAAATCAAGAATTATAGTTTTACCAGTTGAAATGCAATTCTTGTTATCAGGAATTCATATTTCTGCGAGTCATGATGTCAGTGGTGATATTAATAATTAGCATTGTTACTAGTGGAAATAGAATTCCTGATATTAAGAATTAGCATTTTAACTAGTGGAAACTGAATTGTTGATATCAAGAATTTATATCCTACGAATGATTACAGTTTTTCTTGATTGTTTTCACTTTTTCTGAAAGCATGCCTCATACTCTCAGAACTCTACACACAAATCAAAACACACACACACACACACACACACTGGGCAAAACCCCTCAATTCTCCTGCAAAATGAAACTTTACATTCAAAACAATGTTATTTCTTCTCAAAATGGTATTTTGTTTTCAAATGACACACACAAACCATCATATGAATAGACATTTATCATAACCAGCTGAACACTGATGTGCTCAATGTAAAACACTTCTTCTCCATTCATCATAATGACTTAGGCCTTTTTTTTTGTTCATTGTTACACTTACTACAGACAGTACATGCATAAGTGTGTTGTAAAATATTTGAGAATATTGTTTTTAGAACACACAAATACACGGTAACAAATATATTTTATGTTTCCCACAAAAACAATGTACACAGCGTACATCCCAACCAACACAAGTTGCACATACAGTGGTCTGCATACAAACAACAGAAGAATTTACTGTATTCAGTTACAGTAAAAAACACGATGCTGCATCGTCTCTTCCGTTCGGTCTGGCCACAGCTCCTCATCACATCACAAGCACTGTTGTCCCTGGCCAGGCAGCGGGGGGGAATATCGCCTAGCATGGCGATGCCAGCGGTGTAAAGCATCAACTGCTGTATCTCCACATGCGTCTTCCATAGCTTGGACAAGGGGTATACCCGTTTGTGGATTTCGGTCATATACTTTCCATCTCCAGGTAAAAAAAATTGAGGAATGGAGAATATGGAGGGAGATAAACAACTAGAAAGCGTGGATGGGCAGTGAACCAGTTACGAACCAGAGCAGCCCGATGGAAACTTACGTCGTCCCAAATGACAATGTTCCCAAGCCGCTCTGGGCCGTCCAGCTGATCTGCTGGAATGTGTGTGCTGTGTCGGGTGTGTCGGGTGTGTTGTGTCGGGTGTGTTGTGTCGGGTGTGTCGGGTGTGTTGTGTCGGGTGTGTTGTGTCGGGTGTGTTGTGTGTGTTGTGTCGGGTGTGTTGTGTCGGGTGTGTTGTGTGTGTTGTGTGTGTTGTGTCGGGTGTGTCGGGTGTGTTGTGTCGGGTGTGTTGTGTGTGTTGTGTGTGTTGTGTCGGGTGTGTCGGGTGTGTTGTGTCGGGTGTGTTGTGTCGGGTGTGTTGTGTCGGGTGTGTTGTGTCGGGTGTGTTGTGTGTGTTGTGTGTGTTGTGTCGGGTGTGTTGTGTGTGTTGTGTGTGTTGTGTCGGGTGTGTCGGGTGTGCTGTGTCGGGTGTGTCGGGTGTGTTGTGTCGGGTGTGTTGTGTCGGGTGTGTCGGGTGTGTTGTGTCGGGTGTGTTGTGTCGGGTGTGTTGTGTGTGTTGTGTCGGGTGTGTTGTGTCGGGTGTGTTGTGTGTGTTGTGTGTGTTGTGTCGGGTGTGTCGGGTGTGTTGTGTCGGGTGTGTTGTGTCGGGTGTGTTGTGTGTGTTGTGTGTGTTGTGTCGGGTGTGTCGGGTGTGTTGTGTCGGGTGTGTTGTGTCGGGTGTGTTGTGTGTGTTGTGTCGGGTGTGTTGTGTGTGTTGTGTGTGTTGTGTGTGTTGTGTCGGGTGTGTTGTGTGTGTTGTGTGTGTTGTGTCGGGTGTGTTGTGTCGGGTGTGTTGTGTGTGTTGTGTCGGGTGTGTTGTGTCGGGTGTGTTGTGTGTGTTGTGTGTGTTGTGTCGGGTGTGTCGGGTGTGTTGTGTCGGGTGTGTTGTGTCGGGTGTGTTGTGTGTGTTGTGTGTGTTGTGTCTGTTGTGTCGGGTGTGTCGGGTGTGTTGTGTCGGGTGTGTTGTGTGTGTTGTGTCGGGTGTGTTGTGTCGGGTGTGTTGTGTGTGTTGTGTGTGTTGTGTCGGGTGTGTTGTGTGTGTTGTGTGTGTTGTGTCGGGTGTGTTGTGTGTGTTGTGTCGGGTGTGTTGTGTCGGGTGTGTTGTGTGTGTTGTGTGTGTTGTGTCGGGTGTGTCGGGTGTGTTGTGTCGGGTGTGTTGTGTCGGGTGTGTTGTGTGTGTTGTGTGTGTTGTGTCGGGTGTGTCGGGTGTGTTGTGTCGGGTGTGTTGTGTGTGTTGTGTCGGGTGTGTTGTGTCGGGTGTGTTGTGTGTGTTGTGTGTGTTGTGTCGGGTGTGTTTGTGTTGTGTGTGTTGTGTTGGGTGTGTTGTGTCGGGTGTGTTGTGTCGGGTGTGTCGGGTGTGTTGTGTGTGTTGTGTTGGGTGTGTTGTGTCGGGTGTGTCGGGTGTGTTGTGTGTGTTGTGTTGTGTGTGTTGTGTCGGGTGTGTTGTGTGTGTTGTGTCGGGTGTGTTGTGTGTGTTGTGTCGGGTGTGTCGGGTGTGTTGTGTGTGTTGTGTGTGTTGTGTCGGGTGTGTCGGGTGTGTTGTGTGTGTTGTGTCGGGTGTGTTGTGTGTGTTGTGTCGGGTGTGTTGTGTGTGTTGTGTCGGGTGTGTTGTGTGTGTTGTGTCGGGTGTGTTGTGTGTGTTGTGTCGGGTGTGTTGTGTGTGTTGTGTCGGGTGTGTTGTGTGTGTTGTGTCGGGTGTGTTGTGTGTGTTGTGTCGGGTGTCCAGGAACGTGATCAGATGGGCAGTGTTGTAGGGGTCAAGGGTCGCATGGAGATGGGTGACGGTGGAGGGTAATCGCTGCACACACTGTGATGTTCCCTCCGCGCTGGCCGATGAAGTTCCTTCTCCTCTTTCGTCTTGAATCCAGCCTCATCATGAAGATGAACTGGTGCTGCACGGCAGCCTCCTCTAGCCTCCTCTAGCTCAAGGACTCTCTGAAACACACATGACAATATCAGAAAAAGACATGGAGTGGTCACTATTGTGAAGCACAATCATTATGATTACAGTACTGAAATATGTATAATTTATACAGTGTTGAGAGTATGCATCAACTGTGGGATTGTATAGGACTCACTTGCACACAGTTATATCGCAATTCTTTGACTCTTTCTGAATTGCGTTGACATGGCACCCTGTAGACCCGCTTCATCCTCGGATTATTTCTGCACAAGACACGGTCCAGTGTTGATGAGCTTACCCTATCAATATTTTGAAATATCTCATTGTTTTCTATTACAGTTTTTCTCGATTGCTTAAACACATTTCTTGAAACTATGCCTCGTATTCTCAAAACTGTAAACACAAATCCATAACGTCTCACCCAATTCCCCAAACATCCTATTTTCAGGTCAGAATGAAGCTCTACACTCAAAACCATTCACTCTCGCTGAAAAACCAAACTTTGCCCTCAGACAGGACACACAAGCCCTCACAATCACACACACACTACAACACAGTCTAACACACTGGTGCAATAAATTCAAAACAACATTTCCAAAACTGGTAAATTATGTTGCTTGTGCCCCCCCCCCCCCCCTCACAAACCTTTTCATTCATTCATGTACTACACAGTACAACACACACACAACAAAACAAAACAAAACATTTTTTCCCTGTTTTACTTTTTTTTTTTATTCTCTCCTCTAAAATATTTTTATATTTACTTACAGTAAGATGTGTGTGACCATCATATGACAGTAAAATACCCCACACAAACCTTATTCTAATATGAAAGTGTATTGGAATGGTAAAGAGTGTTGGTCCTGACAGGAGGGCCTCCACTCAAGGATACAATATGATGGACACGTCTAAGAATGTTCCACATATGGTTGAAATACCATTATTGGCCTAGAAAGACAACATTCTGGAGTCAAGACTATAAAGGAGAAAGGATGCCCTCCCTTCACTGTCACACTCTGTGCCACACTGTGTGACTGTACGACTGCTGGCCTTTTCTTGCAAGAAAATAAACCTCATCAAAGACTATTGGAAATGTTTGTCTCTTATTCAGTGATAGAATTGTGTTTGCCACCACTCCTCCCTGAAGGTTCTCGAGGCGACGGTGAAGCGACTCAAATTTGGCCTTACTCGTAGCCCAGCCTCCCTCATAGTCACACCATTGATAAAGACATGGGCAACTAGAGTGGCTTGAGTTTCATCTGAGACTGCTTGTCTTCTTGCCCTTCGTCCTCCTCCTCCTCCTCCTCCTCCTCCTCCTCCTCCTCCTCCTCCTTCTCCTCCTCCTCCTTATCCTCGATCTCTTCCTTCATGTCTTTCTGGATACATTGTTCCAAAACTCAATAAACTGATTTGGGCCCTTTTATCTATCTATTGAAGGATCTGATTGGTGTGTGTTAAAGTTTGACTCTTAGTGTTTCCACCTGGGTAATTGTGTGCTAACTGAGCTGAAGCTGTGCTGACTTGAGTGAACAATATTGAATGCTTTATACATGACAACGTGGTGTAGGCAGTGAGAAATGAAGGGATTTGTGTGTAGAGTTTTGCAGTGACAGTTCAACAAATCCGACTCATGTGTCAAAACAGGGAATAATGTTTATAGTTTAGGGAAATGGGTGTGCTTTTTGATAAATGGAATTATGTTTTTGAAATTTTAGTTCAAAAGCCTGGTTATAGTGTTTAAGCAATCGAGAAAAACTGTAATTTTCTTTGTATTTGCCGTAATGTTATGGCGTTGTTTTCTAGGACCGTGTTCCTGATTTCAGTTTCCCGTTCAGGAGACCGAACACGTTCCCGACCGCCTTGTGTTGGTAATCTTTCAGTTCTGCCAAACAAATAGTAAAATACTGTAAATACTGTTGTAGGAATACAAAGTAAGAATACATTTCCCAAATACTTGAAACATACTTTATTTTTACAGTCCTACAGAACAGTCCTCAGGCAATACTGTAACTACTGTACTCTGAGTATTGTATTGATATGCAGTCCTGCAATTTTCTAGTGAGAGTAGATTTCTTACCAATTCTCATTTCGGAAAGTCCGGATGCTGGATGCTACAGTGAACCTGCTCAAATTTGGCTGTACTCTTTGCCCAGCCTCCCTCATTGTTAGACCATGGTTGACCACATGATCAACCAAAGTGGTTCGGATCTCATCAGAGATTACGGTCCTTGGCCTTCCTCGTCCTCGTCCTCGTCCTCGTCCTCGTCTCACTCTCACTCCTCTGGCTCTGGCTCTGTTTCCAATGTTGGCATCCATTGCGCCAAAACAGAAGAGCTGACCTGTTGCCCTTTTATGCTAAAGCTCTGATTGCTAACTGTAAAACTGTGTGACAGGTGATTGCCTATGTATGAGTCAGTGTGCATATCTGAATGGCAGTGTGTTCCTTGTGAAAACAAGATATTTTCTGCGTAAAAATTGTGCCAAATGCAGAGAACTGTGTGTAGTGTTTCGAAAAAAGTGTGTTTTAGATCTGCAATTTGAGTGTAAAGCAGGAATTGTGCTTGTAGTTTAGCAGAACTGGTTCAGGGGGTTGGTGCATGAGTTACATGTTGTGCTCATTGTGTCTCAAGCACCAGTATTTGTGTGTAAACAATTGAGAAAAACTGTAAGAGTGGAAACGGCTTGCCGTAGTAGAGTGAGAAACTCTTCACATGTGCCAGTGATTTCATTGGGTTCGATCAGGATATTTGTTGTGATGTTGCCATAGTATTTCCACAAACACATCAACATCTGCTCCAGTTCACACAGAGAGACACTGTTTCTGCTGATGATGTCAGATATTCATAAAGATATTCATAAAGCCCTCTGTCCTCTGAGATGCTGAAGAACCTTGAGTTGATTTCAGAATGAGAGTGAGCTGAGGTGAGCTGTGATGAACACACACACACACACACACACACACACTCACACACACACACACACACATGTCTGGTTCACTATCTTTGTGGGGACTCTCCATAGACGTAATGGTTTTTATACCGTACAAACTGTACATTCTATCCCCTTACACTGCCCCTGCCCCTAAACCTACCCATCACACACACACACACACACACACACACACACACACACACACACACACACACACACACACACACACACACACACACACACACACACACACACTGCCCCTGCCCCTAAACCTGCCCATCACAGGAAACATTCTGCATTTTTACTTTCTCAAAACAACTCATCCTGTGTGATTTATAAGCCTTTTGAAAAGTGGGGACCGCTGGCTGGTGATCTCAGGTTTTACTATTCTTATGGGGACATTTGGTCCCCACAATGTAATATAAACAAGGGCACACATACACACACACACACACACTTTTCTGGGGAAATCAATCAAAATTAAGTTTGTTGTTGCTTAAAACAAGCAAAATGATCTGCCAATGGGGTAAGAAAAATAATCTTGTTTCTGTTTGAATTAAGATAATTTTTCTTACCCCATTGGTAGATAATATATCTTGTTTTAGGCAAAAACTCACTTAATTTGATTTTTTCCCCCCAGAAAACAAGACTTAGTATCTTATGGTATCTTACTCATCTAGTAAATGCATCTTGATTTAAGAATTTTTAGATATTTCAACTGGAAACAAGACACAAATTCTAAGTAAGAAAATCATTTTTTGCAGTGCATCGTGATCTTCCTGGGACAACACCGCACCAATACCAACATTACTGGCCTCGGTGTCAATGATGAATGGCCAGCCTGGATCAGGGTTTGCTAGCACTGGAGCCTTGGTCAGTACTTCAAGCGGTTGAAGGCGAAGAGCGAAGTCCTTCACTGCCCGCTTTACAGTGATAATACGAAACTAAAGTAACAGAGATATATAACTAGAATAATGTTATTGTCCAACTAACGATCATTAGTTATTAACTTAGGGGCCGCTAACACACACCCTTCTAACAGAAAACCCTTGACGTGCTCCGGCCGCTCATTCACACAACACCAGTGCCTGGTGGCTTGAGAACACAAACCTTGAAATAGATCGTGTACACAGCTCCTGTAAAGTCTCACTGGTGCGGTTAACTGGACCGGCGTGGTTCTGACATCGACGGAGGTAACTTTGGAAGTTAACTGAAGGTAAGCTCTGGCCACATTTATACAGGCCCCACTCAGTGTCAGAAAGTCTAGTCCCAGAATACAAGCATCTTTTATGTCCGTCTACCAGCCAGTTGTTCCCGTCTTTGCTCTGCTCTCTGCCAATCCCCAATCCGCTGTTCAAGCACCCAGTAAGAGTCTCATAGTTTCTCTGCTCTGCTGGTGTGAGATCAAGTAGCACTTGTAATGCTAACCCTTCCAGCGCCAATGCCAGCTGAGCATCTGAATCTTCCCTACTCCCCCCGGCCCGCCAGGCTGCCAACTGTACTTATAGGGCTCAGGTGGCACAGATCCAGCGTACTTGTGCAGCTTAACATGGGCCAGACTCAACTCAACACCTCTCTTCCAGGCCGAATTTCCATTGATGGACCCACACTTCCAGTCATGGAGGAATGCACTTTCTCAACAATTCAAAACCAGCATGTTCACTCTCCCCGGCTGAAGCATCATCCTCATCTTGGCCCACTTCCAACTCGCAGGGACCTCGCAGAATCGGCCGGTGCTCTCCCGCGGGCGGGTAGTTTGTACACTGGCTAAAGCTTCTCTCTCGCCCAGCGCAGGGTTTTCCCCGCCGCGGCTTCGCATCTCCTCCACGAGACTGCTCAGATCACGCAGGACACGCTCCAGTTCACGTTCGGACAATCCCACTTCTGACACCAGAATAACATCTGAAGAGTGACAGACAAGGAAGGCTTTGTTTCTCATCTTTTTACTCATAAGTACGCAGAACAACTATAACAGAAGCGCACTAGCCCTCTCACTACTAGTCTCTTCTGTCCTCTCGCCGAGGAACTGCCGTGCAAAAATAATACAGCAATTTCACCACAATTATCATTGCACTACAGTATAATCAAGTTGGCTGTACAAGCCATTTCAACTTGAATGATATTAAAATGACTTAAATTGAGTTGAATCTTGTATAAAATTGTTGAAATTGCTTAAATTATGTTGATTTGCTAAAGCAATGTAAAAATATTAGACACTGATCAAATCATTTTTTCATTGGATCTGCTAGTGGGGTCAGAAATTTTAAATGCATTTTACTTTAACAACATATAATAAAATATTAGCATGTATTACCTAGTCCATAAAAGGTTACATTTAGTATGCTGAATATTGAACTGCAAAAGATTCATTAGCATTACACATCTAATTTAATTATATTCTGTCATTTTATTACTCAATTCAGCTTCTATTTACTTCAAGCTTATAGTTTGAGTCTGAGATCCACCGTGAAAATGCTTCTGTTTCGCAGTCTTCTAATGTAATGCAGTTTATCAGTGATTGCGAATGATACAGATGGTGACAGTGATTAACGAAGATGAAAGTGGTGCTCATGTTCTCCAGCAGGATGTGACATCATCAGAGAGTCACATGATCTATGACACTCATTTACAGCACTCACGTTTGATTCCTGACCTGGAAATAGAGCATTTTCTGAATCCTAAAACCGCATGTAAATGTACATCATCAAATGGGAGGAAGATCTTCTGATGGCCTTTACGAGCATCACATGATCAGTCACATGATCAGTCACATGACAGCTGAGAAAATCGAATTAAGACACGGAAGAATCGGTCCGTCTCATTATGACAGTGATCTGATAAACGCGGCATTTGGCCAGTGTTTTGATCTATAACGTGTGTGTGTGTGTGTGTGTGTGTGTGTGTGTGTGTTACTGACTCGCTACACTGCAATGATCATGTTCTTCCTCAGTGTTTCTCTCTCGTTTTCCAGCACAAATATCTAAACATTCTTAAATCAAGATTTACTGGAGAAATGACTGAAGATTTTAAAATATCTGCCAGTGGGGTCAGAAAATACACTTGTTTTCACTTTGAATTAAAATGAGTTTTCTGTTCTTTTTTTTAAGCGCAAACTTATTTAAATTTGATTAAATTCGATTAAATCAAAACTTTTGCTTCTCCAAATAGAAAACAAGACAAAAAATACTAAGCAAGGAAAACATTTTGCAGTGTAATTTACATGAAACGGTTAATATGATCTAATGAAAGTAATGTGTGCGTGTGTGTGTGCGTGCGTGTGTGTGTGCGTGTGTGTGTGTGTGTGTGTGTGTGTTGAGGTGTGGTTCTCTACATGAGTCTATATTAATTTCCATCCGCGAGTAACTCGGTCAGTGTGACTCTAACGTGCTGTGACGTGTTCGTCTGCTCTCGTCTGCTTTACGCTGGACATGCGGACAGAAACAGAGACAACACACACACAGTTGAAAAATCACAAAATCTTAAATCAAGATGCATTTACTACATGAGTCAAATTCCACAAGATAAAATGTCTCAAAATTAAGAGAGTTGTTGCTTATAAAAAGCAATATTTTCAAAATTTTCAAACAGAAACAAGATTCATTTCTTTCTCCATTGGCAGATAATTTTGCTTGTTTTAAGCAACAACTCACTTAATTTTGTTTTATTTCCCCAGTAAACAAGACATAATATCTTATGGAATTTTACTCATGTAGTAAATGCATCTTGATTTAAGAATGTTTAGATATTTAGACTGGAAACGCACACACACGCACACACACACACACACACACACACACGCACGCACATACGCACGCACGCACACACGCACGCACACGCACACACACACACACACACACACACACACACACACTCTTCTGCTTCTGTCAGATGAGATCTCTGAAGGCCCAGAGCACCGTCTGTCTGCAAGCCTTTCTGATTATGAGTTCCATTCTCTCAGCAGAGCAAACATCATACGGCACATGTGATGTAAGAGTTTAGCGGGTCACGTTACACTGATTTACTTAAAATAACGTTAAAAAGTCTTCATATCCCTCACACTGCGCTAAACACGTCAAAACACTGAGATTCAGACGCCGGAATAACTTCATTT
Source organism: Squalius cephalus (assembly GCA_022829025.1). Lineage (NCBI taxonomy): Eukaryota > Metazoa > Chordata > Actinopteri > Cypriniformes > Leuciscidae > Squalius > Squalius cephalus. The sequence goes on along the minus strand of CM040795.1, from coordinate 51,309,107 downwards.
ACACGTACGAAAACACAAACAACCCAAAAACACATCTGACATTTCTGCTGAATTACGTCTCGATTCCTTTCACAGTGAAGCGTCCAGCGATCGGGTCAGTCTAACCCAACAGAGGCGATGGGGTTCAGTCTAACCCAACAGAGGCGATGGGGTTCAGTCTAACCCAACAGAGGCGAACGGGTTCAGTCTAACCCAACAGAGGCGATCGGGTTCAGTCTAACCCAACAGAGGCGATCGGGTCAGTCTAACCCAACAGAGGCGATGGGGTTCAGTCTAACCCAACAGAGATGATCGGGTTCAGTCTAACCCAACAGAGGCGATCGGGTCAGTCTAACCCAACAGAGGCGATCGGGTTCAGTCTAACCCAACAGAGGCGATCGGGTCAGTCTAACCCAACAGAGGCGATGGGGTTCAGTCTAACCCAACAGAGATGATCGGGTCAGTCTAACCCAACAGAGGCGATGGGGTTCAGTCTAACCCAACAGAGGCGAACGGGTTCAGTCTAACCCAACAGAGGCGATCGGGTTCAGTCTAACCCAACAGAGGCGATCGGGTTCAGTCTAACCCAACAGAGGTGATCGGGTTCAGTCTAACCCAACAGAGGTGATCGGGTTCAGTCTAACCCAACAGAGGCGATCGGGTTCAGTCTAACCCAACAGAGGCGATCGGGTCAGTCTAACCCAACAGAGGCGATGGGGTTCAGTCTAACCCAACAGAGGCGAACGGGTTCAGTCTAACCCAACAGAGGCGAACGGGTTCAGTCTAACCCAACAGAGGCGATCGGGTCAGTCTAACCCAACAGAGGCGATGGGGTTCAGTCTAACCCAACAGAGGCGAACGGGTTCAGTCTAACCCAACAGAGGCGATCGGGTTCAGTCTAACCCAACAGAGGCGATCGGGTTCAGTCTAACCCAACAGAGGTGATCGGGTTCAGTCTAACCCAACAGAGGTGATCGGGTTCAGTCTAACCCAACAGAGGCGATCGGGTTCAGTCTAACCCAAAAGAGGTGATCGGGTTCAGTCTAACCCAACAGAGGCGATCGGGTTCAGTCTAACCCAACAGAGGCGATCGGGTTCAGTCTAACCCAACAGAGGCGATCGGCTTCAGTCTAATCCAACAGAGGTGATCGGGTTCAGTCTAACCCAACAGAGGTGATCGGGTTCAGTCTAACCCAACAGAGATGATCGGGTTCAGTCTAACCCAACAGAGGTGATGGGGTTCAGTCTAACCCAACAGAGATGATCGGGTTCAGTCTAACCCAAAAGAGGTGATCGGGTTCAGTCTAACCCAACAGAGGCGATCGGGTTCAGTCTAACCCAACAGAGGCGGGTTCAGTCTAACCCAACAGAGATGATCGGGTTCAGTCTAACCCAACAGAGGCGAACGGGTTCAGTCTAACCCAACAGAGGTGATGGGGTTCAGTCTAACCCAACAGAGATGATCGGGTTCAGTCTAACCCAAAAGAGGTGATCGGGTTCAGTCTAACCCAACAGAGGCGATCGGGTTCAGTCTAACCCAACAGAGGCGGGTTCAGTCTAACCAAACAGAGGTGATCGGGTTCAGTCTAACCCAACAGAGGCGATCGGGTTCAGTCTAACCCAACAGAGGTGATCGGGTTCAGTCTAACCCAACAGAGATGATCGGGTTCAGTCTAACCCAACAGAGGTGATGGGGTTCAGTCTAACCCAACAGAGATGATCGGGTTCAGTCTAACCCAAAAGATGTGATCGGGTTCAGTCTAACCCAACAGAGGCGATCGGGTTCAGTCTAACCCAACAGAGGCGATCGGGTTCAGTCTAACCCAACAGAGGCGATCGGCTTCAGTCTAACCCAACAGAGGCGAACGGGTTCAGTCTAACTCAACAGAGGCGATCGGGTTCAGTCTAACCCAACAGAGGCGATCGGGTTCAGTCTAACCCAACAGAGGTGATGGGGTTCAGTCTAATCCAACAGAGGTGATCGGGTTCAGTCTAACCCAACAGAGGTGATAGGGTTCAGTCTAACCCAACAGAGATGATAGGGTTCAGTCTAACCCAACAGAGATGATCGGGTTCAGTCTAACCCAACAGAGATGAACGGGTTCAGTCTAACCCAACAGAGGTGATCGGGTTCAGTCTAACCCAACAGAGGTGATCGGGTTCAGTCTAACCCAACAGAGATGATCGGGTTCAGTCTAACCCAACAGAGATGATCGGGTTCAGTCTAACCCAACAGAGATGATGGGGTTCAGTCTAACCCAACAGAGGTGAACGGGTTCAGTCTAACCCAACAGAGGTGAACGGGTCAGTCTAACCCAACAGAGGTGATCGGGTTCAGTCTAACCCAACAGAGATGATGGGGTTCAGTCTAACCCAACAGAGGTGAACGGGTTCAGTCTAACCCAACAGAGGTGATGGGGTTCAGTCTAACCCAACAGAGGTGAACGGGTTCAGTCTAACCCAACAGAGATGATCGGGTTCAGTCTAACCCAACAGAGGTGATGGGGTTCAGTCTAACCCAACAGAGATGATCGGGTTCAGTCTAGCCCAACAGAGGTGATGGGGTTCAGTCTAACCCAACAGAGGTGAACGGGTTCAGTCTAACCCAACAGAGATGATCGGGTTCAGTCTAACCCAACAGAGGTGATGGGGTTCAGTCTAACCCAACAGAGGTGATGGGGTTCAGTCTAACCCAACAGAGGTGAACGGGTTCAGTCTAACCCAACAGAGGTGATGGGGTTCAGTCTAACCCAACAGAGGCGATCGGGTTCAGTCTAACCCAACAGAGGCGATCGGGTTCAGTCTAACCCAACAGAGGCGATCGGGTTCAGTCTAACCCAACAGAGGCGATCGGGTTCAGTCTAACCTAACAGAGGCGATCGGGTTCAGTCTAACCCAACAGAGATGAACGGGTTCAGTCTAACCCAACAGAGATGATGGGGTTCAGTCTAACCCAACAGAGATGAACGGGTTCAGTCTAACCCAACAGAGGCGATCGGGTTCAGTCTAACCCAACAGAGGTGATGGGGTTCAGTCTAACCCAACAGAGGTGAACGGCTTCAGTCTAATCCAACAGAGGTGATCGGGTTCAGTCTAACCCAACAGAGGCGATCGGGTTCAGTCTAACCCAACAGAGATGAACGGGTTCAGTCTAACCCAACAGAGATGATGGGGTTCAGTCTAACCCAACAGAGATGAACGGGTTCAGTCTAACCCAACAGAGGCGATCGGGTTCAGTCTAACCCAACAGAGGTGATGGGGTTCAGTCTAACCCAACAGAGGTGATCGGCTTCAGTCTAATCCAACAGAGGTGATCGGGTTCAGTCTAACCCAACAGAGGCGATCGGGTTCAGTCTAACCCAACAGAGATGAACGGGTTCAGTCTAACCCAACAGAGATGATGGGGTTCAGTCTAACCCAACAGAGGCGATCGGGTTCAGTCTAACCCAACAGAGGCGATGGGGTTCAGTCTAACCCAACAGAGGTGATCGGCTTCAGTCTAATCCAACAGAGGTGATGGGGTTCAGTCTAACCCAACAGAGGTGATGGGGTTCAGTCTAACCCAACAGAGGTGAACGGGTTCAGTCTAACCCAACAGAGATGATCGGGTTCAGTCTAACCCAACAGAGGTGATGGGGTTCAGTCTAACCCAACAGAGGTGATGGGGTTCAGTCTAACCCAACAGAGGTGAACGGGTTCAGTCTAACCCAACAGAGGTGATCGGGTTCAGTCTAACCCAACAGAGGTGATGGGGTTCAGTCTAACCCAACAGAGGCGATCGGGTTCAGTCTAACCCAACAGAGGCGATCGGGTTCAGTCTAACCCAACAGAGGCGATCAGGTTCAGTCTAACCAAACAGAGGCGATCGGGTTCAGTCTAACCCAACAGAGATGAACGGGTTCAGTCTAACCCAACAGAGGTGATCGGGTTCAGTCTAACCCAACAGAGGTGATGGGGTTCAGTCTAACCCAACAGAGGCGATCGGGTTCAGTCTAACCCAACAGAGGCGATCGGGTTCAGTCTAACCCAACAGAGGCGATCGGGTTCAGTCTAACCCAACAGAGATGAACGGGTTCAGTCTAACCCAACAGAGATGATGGGGTTCAGTCTAACCCAACAGAGATGAACGGGTTCAGTCTAACCCAACAGAGGCGATCGGGTTCAGTCTAACCCAACAGAGGTGATGGGGTTCAGTCTAACCCAACAGAGGTGAACGGCTTCAGTCTAATCCAACAGAGGTGATCGGGTTCAGTCTAACCCAACAGAGATGAACGGGTTCAGTCTAACCCAACAGAGATGATGGGGTTCAGTCTAACCCAACAGAGATGAACGGGTTCAGTCTAACCCAACAGAGGCGATCGGGTTCAGTCTAACCCAAAAGAGGTGATGGGGTTCAGTCTAACCCAACAGAGGTGATCGGCTTCAGTCTAATCCAACAGAGGTGATCGGGTTCAGTCTAACCCAACAGAGGCGATCGGGTTCAGTCTAACCCAACAGAGATGAACGGGTTCAGTCTAACCCAACAGAGATGATGGGGTTCAGTCTAACCCAACAGAGATGATGGGGTTCAGTCTAACCCAACAGAGGCGATCGGGTTCAGTCTAACCCAACAGAGGCGATGGGGTTCAGTCTAACCCAACAGAGGTGATCGGCTTCAGTCTAACCCAACAGAGGTGATCGGGTTCAGTCTAACCCAACAGAGGCGATCGGGTTCAGTCTAACCCAACAGAGGCGATCGGGTTCAGTCTAATCCAACAGAGGTGATCGGGTTCAGTCTAACCCAACAGAGATGATGGGGTTCAGTCTAACCCAACAGAGATGATGGGGTTCAGTCTAACCCAACAGAGGCGATCGGGTACAGTCTAACCCAACAGAGGCGATGGGGTTCAGTCTAACCCAACAGAGGTGATCGGCTTCAGTCTAATCCAACAGAGGTGATCGGGTTCAGTCTAACCCAACAGAGGCGATCGGGTTCAGTCCAACCCAACAGAGGCGATCGGGTTCAGTCTAACCCAACAGAGGTGATCGGGTTCAGTCTAATCCAACAGAGGTGATCGGGTTCAGTCTAACCCAACAGAGGCGATCGGGTTCAGTCTAACCCAACAGAGGCGATCGGGTTCAGTCTAACCCAACAGAGGCGATCGGGTTCAGTCTAACCCAACAGAGGCGATCGGGTTCAGTCTAACCCAACAGAGGCGATCGGGTTCAGTCTAACCCAACAGAGGCGATCGGGTTCAGTCTAACCCAACAGAGGCGATCGGGTTCAGTCTAACCCAACAGAGGTGATCGGGTTCAGTCTAACCCAACAGAGGTGATCGGGTTCAGTCTAACCCAACAGAGGTGATCGGGTTCAGTCTAATCCAACAGAGGTGATCGGGTTCAGTCTAACCCAACAGAGGTGATCGGGTTCAGTCTAACCCAACAGAGGTGATCGGGTTCAGTCTAACCCAACAGAGATCAACGTAGATCTGGCAACGCTTTATTATGTTGCTTGTTTTTATCTAAACATTCTCACATCAAGACACATTTACTGGAGAAGCAAAATGACTGAAGATATTAACCCTCTATTGCATGATATATGAAATAATAGAGAAAAAAAATATTTCCACACATTTTATTACCAGTCATAGAGCACATTGAACAATTCAACACATAATTTACAAAAATTATAATAATAGGGGGTAGATCTAGGTATGTTACTTTGACGCAACAACATACAATAATGGTAATAAATACAAAAAGTGCAGTCTATTTAAAATATATCTCTTTATTTCATAACAAAACACATTTTATGAAAGATCTTCAACATCAACTTCATTTAAAAAAAACTTTTGTGCTAAAAAAGTAATACAGTTCAAACCAGTTACCATCTTAGTGGGGTTTGTTACCTAGAAGTAACAATGCGCAACAAAGGATTATTATTTTTATGCATTCATTCTCATTCAATTTTCATGTTTAAAAATCAAAAACTTCTTTCTGCCATAGAATGTTGATATGTTCATTGTCACTGAAAAAGATAATTACACAATTATTATATGTATCTGGAAATATTAGAGGCAGATTGAACATTTGGTGCACACACACACACACACACACACGCACACACACACACGCACATCTGAGCTTACAAAGCTACAAATTCTATATGCCTACGCATACTTATAGCTAAACTGTCATCATAAATATTGTTATTGTTATTAAGTATTTTAAAATAAAAAAAACAAGGCACATACTGACAAATACTTTAATAAGTCTTGGTATCCTGCCATCTGTGTGAAATGTTATATTGCTGATAATATTGTAACTATAGCATGAAAACAGGGAATTCTCATTCCACTGTTGCATATTGTTGCTTTGAGGCAACATAGCTATTTTAGCCATTTACAAAATAAATATTCAATGAAAACATAATCAACAGAGTGAAATTAAAACAGAACTTACCCAAAATTGTGAAAATATTTTTTATTTCATGGAAATCCTAAGGAAAATTACACTTTTTCAAAGTTTTGTGGAGCTGAAAAAATATGGCTGCCGCATGTGAGTGCAGGTGAGGAAAATACATTGAAAAGGGGGTTGGACAAGTAATGTAATCAAATACAAGCATTCTATTGGCTTTTCATACTTCCTCTAGATTAAAATAAGCTCTTTTTTTTGGTGTATGATTTTGTAAGCCTGAGAATATGAGGGAAAATGGGTATGTTACCCTGAAGCAACACTATGCAATAGAGGGTTAAGACTTGTTTAATAAAAAATGTATCAAAATGAAGTGAGTTTGAGCTTAAAACAAGAACAAATATCTGTCAGTGGTGAATAGACAGATATAATCAAGATATAAAAAAAATAATCTTCTTTCCCTTTGAATTAAGATTATATTTCCGACTCCATTGGCAGATATTAATGCAAGCATCAACATGTATTAGTTCACACATCATGCACTCGTGTTGTGCGAGGAACCGTGCAGAAATACGCCTTTATTAGTGGATAATCTCATCTGAGTGAAAGGGAATAAAGGCTGTTGGTGTTTTACTGTCACTAGTGTTCATTTCAGATGAAAAACTGCAGGGTTTTCTATAAAGGCACATTTTTCCAGAGAGATTGTGTTGGAAAGAAAAGAAAGGTTTCCTGTTCTCCACAGTTCATCAGATCTAAGCCGGACCTCACCTTCACATCGTCTCTCTCCTGATGGTCATATTAGCAGATGTCACTGTTGCCACGGAGACCAGTGAACTGATGACATCAGTGAATGATATCACGGTCTACGCATCACTTCCCCTCCAGCCGCCCGAGATGATGCGCTAATTATCAGGAGGTCAAAGGTCACACAGTCTGGATCGTGCGGGCTCCGGGAATCACTACACTCGGAAAAATGCTGGGTGTTTAAACCAACTTTGGGTCAAATATGGATCAACCCAGCCATTGGGTTACATTTATAATTACCTTTAACCCAATCCACTTCAGTTTACAGTTTTTTACAATCGCTATGACAGATTTTTCAATACATTTAACAAGTTTCCTAAACTCTTAACGCACCAACACACCTAAAACACACAATTGGCAAAACGGTTAATTTCATGCTCAAAATCACACATTATAAACTAAACTGCAAAACTAATTTTCAAAATACAATAATACATTAACACAATACATCATGTCTACCAAAACATTAACACATGTTCTCTTACACCAGGAACATTTAGTCAATCATAGCACAATGTCATAAAAAACACTAACATCAGATGGAATTACAGAAACTGCATTATTTTATATGTGTCAGGTGTGCCCTTATAAAACAGACATATTATTCTATAGATACATTATACTATATTTATTATATTTATAGATATTATATTGATCATAGATTGTGTTTTGCACTGCAGTTTCTTTTGAAGTCTCTCTACATTTTTGTTTTGTTTGTAATGTAAATGCATTTTGTTGTTGTTTTTTTTTTTTGCAGCAGAAATTCAATACAACAAAATAAATGACCCTTCTTAGAGTAGCTTTATGGAATGTATGGTTTATGAAAAAAAGATGACAGAGACAGAATTACTGCAGTAACGGCTATATTTGCAACAGGACATTTATAGCTGCCATTTACAGTATTACTGTATGTGAAAATACAAAATATACAAACAGAAAAGGCCATCTTCTAATCTGCCCGGTCTTCTGCATTTGTCCACATGTTCTCATCCACATCACACCTGATATCTTCCCTGGCAAGGCATCTTGGGAAGAATCTTTTACAGTAACATGCCTTATCCACCCCTGGCAGTGTTTAGCTGTGATGTCTTGTATACAGCATCTTTTGCATACAGGAGGGACATTTGGTCCTGTGGACTATGGTCAAAAACCTTTCATCTCCAGGCTGAGAAAACTCCTCAATGGGGTTGAGGAAAGGGAAGTAAGGGGCAAGGAAAATGGACATCATCCTCTGATGGGCGTCAAACCTGGCTGTGACTATAGACGGGAATGGTGGAATGCCACATTGTCCCATATTTGCATAACTTCAATCAGCTGTTTCTCACTAGCAATGGAATAATGTGAAAATACAAAATATACGAACAGAAAAAGCACCAGAAGAATAAAAATAATAATAATAATAAAAAAGATCTTCTAATTATTTGCATAATTCAATCAGCTGTTTCTCAGTAAGAATAGAATAAAATACAGGGGATATATTTGTGTTTCAATTCACAATATAAACAGCTGTTTACCTTGACTTTAGCCTGTAAGGTTAGGTTTAGAACATGGTGTTATCTGTTCTGACATACAGTGTTAAAGCATTGGTAAATTTGGCAGTAAAAATCCATTGTTTTGGTCTTGTTTGAGCTTGTGTGTAAAAGAAGTTCAAGCATTTTAAATTTGTGTTAATTGTATGCATTTTGTGTTAAAGCAACAAGAAATGTGTTAATAGTATAGCTTACACAGCCGGATGTAGTGCTAACTGTGTTAAGAGTTTTGGAAAATTGTTAAATGTATTGAAAAATCTGTCATAGCAATCGTAAAAAACTGTAAAGTAGTTGATAAATACATTACAAATGACTAAATGGAAGATATTTAAGCAGACAATATATTTCAGATAATTATATATAAGATTAGTAATAAATAACAAGGAGACAAACACAAACTCTAGAACATGTAAATGTACAGTATTATTGTAGTTTGTGATGTGTTACAGTAATGTTCAGTGTTATAACATGTTTAAAGCGTGAGCGGCGAAGCATCTGAACAAACAGCAGATCCTGGCTGATAAACCCTCCAGCATCGAATATGACATTTGGAGACGCGAGATAAACACACATGTTGAGTTGGAGCGCAGTCTGGGGTCTGACCTACTGTCCATCTGTCTGAAACACACACACACACACACACACACACACACACACACACACACACACACACACACACACACACACACACACACACACACACACACACACACACACACGCACACGCACACACACACACACACACACACTCTCTCTCACACACACACACACACACACACACACACACACACACACACACACACCCGCACACACACTCTCACACACACACACCCGCACTCTCACACACACACACACACACACACACACACACACACACACACACACACATACACACACACGCACACACATACATACACACACATACATACACACACACACACACACACACACACATGCACGCCCACACACACACACACACACACGAGTCTGAAACACACACAACCATGAGAGACTCTTCAGTTCTCATATTTCATCACTACACTGCAGAAAGTGCTTTTCTCACTCAGTATTTTTGTCTGGTTTCCAGTCCAGATATCTAAACATTGTTGAATCAGGATGCATTTACTAGAGGAGTGAAATGCCGTAAGATATTATGTCTTGTTTTCTGGAGAAATAAAATCTAAATTAAATGAGTTTTTGCTTAAAACAAGCAATAATATCTGCCAATGGGGAAAGAAAAATAATCTTGAATTAACATTATACTTTTCTTTACTTTTCTTTCCCCATTGCAAGATAATTTAGATTGTTTTATGCAAAAACTCATTTACAGTTTTTTACAATCGCTATGACAATATTTTCAATACTTTTAACAATTTTCCAAAACTCTTAACACAGTTAGCACTACATCCGTCTGTGTAAGCTATACTATTATCACATTTCTTGTTGCTTCAACACACAAAAAAATACAATTAACACACATTTAAAATGCTTGAACTTCTTTTACACACAAGCTCAAACAAGACCCAAACAATGGATTTTTACTGCCGAATTTCCCAATGCTTTAACACTGTACGTCAGAACAGAGAACACATGTTCTGACCCTAACAGGCTAAAGTCAAGGTGAACCGCTGCTTATACTGTGAGCTGAAACACAGATATATCCCCTGTATTTATTCTGTTGTTACGGAGAAACAGCTGATTGAATTATGCAAATATATAATTAGAAGATGACTCTTTATTTATTCCTCTGGTGCTTTTTCTGTTCGTATATTTTGTATTTTCACATAATAAATGGCAGCTATATTGCATATTTTTGTTATCTTGCAGTAATGTCCTTTTGCAAATAAAGTCTTTATTTCAGCAATTCTGTCTCTGTCTTCGTTTTTCATTACATTAGCCGTACACTCTGTAAAGCACTCTGAGATGGGTCTTTTTTATTGAATTTCTGCAGCAAAAGACCTAAACCCAACAAAACAAAAATGTAGAGAGGCTTCAGAAGAAACTGCAGTGCAAAACCCAATCTATGATCAGTACACTATACCATCTGTTGTATAATACCTGACACATGTAAAATAATGCAGTTTCTGTACTTCCATCTGATGTCAGTGTTTTTATGACATTGTGCTGTGAGTGACTACATCTTCCTAGTGGACGAGAACATATGTTAGTGTTTTGAAAAATGATTGGATTTTGAGACATGTTTGCAGTGTTTTGGTAGACATGGTGTATTGTTGCTAGTGTATTATTGTATTTTGAAAAGTAGTGTTGGAGTTTAGTTTACAGTGTGTGATTTTGAGCATGAAATTAACTGTTCTGCCAGTTGTGTGTTGTAGGTGTGTTGGTGCGTTAAGAGTTTTGGAAATTTGTTAAAAGTATTGAAAATATTGTCATAGCGATTGTAAAAAACTGTAATAGTATAGCTTACACAGACGGATGTAGTGCTAACTGTGTAAAGAGTTTTGGAAAATTGTTAAAAGTATTGAAAAATCTGTCATAGCAATCATACAAAAATGTAATTTTGATTTATTTCCCCAGAACACAAGAGAAAATATCTTATCTTTTATGACATTTTACTACTTTAGTAAATGCATCTTGATTTAAGATTTTTTTATATTTGGACTGGAAACAAGACAAAGATACTGAGTAAGAAAAGCATTTTTTACAGTGTAGGGTTCGAGTCATTTCTAAAGCATAAAGAAAATCCCAATAAACATTGCCATCATTTTACAAATTGAAATGTCCAATATTGGAGCAGAATTCCAGGGTTTGTTTTTGGGTTTTATTTTTTTTACACATAACTCTATACAAACAAGGAAAAAAGGTTTGAGGTCTGTAAGTGTTTCTGTAAGAGTCTCTCTCTTCTGCTCATTTATTTGATCAAAAATACAGTAAAAACAGTGAAATATTATTATAATGTAAATCATCTGTTTTCTATGTGAATATATAGTAAAGTGTAATTTATTCCTGTGATCAAAGCTGAATGTTCAGCATCATTACTCCAGTCTTCAGTGTCACATGATCCTTCAGAAATCACTCTAATATGAGGATTTATGATCAAGAAACATTTATGATTATTATCAGTGTTGAAAACAGCTTCAAATTTTTGTGGAAACTGTATTTATTTAATTTTTTTCAGGATTCTCTGATGAATAAAACGTTTAAAAGAACAGCATTTATTTGAAATAGAATCTTTTGTAACATTATAAATGTATTTACTGTCACTTTTGATCAATTTAATGTGTCCTTGCTGAATAAAAGTATTGATTTCTTAAAAAAAAAAAAGAGGAATCTTACAGACCCCAAACTCTTAAACGGCAAAATAAATATTTCCACACAAACACACAGACTTGAGCTGAACAAGTTATTAAACTGAACTGAACTGATCTGAATCACGACACTATTTTAGAATATGCTGAATATGAATTTTTCTCATATTTGATGAAGTTTGCATCATTGATTCTGTTATTTTCCTGTATATTCTTGAAGCTGCTGTGAATCGATCTGAACTGTATAAAGCGCTGTAGAAATAAAGCTTGACTCGATCATGAAGATGACACTGGATCTCTGCCAGAGGAATATCTGTCGCCTCACAACATTTCTCACTCAGTATCTGCAATTATTATCATATTAAGTGCATATGATTTTACAATGAGTGAATATGTGCTAAAATCATTTCTGTGGAATAAAGGCACAGATTATTGCAGCTTGAGAGGGTTTGAATGAACAGGGAAGTGATTGTCCATCTATTAATGATCCTCACGGACTGTGGGAACGTTGAGTTTGTCCTGCAAGCCTGAAAAACCTAGAAAGAACAGATTGAGTGTTATTTTGACTGCTGTGTGTGTGTGGTGATTCACCGCTGAAAACTCGTTATGAGTGAAAATGATTCACTTTCCCTTCTAAAGGTATCTGAGGCTTTAGCAACACAAAGTTCTGCTTCACAGTCTCTTCCAGAAACTCAAACATGATCAAAGTGAACTCAGCGCTGAGGATGAACACGAGTTGAGCTGCTGTCAGCCTGCGTTCGGCTCACACACACACGTTACAGAGAGAGAGAAGAGAAGAGGAGGACGAGTTAGACGAGGCTGTGGCGCTTCTCTGGATATAAAACACCATTAAACAGATGAAGATCTGAGCGTGACATCAGGAGTTCGAGATGAACATCTGCCCTCTGTCACACACACACACACACACACACACACACACACACACACACACACACACACACACACTCACGTCCTTTACGTCTTTACCATCACAATCTTCTCCAGTAACATCTGAATCTTTTATGTGTTCAGGGAATACTTCACCAGATATCTTCATCCACTCCCTTCATGTCCTCCAAAACAGTTCCAAGACTTTTCCCATCACACACTGATAATGGAAAAGCTATAAAAATTATAAAAAAGTATCATGTCTGTAGTTTATGTGATTGGTCCACATATACACTGCAAATATGTTCTTCCTCAGTGTTTCTGTCTCGTTTTCCAGCACTAATATTTAAACGCTCTTAAATCAAGACACATTTACTGGAGAAGCGAAATGACTGAAGATATTAAGACTTTAATGAAAAATGTGTCAAAACAAAGTGAGTTTGTGCTAATATCTGACAATGGAGTATGGGGTAAAATAGTCTTAATTTCTGACCCCATTGTCAGATATTTGTTCTTGTTTTAAACTCAAACTCACTTCATTTTGACACATTTTTCATTAAAGTCTTAATATCTTCAGTCATTTTGCATCTCCAGTGTGAGAGAATGCATCTCTTGTTCCAAATCTATCACCATTTCAAACGTGTTATTGCACTATTTAATCAGAAAAAGGGCTGTGAATATGAACTGTTAATGAAGAAAGCATGACTTGTTTCATCTCTAGGTAAATCCCTGCCGCTGCTGGTTTAGTAATGATGCATTCCTGCAGGGCTGGACACAAAATAACATGACATTCCCAAATTTAAAACTAAAGGTTAATGCAAATAATGAAGCCTGTAGGGCGGACTGGTGTTCCCGTTAGCCGTGTGTGTGTCATGCTAATGTGGAGTAAACAGGTGTGTGTGACAGCAGGTGTGTGTGACAGCGGGTGACCTTCGAGAGCTCTCCTGTCCACATCGTTCTCTGTTCCTGCTGTTCCTGGGAACGAGCCGTCAGTGGAGATCATCTCTGCAAAGAGAACAGCGAGGCCTGACGTGTGTGCCCAGTTCGTCACACAGAAAGTTAATTTATGCAATGCAACCGTCGTAAATGTCACGACTCGCCACAAGCCCGCGGAGCTTCAGACATGAGATGAGCTTTACACCAAATATGAGACTCAAAGCCTGACTCAAAACTCATATAGATCAGACATTTGGTCTTTGATGACTTTTACTAAGTCTCAGACAGACTGATGATGAAACACACAAAACATCATGTTCTTCCTCAGTGTTTCTGTCTCGTTTTCCAGCACAAATATCTAAACATTCTCAAATCAAGATACATTTACTGGAGAAGAAGGAATATGACTGAAGATATTAAGTCTTTTACAATTAATGAAAAATAAGTTTGTGCTTAAAACAAGAACAAGTATCTGCCAATGGATTCAGAAATCAAGTTAAAGGGTTAGTTCAAAAAAAAATTTAATTATGTCATTAATTACTCACCCACTGCGTAACACGATAATGAACCTCATTGGTTCTTGCAGAAGCTCAAACGTGCTGCGTAACACTAGAATGAAACTCATTGGTTCTTGAGAAGCTCAAACGTGCTGCGTAACACGAGAATGAACCTCATTGGTTCTTGAGAAGCTCAAACGTGCTGCGTAACACTAGAATGAACCTCATTGGTTCTTGCAGAAGCTCAAACGTGCTGCGTAACACGAGAATGAACCTCATTGGTTCTTGCAGAAGCTCAAACGTGCTGCGTAACACGAGAATGAACCTCATTGGTTCTTGAGAAGCTCAAACGTGCTGCGTAACACGAGAATGAACCTCATTGGTTCTTGAGAAGCTCAAACGTGCTGCGTAACACTAGAATGAACCTCATTGGTTCTTGCTGAAGCTCAAACGTGCTGCGTAACACGAGAATGAACCTCATTGGTTCTTGCAGAAGCTCAAACGTGCTGCGTAACACTAGAATGAAACTCATTGGTTCTTGAGAAGCTCAAACGTGCTGCGTAACACGAGAATGAACCTCATTGGTTCTTGAGAAGCTCAAACGTGCTGCGTAACACTAGAATGAACCTCATTGGTTCTTGCAGAAGCTCAAACGTGCTGCGTAACACGAGAATGAACCTCATTGGTTCTTGCAGAAGCTCAAACGTGCTGCGTAACACGAGAATGAACCTCATTGGTTCTTGCAGAAGCTCAAACGTGCTGCGTAACACGAGAATGAACCTCATTGGTTCTTGAGAAGCTCAAACGTGCTGCGTAACACTAGAATGAACCTCATTGGTTCTTGCAGAAGCTCAAACGTGCTGCGTAACACTAGAATGAACCTCATTGGTTCTTGCAGAAGCTCAAACGTGCTGCGTAACACTAGAATGAACCTCATTGGTTCTTGCAGAAGCTCAAACGTGCTGCGTAACACTAGAATGAAACTCATTGGTTCTTGAGAAGCTCAAACGTGCTGCGTAACACGAGAATGAACCTCATTGGTTCTTGAGAAGCTCAAACGTGCTGCGTAACACTAGAATGAACCTCATTGGTTCTTGCAGAAGCTCAAACGTGCTGCGTAACACGAGAATGAACCTCATTGGTTCTTGCAGAAGCTCAAACGTGCTGCGTAACACGAGAATGAACCTCATTGGTTCTTGAGAAGCTCAAACGTGCTGCGTAACACGAGAATGAACCTCATTGGTTCTTGAGAAGCTCAAACGTGCTGCGTAACACTAGAATGAACCTCATTGGTTCTTGCTGAAGCTCAAACGTGCTGCGTAACACGAGAATGAACCTCATTGGTTCTTGCTGAAGCTCAAACGTGCTGCGTAACACGATAATGAACCTCATTGGTTCTTGCAGAAGCTCAAACGTGCTGCGTAACACTAGAATGAACCTCATTGGTTCTTGCTGAAGCTCAAACGTGCTGCGTAACACTAGAATGAACCTCATTGGTTCTTGCTGAAGCTCAAACGTGCTGCGTAACACCAGAATGAACCTCATTGGTTCTTGCAGAAGCTCAAACGTGCTGCGTAACACGATAATGAACCTCATTGGTTCTTGCAGAAGCTCAAACGTGCTGCGTAACACTAGAATGAAACTCATTGGTTCTTGAGAAGCTCAAACGTGCTGCGTAACACGAGAATGAACCTCATTGGTTCTTGAGAAGCTCAAACGTGCTGCGTAACACTAGAATGAACCTCATTGGTTCTTGCAGAAGCTCAAACGTGCTGCGTAACACGAGAATGAACCTCATTGGTTCTTGCAGAAGCTCAAACGTGCTGCGTAACACTAGAATGAAACTCATTGGTTCTTGAGAAGCTCAAACGTGCTGCGTAACACGAGAATGAACCTCATTGGTTCTTGAGAAGCTCAAACGTGCTGCGTAACACTAGAATGAACCTCATTGGTTCTTGCAGAAGCTCAAACGTGCTGCGTAACACGAGAATGAACCTCATTGGTTCTTGCAGAAGCTCAAACGTGCTGCGTAACACGAGAATGAACCTCATTGGTTCTTGAGAAGCTCAAACGTGCTGCGTAACACCAGAATGAACCTCATTGGTTCTTGCTGAAGCTCAAACGTGCTGCGTAACACTAGAATGAACCTCATTGGTTCTTGCAGAAGCTCAAACGTGCTGCGTAACACGATAATGAACCTCATTGGTTCTTGCAGAAGCTCAAACGTGCTGCGTAACACTAGAATGAAACTCATTGGTTCTTGAGAAGCTCAAACGTGCTGCGTAACACGAGAATGAACCTCATTGGTTCTTGAGAAGCTCAAACGTGCTGCGTAACACTAGAATGAACCTCATTGGTTCTTGCAGAAGCTCAAACGTGCTGCGTAACACGAGAATGAACCTCATTGGTTCTTGCAGAAGCTCAAACGTGCTGCGTAACACTAGAATGAAACTCATTGGTTCTTGAGAAGCTCAAACGTGCTGCGTAACACGAGAATGAACCTCATTGGTTCTTGAGAAGCTCAAACGTGCTGCGTAACACTAGAATGAACCTCATTGGTTCTTGCAGAAGCTCAAACGTGCTGCGTAACACGAGAATGAACCTCATTGGTTCTTGCAGAAGCTCAAACGTGCTGCGTAACACGAGAATGAACCTCATTGGTTCTTGCAGAAGCTCAAACGTGCTGCGTAACACGAGAATGAACCTCATTGGTTCTTGAGAAGCTCAAACGTGCTGCGTAACACTAGAATGAACCTCATTGGTTCTTGCAGAAGCTCAAACGTGCTGCGTAACACTAGAATGAACCTCATTGGTTCTTGCAGAAGCTCAAACGTGCTGCGTAACACTAGAATGAACCTCATTGGTTCTTGCAGAAGCTCAAACGTGCTGCGTAACACTAGAATGAAACTCATTGGTTCTTGAGAAGCTCAAACGTGCTGCGTAACACGAGAATGAACCTCATTGGTTCTTGAGAAGCTCAAACGTGCTGCGTAACACTAGAATGAACCTCATTGGTTCTTGCAGAAGCTCAAACGTGCTGCGTAACACGAGAATGAACCTCATTGGTTCTTGCAGAAGCTCAAACGTGCTGCGTAACACGAGAATGAACCTCATTGGTTCTTGAGAAGCTCAAACGTGCTGCGTAACACGAGAATGAACCTCATTGGTTCTTGAGAAGCTCAAACGTGCTGCGTAACACTAGAATGAACCTCATTGGTTCTTGCTGAAGCTCAAACGTGCTGCGTAACACGAGAATGAACCTCATTGGTTCTTGCTGAAGCTCAAACGTGCTGCGTAACACGATAATGAACCTCATTGGTTCTTGCAGAAGCTCAAACGTGCTGCGTAACACTAGAATGAACCTCATTGGTTCTTGCTGAAGCTCAAACGTGCTGCGTAACACTAGAATGAACCTCATTGGTTCTTGCTGAAGCTCAAACGTGCTGCGTAACACCAGAATGAACCTCATTGGTTCTTGCAGAAGCTCAAACGTGCTGCGTAACACGATAATGAACCTCATTGGTTCTTGCAGAAGCTCAAACGTGCTGCGTAACACTAGAATGAAACTCATTGGTTCTTGAGAAGCTCAAACGTGCTGCGTAACACGAGAATGAACCTCATTGGTTCTTGAGAAGCTCAAACGTGCTGCGTAACACTAGAATGAACCTCATTGGTTCTTGCAGAAGCTCAAACGTGCTGCGTAACACGAGAATGAACCTCATTGGTTCTTGCAGAAGCTCAAACGTGCTGCGTAACACTAGAATGAAACTCATTGGTTCTTGAGAAGCTCAAACGTGCTGCGTAACACGAGAATGAACCTCATTGGTTCTTGAGAAGCTCAAACGTGCTGCGTAACACTAGAATGAACCTCATTGGTTCTTGCAGAAGCTCAAACGTGCTGCGTAACACGAGAATGAACCTCATTGGTTCTTGCAGAAGCTCAAACGTGCTGCGTAACACGAGAATGAACCTCATTGGTTCTTGAGAAGCTCAAACGTGCTGCGTAACACCAGAATGAACCTCATTGGTTCTTGCTGAAGCTCAAACGTGCTGCGTAACACTAGAATGAACCTCATTGGTTCTTGCAGAAGCTCAAACGTGCTGCGTAACACGATAATGAACCTCATTGGTTCTTGCAGAAGCTCAAACGTGCTGCGTAACACTAGAATGAAACTCATTGGTTCTTGAGAAGCTCAAACGTGCTGCGTAACACGAGAATGAACCTCATTGGTTCTTGAGAAGCTCAAACGTGCTGCGTAACACTAGAATGAACCTCATTGGTTCTTGCAGAAGCTCAAACGTGCTGCGTAACACGAGAATGAACCTCATTGGTTCTTGCAGAAGCTCAAACGTGCTGCGTAACACGAGAATGAACCTCATTGGTTCTTGAGAAGCTCAAACGTGCTGCGTAACACCAGAATGAACCTCATTGGTTCTTGCTGAAGCTCAAATGTGCTGCGTAACACCAGAATGAACCTCATTGGTTCTTGCTGAAGCTCAAACGTGCTGCGTAACACGAGAATGAACCTCATTGGTTCTTGCTGAAGCTCAAACGTGCTGCGTAACACCAGAATGAACCTCATTGGTTCTTGCAGAAGCTCAAACGTGCTGCGTAACACGAGAATGAACCTCATTGGTTCTTGAGAAGCTCAAACGTGCTGCGTAACACTAGAATGAACCTCATTGGTTCTTGCTGAAGCTCAAACGTGCTGCGTAACACTAGAATGAACCTCATTGGTTCTTGCTGAAGCTCAAACGTGCTGCGTAACACCAGAATGAACCTCATTGGTTCTTGCAGAAGCCCAAACGTGCTGCGTAACACCAGAAGAAACCTCATTGGTTCTTGCAGAAGCTCAAACGTGCTGCGTAACACTAGAATGAACCTCATTGGTTCTTGCTGAAGCTCAAACGTGCTGCGTAACACCAGAATGAACCTCATTGGTTCTTGCAGAAGCCCAAACGTGCTGCGTAACACGAGAATGAACCTCATTGGTTCTTGCAGAAACTCAAACGTGCTGCGTAACACGAGAATGAACCTCATTGGTTCTTGCAGAAGCTCAAACGTGCTGCGTAACACGAGAATGAACCTCATTGGTTCTTGCAGAAGCTCAAACGTGCTGCGTAACACGAGAATGAACCTCATTGGTTCTTGCAGAAGCTCAAACGTGCTGCGTAACACGAGAATGAACCTCATTGGTTCTTGCAGAAGCTCAAACGTGCTGCGTAACACGAGAATGAACCTCATTGGTTCTTGCAGAAGCTCAAACGTGCTGCGTAACACCAGAATGAACCTCATTGGTTCTTGCTGAAGCTCAAACGTGCTGCGTAACACTAGAATGAACCTCATTGGTTCTTGAGAAGCTCAAACGTGCTGCGTAACACCAGAATGAAGCTCACTGGTTCTTGCTGAAGCTCAAACGTGCTGCGTAACACCAGAATGAACCTCATTGGTTCTTGCAGAAGCTCAAACGTGCTGCGTAACACCAGAATGAACCTCATTGGTTCTTGCTGAAGCTCAAACGTGCTGCGTAACACTAGAATGAACCTCATTGGTTCTTGAGAAGCTCAAACGTGCTGCGTAACACTAGAATGAACCTCATTGGTTCTTGCAGAAGCTCAAACGTGCTGCGTAACACGAGAATGAACCTCATTGGTTCTTGCAGAAGCTCAAACGTGCTGCGTAACACGAGAATGAACCTCATTGGTTCTTGCAGAAGCTCAAACGTGCTGCGTAACACGAGAATGAACCTCATTGGTTCTCGCTGAAGCTCAAACGTGCTGCGTAACACGAGAATGAACCTCATTGGTTCTTGAGAAGCTCAAACGTGCTGCGTAACACTAGAATGAACCTCATTGGTTCTTGCTGAAGCTCAAACGTGCTGCGTAACACGAGAATGAACCTCATTGGTTCTTGCAGAAGCTCAAACGTGCTGCGTAACACGAGAATGAACCTCATTGGTTCTTGCAGAAGCTCAAACGTGCTGCGTAACACGAGAATGAACCTCATTGGTTCTTGCAGAAGCTCAAACGTGCTGCGTAACACGAGAATGAACCTCATTGGTTCTTGCAGAAGCTCAAACGTGCTGCGTAACACCAGAATGAACCTCATTGGTTCTTGCTGAAGCTCAAACGTGCTGCGTAACACGAGAATGAACCTCATTGGTTCTTGCAGAAGCTCAAACGTGCTTCGTAACACGAGAATGAACCTCATTGGTTCTTGCAGAAGCTCAAACGTGCTGCGTAACACGAGAATGAACCTCATTGGTTCTTGCTGAAGCTCAAACGTGCTGCGTAACACGAGAATGAACCTCATTGGTTCTTGCAGAAGCTCAAACGTGCTGCGTAACACGAGAATGAACCTCATTGGTTCTTGCTGAAGCTCAAACGTGCTGCGTAACACGAGAATGAACCTCATTGGTTCTTGCAGAAGCTCAAACGTGCTGCGTAACACGAGAATGAACCTCATTGGTTCTTGAGAAACTCAAACGTGCTGCGTAACACGAGAATGAACCTCATTGGTTCTTGAGAAGCTCAAACGTGCTGCGTAACACTAGAATGAACCTCATTGGTTCTTGCAGAAGCTCAAACGTGCTGCGTAACACGAGAATGAACCTCATTGGTTCTTGCAGAAGCTCAAACGTGCTGCGTAACACTAGAATGAACCTCATTGGTTCTTGCAGAAGCTCAAACGTGCTGCGTAACACTAGAATGAAGCTCACTGGTTCTTGCTGAAGCTCAAACGTGCTGCGTAACACGAGAATGATCCTCATTGGTTCTTGAGAAGCTCAAACGTCCTGCGTAACACGAGAATGAACCTCATTGGTTCTTGCAGAAGCTCAAACGTGCTGCGTAACACTAGAATGAAGCTCACTGGTTCTTGCTGAAGCTCAAAGGTGCTGTGTAACACTAGAATGAACCTCATTGGTTCTTGAGAAGCTCAAACGTCCTGCGTAACACGAGAATGAACCTCATTGGTTCTTGAGAAGCTCAAACGTGCTGCGTAACACTAGAATGAACCTCATTGGTTCTTGAGAAGCTCAAACGTCCTGCGTAACACGAGAATGAACCTCATTGGTTCTTGCTGAAGCTCAAACGTGCTGCGTAACACTAGAATGAACCTCATTGGTTCTTGAGAAGCTCAAACGTCCTGCGAAACACGAGAATGAACCTCATTGGTTCTTGAGAAGCTCAAACGTGCTGCGTAACACTAGAATGAACCTCATTGGTTCTTGAGAAGCTCAAACGTCCTGCGTAACACGAGAATGAACCTCATTGGTTCTTGAGAAGCTCAAACGTGCTGCGTAACACGAGAATGAACCTCATTGGTTCTTGCAGAAGCTCAAACGTGCTGCGTAACACTAGAATGAACCTCATTGGTTCTTGCAGAAGCTCAAACGTGCTGCGTAACACGAGAATGAACCTCATTGGTTCTTGAGAAGCTCAAACGTCCTGCGTAACACGAGAATGAACCTCATTGGTTCTTGAGAAGCTCAAACGTGCTGCGTAACACCAGAATGAACCTCATTGGTTCTTGCAGAAGCTCAAACGTGCTGCGTAACACTAGAATGAACCTCATTGGTTCTTGCAGAAGCTCAAACGTGCTGCGTAACACCAGAATGAACCTCATTGGTTCTTGCAGAAGCTCAAACGTGCTGCGTAACACGAGAATGAACCTCATTGGTTCTTGCAGAAGCTCAAACGTCCTGCGTAA
The DNA here is from genome assembly GCA_022829025.1 of Squalius cephalus. Classification (NCBI taxonomy): domain Eukaryota; kingdom Metazoa; phylum Chordata; class Actinopteri; order Cypriniformes; family Leuciscidae; genus Squalius; species Squalius cephalus. The sequence goes on along the minus strand of CM040795.1, from coordinate 51,287,104 downwards.
CACGAGAATGAACCTCATTGGTTCTCGCTGAAGCTCAAACGTGCTGCGTAACACGAGAATGAACCTCATTGGTTCTCAGGAAGCTCAAACGTGCTGCGTAACACTAGAATGAACCTCATTGGTTCTTGAGAAGCTCAAACGTCCTGCGTAACACGAGAATGAACCTCATTGGTTCTTGAGAAGCTCAAACGTCCTGCGTAACACGAGAATGAACCTCATTGGTTCTCAGGAAGCTCAAACGTGCTGCGTAACACGAGAATGAACCTCATTGGTTCTTGAGAAGCTCAAACGTGCTGCGTAACACCAGAATGAACCTCATTGGTTCTTGCTGAAGCTCAAACGTGGTGCGTAACACGAGAATGAACCTCATTGGTTCTTGAGAAGCTCAAACGTCCTGCGTAACACGAGAATGAACCTCATTGGTTCTTGCAGAAGCTCAAACGTGCTGCGTAACACGAGAATGAACCTCATTGGTTCTCAGGAAGCTCAAACGTGCTGCGTAACACTAGAATGAACCTCATTGGTTCTTGCAGAAGCTCAAACGTGCTGCATAACACGAGAATGAACCTCATTGGTTCTTGCAGAAGCTCAAACGTGCTGCGTAACACTAGAATGAACCTCATTGGTTCTTAAGAAGCTCAAACGTCCTGCGTAACACGAGAATGAACCTCATTGGTTCTTGCAGAAGCTCAAACGTGCTGCGTAACACGAGAATGAACCTCATTGGTTCTCAGGAAGCTCAAACCTGCTGCGTTAACACGAGAATAAACCTCATTGGTTCTCGTGAAGCTCAAACGTTCTGCGTAACACGAGAATGAAGCTCATTGGTTCTTGCAGAAGCTCAAACGTGCTGCGTAACACGAGAATGAACCTCATTGGTTCTTGCAGAAGGTCAAATGTGCTGCGTAACATGAGAATGAACCTCATTGGTTCTCGAGAAGCTCAAACGTGCTGCGTAACACGAGAATGAACCTCATTGGTTCTCAGGAAGCTCAAACGTGCTGCGTAACACGAGAATGAACCTCATTGGTTCTTGCAGAAGCTCAAACGTGCTGCGTAACACGAGAATGAACCTCATTGGTTCTCAGGAAGCTCAAACGTGCTGCGTAACACGAGAATGAACCTCATTGGTTCTTGATGAAGCTCAAACGTGCTGCGTAACACGAGAATGAAGCTCATTGGTTCTCGAGAAGCTCAAACGTGCTGCGTAACACGAGAATGAACCTCATTGGTTCTCAGGAAGCTCAAACGTGCTGCGTAACACGAGAATGAACCTCATTGGTTCTCAGGAAGCTCAAACGTGCAGCGTTAACACGAGAATAAACCTCATTGGTTCTCGAGAAGCTCAAACGTGCTGCGTAACACGAGAATGAACCTCATTGGTTCTCGAGAAGCTCAAACGTGCTGCGTAACACGAGAATGAACCTCATTGGTTCTCGAGAAGCTCAAACGTGCTGCGTAACATGAGAATGAACCTCATTTGGTTCTCAGGAAGCTCAAACGTGCAGATTTAACACGAGAATAAACCTCATTGGTCCTCGAGAAGCTCAAACGTGCTGCGTAACACGAGAATGAACCTCATTGGTTCTCGAGAAGCTCAAACGTGCTGCGTAACACGAGAATGAACCTCATTGGTTCTCGTGAAGCTCAAACGTGCTGCGTAACACGAGAATGAACCTCATTTGGTTCTCAGGAAGCTCAAACGTGCAGATTTAACACGAGAATAAACCTCATTGGTCCTCGAGAAGCTCAAACGTGCTGCGTAACACGAGAATGAACCTCATTGGTTCTCGAGAAGCTCAAACGTGCTGCGTAACACGAGAATGAACCTCATTGGTTCTCGTGAAGCTCAAACGTGCTGCGTAACACGAGAATGAACCTCATTGGTTCTCGTGAAGCTCAAACGTGCTGCGTAACACGAGAATGAACCTCATTGGTTCTCGAGAAGCTCAAACGTGCTGCGTAACACGAGAATGAACCTAATTGGTTCTCGAGAAGCTCAAACGTGCTGCGTAACACGAGAATGAACCTCATTGGTTCTCGAGAAGCTCAAACGTGCTGTGTAACACGAGAATGAACCTCATTTGGTTCTCAGGAAGCTCAAACGTGCAGATTTAACACGAGAATAAACCTCATTGGTCCTCGAGAAGCTCAAACGTGCTGCGTAACACGAGAATGAACCTCATTGGTTCTTGCTGAAGCTCAAACGTGCTGCGTAACACCAGAATGAACCTCATTGGTTCTTGCTGAAGCTTAAACGTGCTGCGTAACACTAGAATGAACCTCATTGGTTCTCGAGAAGCTCAAACGTGCTGCGTAACACGAGAATGAACCTCATTGGTTCTCGAGAAGCTCAAACGTGCTGTGTAACACGAGAATGAACCTCATTTGGTTCTCAGGAAGCTCAAACGTGCAGATTTAACACGAGAATAAACCTCATTGGTCCTCGAGAAGCTCAAACGTGCTGCGTAACACGAGAATGAACCTCATTGGTTCTTGCTGAAGCTCAAACGTGCTGCGTAACACGAGAATGAAACTCATTGGTTCTCGAGAAGCTCAAACGTGCTGCGTAACACCAGAATGAACCTCATTGGTTCTTGCTGAAGCTCAAACGTGCTGCGTAACACGAGAATGAAACTCATTGGTTCTCGAGAAGCTCAAACGTGCTGCGTAACACCAGAATGAACCTCATTGGTTCTTGCAGAAGCTCAAACGTCCTGCGTAACACGAGAATGAACCTCATTGGTTCTTGCTGAAGCTCAAACGTGCTGCGTAACACTAGAATGAACCTCATTGGTTCTTGCTGAAGCTCAAACGTGCTGCGTAACACGAGAATGAACCTCATTGGTTCTTGCTGAAGCTCAAACGTGCTGCGTAACACCAGAATGAACCTCATTGGTTCTTGCAGAAGCTCAAACGTCCTGCGTAACACGAGAATGAACCTCATTGGTTCTTGCTGAAGCTCAAACGTGCTGCGTAACACGAGAATGAACCTCATTGGTTCTTGCAGAAGCTCAAACGTCCTGCGTAACACGAGAATGAACCTCATTGGTTCTTGCAGAACCTCAAACGTGCTGCGTAACACGAGAATGAACCTCATTGGTTCTTGCAGAAGCTCAAACGTGCTGCGTAACACTAGAATGAACCTCATTGGTTCTTGCAGAAGCTCAAACGTCCTGCGTAACACGAGAATGAACCTCATTGGTTCTTGCAGAACCTCAAACGTGCTGCGTAACACGAGAATGAACCTCATTGGTTCTTGCAGAAGCTCAAACGTGCTGCGTAACACTAGAATGAACCTCATTGGTTCTTGAGAAGCTCAAACGTGCTGCGTAACACGAGAATGAACCTCATTGGTTCTCAGGAAGCTCAAACGTGCTGCGTTAACACGAGAATAAACCTCATTGGTTCTCGTGAAGCTCAAACGTGCTGCGTAACACGAGAATGAACCTCATTGGTTCTTGCAGAAGCTCAAACGTGCTGCGTAACACGAGAATGAAGCTCATTGGTTCTTGCAGAAGGTCAAACGTGCTGCGTAACACGAGAATGAACCTCATTGGTTCTTGCAGAAGCTCAAACGTGCTGCGTAACACGAGAATAAACCTCATTGGTTCTTGCTGAAGCTCAAACGTGCTGCGTAACACGAGAATTAACCTCATTGGTTCTTGCTGAAGCTCAAACGTGCTGCGTAACACGAGAATTAACCTCATTGGTTCTTGCAGAAGCTCAAACGTGCTGCGTAACACGAGAATAAACCTCATTGGTTCTTGCTGAAGCTCAAACGTGCTGCGTAACACGAGAATGAACCTAATTGGTTCTCGAGAAGCTCAAACGTGCTGCGTAACACGAGAATGAACCTCATTGGTTCTCGAGAAGCTCAAACGTGCTGTGTAACACGAGAATGAACCTCATTTGGTTCTCAGGAAGCTCAAACGTGCAGATTTAACACGAGAATAAACCTCATTGGTCCTCGAGAAGCTCAAACGTGCTGCGTAACACGAGAATGAACCTCATTGGTTCTTGCTGAAGCTCAAACGTGCTGCGTAACACCAGAATGAACCTCATTGGTTCTTGCTGAAGCTTAAACGTGCTGCGTAACACTAGAATGAACCTCATTGGTTCTCGAGAAGCTCAAACGTGCTGCGTAACACGAGAATGAACCTCATTGGTTCTCGAGAAGCTCAAACGTGCTGTGTAACACGAGAATGAACCTCATTTGGTTCTCAGGAAGCTCAAACGTGCAGATTTAACACGAGAATAAACCTCATTGGTCCTCGAGAAGCTCAAACGTGCTGCGTAACACGAGAATGAACCTCATTGGTTCTTGCTGAAGCTCAAACGTGCTGCGTAACACGAGAATGAAACTCATTGGTTCTCGAGAAGCTCAAACGTGCTGCGTAACACCAGAATGAACCTCATTGGTTCTTGCTGAAGCTCAAACGTGCTGCGTAACACGAGAATGAAACTCATTGGTTCTCGAGAAGCTCAAACGTGCTGCGTAACACCAGAATGAACCTCATTGGTTCTTGCAGAAGCTCAAACGTCCTGCGTAACACGAGAATGAACCTCATTGGTTCTTGCTGAAGCTCAAACGTGCTGCGTAACACTAGAATGAACCTCATTGGTTCTTGCAGAAGCTCAAACGTCCTGCGTAACACGAGAATGAACCTCATTGGTTCTTGCAGAACCTCAAACGTGCTGCGTAACACGAGAATGAACCTCATTGGTTCTTGCAGAAGCTCAAACGTGCTGCGTAACACTAGAATGAACCTCATTGGTTCTTGCAGAAGCTCAAACGTCCTGCGTAACACGAGAATGAACCTCATTGGTTCTTGCAGAACCTCAAACGTGCTGCGTAACACGAGAATGAACCTCATTGGTTCTTGCAGAAGCTCAAACGTGCTGCGTAACACTAGAATGAACCTCATTGGTTCTTGAGAAGCTCAAACGTGCTGCGTAACACGAGAATGAACCTCATTGGTTCTCAGGAAGCTCAAACGTGCTGCGTTAACACGAGAATAAACCTCATTGGTTCTCGTGAAGCTCAAACGTGCTGCGTAACACGAGAATGAACCTCATTGGTTCTTGCAGAAGCTCAAACGTGCTGCGTAACACGAGAATGAAGCTCATTGGTTCTTGCAGAAGGTCAAACGTGCTGCGTAACACGAGAATGAACCTCATTGGTTCTTGCAGAAGCTCAAACGTGCTGCGTAACACGAGAATAAACCTCATTGGTTCTTGCTGAAGCTCAAACGTGCTGCGTAACACGAGAATTAACCTCATTGGTTCTTGCTGAAGCTCAAACGTGCTGCGTAACACGAGAATTAACCTCATTGGTTCTTGCAGAAGCTCAAACGTGCTGCGTAACACGAGAATAAACCTCATTGGTTCTTGCAGAAGCTCAAACGTGATGCGTAACACGAGAATGAACCTCATTGGTTCTTGAGAAACTCAAACGTGCTGCGTAACACGAGAATGAACCTCATTGGTTCTTGCTGAAGCTCAAACGTGCTGCGTAACACGAGAATGAACCTCATTGGTTCTCAGGAAGCTCAAACGTGCTGCGTAACACGAGAATGAACCTCATTGGTTCTTGATGAAGCTCAAACGTGCTGCGTAACACGAGAATGAACCTCATTGGTTCTCGAGAAGCTCAAACGTGCTGCATAACACGAGAATGAACCTCATTGGTTCTCAGGAAGCTCAAACGTGCAGCGTTAACACGAGAATAAACCTCATTGGTTCTCGAGAAGCTCAAACGTGCTGCGTAACACGAGAATGAACCTCATTGGTTCTCGAGAAGCTCAAACATGATGAGTAACACGAGAATGAACCTCATTGGTTCTCGAGAAGCTCAAACGTGCTGTGTAACACGAGAATGAACCTCATTGGTTCTCGAGAAGCTCAAACGTGCTGCGTAACATGAGAATGAACCTCATTGGTTCTCAGGAAGCTCAAACATGCTGCGTAACAGGAGAATGAACCTCATTGGTTCTCGTGAAGCTCAAACGTGCTGCGTAACACGAGAATGAACCTCATTGGTTCTTGCAGAAGCTCAAACGTGCTGTGTAACACGAGAATGAACCTCATTGGTTCTCAAGAAGCTCAAATGTGCTGCGTAACACGAGAATGAACCTCATTGGTTCTCAAGAAGCTCAAACGTGCTGCATAACAAGAGAATGAACCTCATTGGTTCTTGCTGAAGCTCAAACGTGCTGCGTAACACGAGAATGAACCTCATTGGTTCTTGAGAAACTCAAACGTGCTGCGTAACACGAGAATGAACCTCATTGGTTCTTGCTGAAGCTCAAACGTGCTGCGTAACACGAGAATGAACCTCATTGGTTCTTGCTGAAGCTCAAATGTGCTGCGTAACACAAGAATTAACCTCATTGGTTCTTGAGAAGCTCAAACGTGCTGCGTAACACGAGAATGCACCTCATTGGTTCTTGAGAAGCTCAAACGTGCTGTGTAACACGAGAATGAACCTCATTGGTTCTTGCTGAAGCTCAAACGTGCTGCGTAACACGAGAATGAACCTCATTAGTTCTTGCTGAAGCTCAAACGTGCTGCGTAACACCAGAATGAACCTCATTGGTTCTTGCTGAAGCTCAAACGTGCTGCGTAACACCAGAATGAACCTCATTGGTTCTTGCTGAAGCTCAAACGTGCTGCGTAACACCAGAATGAACCTCATTGGTTCTTGCTGAAGCTCAAACGTGCTGCGTAACACCAGAATGAACCTCATTGGTTCTTGCAGAAGCTCAAACGTGCTGCGTAACACCAGAATGAACCTCATTGGTTCTTGCTGAAGCTCAAACGTACTGCTGAAGCTCAAACGTATAGAGTACTGTCTCCATAGAGTACTGCTGTACACTGCGGCCATTCCCTGGGTGCCTCAGCACTGTTGTTAGAGTTCTGGCGGACTGTGCCCCTGTGCTCCGGGCAGAGATCGCAGTCCTACTGGCGAAGGACTCAATCGAGCCGGTCCCTCCTGCCGATATGAAGACCGGCTTATACAGCCTGCACTTTATTGTACCCAAGAAAGGCCAATCTTGGACCTGTGTGTCCTGAACCGGTCCCTTCACAGGCTGCCGTTCAAGATGCTCATGCAGAAGCACATTTTCAAGTGCATCCGTCCCCAAGATTGGTTTGCAGTGATTGCCCTTAAGGACGGGTACTTTCAGGTCTCAATTCTTCCTCGACACAGACCATTTCCTCGCTTTGCGTTTGAGGGACGGGCATATCAGTACAATGTCTTACCCTTCGGGCTGGCCCTGTCGCCCTGTGTCTTCACGAAAGTCGCGGAGGCGGCCATTGCTCCCATGAGTGAGCCTTGTGTTCGTATCCTCAACTACCTCGACGACTGGCTCACCCTGGCGCAGTCGAGAGAGCAGTTGTGCGAACACAGGGACATGGTGCTCAGTCACCTCAGCCACCTAGGGCTTCGGGTCAACTGGTAAAAGAGCAAACTCACCCCCAGGCAGAGGATCTCTTTTCTCGGTATGGAGCTGTGGACTTGATCAACATGTAAGCACTCCAGTAAGTATGCATGTAAGCCTGCGTCCAGTTGGTGTTGGACTGCGTGAACACGGGTTTCTTCCCGTGTGCTCGCTTCAACCAGCCAGTATCACCGAAGTTCCCGCTCTAGTGTCGGCTTGCTGCACCACTCCCCTCCACTTAGAGCGGATACGTGTGCTTTTTACTCCAGTTGAGTTCCCCACTTAGGCGAACCCTGTAGAGTTCCTCTGCACCCTTCGGCAGTCGGAAGTGAAGGAGCGTCCGACACCAGGCCTAGCACTCATATGCTTGTAGAACCTGTGCTAGACTGGGTCCCATATGTTGTGATCCCTGCGGCGAACCCATTTGTGTATTATTCCACAATCAGCTCCCTGTGATGACCCCGGGTCTTTCCCTTGGCAGAGTCCACTCTGCCGTCACTGACCGGTGTAGTCTCCCCCTTTTCAGGCTGGAGCCACCCCAGTGACACTCCATATGTTGCACTGCCCCTAACCGGCCAGTCCATATGTGTATTCTCCACGTTACCTCCCTTTGGGCTCCTCTCCTCTGGAAATGCACGCTTTCCCAGTGATATCCAAGAGTTCCAGTGTGTGGGTTATACGGAACAGCAGTTTGAACTCCCTCTACGCAGGCCTTCCGCAGTCAGTTGGCACTTGATGTGGCAGCAACCATGGCGTGTTCCATTGGGATCCCAATTACTTCGGCACGTCGACATAACGGCGAACGTGACCTCCTTCAGGGAACGAGGGTTACATACGTAACCGAGAAGTTTTACGATGTCTTTATGAACTTTTTAAAGCATCAAAGTGGTAGTTGCATAGATGTCAATGGAGAACAGAAAGCTCTCAGATTTCATCAAAAAGATCTTCATTTGTGTTCCAAAGATGAACGACTTATGGGGTTGGAACAACATGAGGGTGAGTAATTAATGACATAATTTTCATTTTTGGGTGAGCTATTCTTTTAATTCAAAGGGAAACGTCATCTGTTCTTCTGTGCATCGGGTGTCAAACACATGCATCATGGCTCTTCATCGGCTCTTCCGGCTGTCGTCTCTGTTGCGTTCGGTCTCGAGTGTGTCGCTGCACAGGAACATCGGTCTCTCCACTGTGCTCTTCAACAAAACCAGAGACCTGGATCCCGTACAGAAGCTGTTCCTGGACAAGATCCGCGAGTACAACTCCAAGAGCAAGTCCTCAGGTGGAGTGGTTGAAGCGGGTCCAGACTATCAGAAGAACCTGATGGATGAGATGACGAAACTCCAGCCCCTGTACGGAGGAGGAGATCTGACCCAGTTCCCCCAGTTCAAGTTCCCCGAACCCACACTGGACGAGGTGGTGCCTAAATGATCAACATCTGAAAATCTCTACACAATATTTAATAAACAAACTTTGGGGACGTTAAGGGCGTATGCGCACGCAGCGACCAGCAGAAGTAGCAGTAGTAGTGTGGCATTTGTTTGATTGTTTTTTTGTTTTTTTTGTGTTTTGGTTCAGTAGCCTTTATATTTTACAGTTTATGTTAAGCAGACCCGCAGCTTATCTGTAGCCTTTGTGTCACACTTGGTGGACTGGTCTCCACAAGCCACCGAAATCATGCTACCTACTACAGGCATGGAGTGGCTGGCACTCGTGTTGCTACTGTCTGCGTCCTACCTGGTCCAAGGTTGGGATGGCGACCCTCCAATAAGTAAGATCCAGTACACCAGAGACTTTCTGCTTGGATTTAACAACCCTACAAACATCAGTCCACCTTCTGACTTGGTCTTCCCTAACCTGGAGGAGTTTGATCGCTGGCGCACCTCTCCGCAAAGTGAGGAAGCGGGGCCGGAGGGGAGGAATCCAGGTTCGAGCAAGACGGCAACCCCTGGCTCGCATCGCCCTGCCTTCCATCATCCTTGCCAATGCCCGGTCCCTCCACAACAAGATTGACGATCTCCAGGCCCATGTCCGTTATCAGCACGAGTTTAAGGAAGCTTGCATCCTGGCGCTGATGGAAACATGGTTTGGGGAGAAGGACCTGGACAGTGAGATGGCAATAGATGGATTTGGCGCGCCGCTGCGTACGGACCGAGAGGCTGCAATCACCGGCAAGTCGCGAGGTGGGGGGGTGTGTTTGTACATCAACGAACGCTGGTGTAAAAACTTTATAGTGAGAGCGTCAGTATGCACCAAGGACATAGAATTGCTCTCTGTATCTATGTGCCCACCCTATTTACCACCGGAATTTATCATTGCTCACTAAACAAAATTTTAAAAGGCTTTTATAAATATATATCTTGCCCTACCAGATATGGCAAGACACTTGATAAATGTTATGGTTTAATTAAAGGGGCCTATAAATCCATACCGCTCCCTCCACTAGGTACAGCAGACCATAATTGTGTACATCTTATTCCTGCTTATCGCACATGTTTACAGAGGGGGAAAGTTCTTACCAAAAGGGTGAAACTCTGGTCTGAGGATGCTGTACAAGAACTGCAAGGCTGCCTGGACTGTACAGTGTGGGAGGAGTTCATAACATCATCTAGGGACCTGGATGAGCTCACAGATGTTGTCAGTTCCTGGATCTCATACTGCGAAGATACTGTAATTCTGGATAGAGAGGTAAAGATCTACCCCAACAGTAAACCTTGGGTGAGCAAACATCAAAGGTGGAACTAAAAAGGTGCAAACTGGGTTACAAAGATAAAGTAGAAAGACAACTAAGTAATAATAATTTGGGCTCAGCCTGGGACAGTGTCAAGAATATTGTTGGACAAATCAAGGAAAAAGACATTTTTAGAAGGTTTTACGGCAGACTCTACCCTGGCACAGGAGTTTAACCAGTTTTATTCTAGGTTCGATGTCCACGATTATAGTAAAGAAACGGGTGCATTAAGGGACAGTCTAATTAACTTCCTTACTCTTTTTTTAGAGTAAAAAAGTAGGTCTTCCTACTCTTTTTTTTTCTGAACGAAATGTTGAGCATACTTTTAAATACAGCAAGGCCTGTACAAGCCCTGGCCCCGACAACATTAGCAGCCGCATGCTGAACCTTTGTGTGGATCAATTAGGCTTCATTTTTTTTTATCACATTTTTAACTTGTCTTTGTGTCAACATAGAGTCCCAAACTCATGGAAACAATCTAGAATTATTCCCATTGCAAAAAGCAACCACCCAAAAATTCTGAATGACGACAGACCTGTGGCTCTAACTTCATTAGTTATGAAGTCCTTTGAAAGAATGATAAAGAAAGAACTGCTGGGGCGAATTGAACACCTCCTCGACCCCTTGCAGTTTGCATATAGAGCCAACAGGGGGGTGCAGGATGCTACTATAACTCTGCTTAACCTCATATACAAGCACTTAGAGGGTAATAAAAACCATGTCAGACTGCTGTTTGTGGATTTCTCGTCTGCCTTCAACTCTATCCAGACCCATTTATTAGTGCAGAAGCTCATAGAAAATTTCAGGTTGGATTGCAACTTGGTGGGCTGGATTTTGGACTTTCTCACTAACAGGACACAGAGAGTGAGAGTAAATGGACATCTTTCTGGAATTTCAGTGACATCAACCGGCTCCACTCAAGGCTCTGTTCTCTCTCCTCTTTTGTACACTAATGACTGCCGGAATGAACTGACCAATAACTATATTGTAAAGTTTGCAGATGACACAGTCATAGTAGGTTTAATGGACACCACTGAAACATCTTACGGCCCGGTACTACAATATCTTCTAACACTGAAGAAGAACATTATTGCAGGTTATCATGACTGTGACACACATAAGAGCATCTTCATCTGTTTTATCCCGTTTAATCAACCTTCCCAGAAGCACATGACGGTTAGTAACTGGTTCCTCTGCCAGAATCCTCCTGTATGACCCGGTCTGTCTGTAGGCTCGTGTTTAACGAGTTCTCATTAGCAGCACTTCTGAAGACATTGCCGTAGCAACGGAGTGACGCACACCTGCAGATGCCGATCCATATGAAGCCGTGACGGATTCACCCAGGAAAACTATTCTGGACCTGAACTTTCGCAGTCACCCTTCCACTCTCTGTATCATCCAGAGAAAGTGCGTCAATCATCAGAAGTGGGATGCAAACGACTCACTGAAGTCAACATCATGCATTAGATCAAATGCATTCATCTTCATCTTTATACAATACAGGATGTTTCAAAGCTGTAGTAATGTTGTAAAATGTATCAATTAGGAATCAAATTCAATGTCAGGTAGAAGCAGCTCTATAAAGTCGAAGGTGTCATTATTCAGCTCAAGTTTTGTTCTTATCTGATAATCAGTAATATTACTGAATATTATGTGTCTTTTAAACCCCAACTCAAACCTTGTCTGTTAAACGTTTTGTTTGCAAAGTGTGTTTTGGATTTTTCTTTACAATAAATGACACTGACTTGATTATCTAATGCAATGACATTCAGACATTAAGATTAAAGACTCTTAAAGTAGGACATCATTGCGACGGAAGCGAATCAATCAAAACTAACTTTAGCTGGAAAATAACTTTATTAAAGAACCGCTATAAATCCAAAACAATCTCTATTACCTTAAATTATACGTTTATCTCTGTAAAGCTGCTTTGAAACAATCTACATTGTTAAAAGCGCTATACAGTATAAATGAAGATGACTTGACTTGACTTGACTAGGACGGGAACCCAGACAACAACATAGTGTCGGCCCGGATGAAATCCACGTGTACCAGATTTAGGCCGGATCTGTTGCTGTCTGGGAATGTTCATGTTAACTAGTGTATTAACTAATGTTTAAGATCTTATTAGATTAGATTAGATCTTTATTGTTATTGCATATGTTTATACAACGAAATTTTATTGGAGCAATCCGATCTGCAGCATTAAAATAGAAAATAAAAATTATTTAGCATTTCACATTAAAATACATTTAACCCTTAATATAAATAAATACTCTAAAAATATACAACAAATAAAACACAAAAAGCCATTTCACATAGTCCATTATTGCATTAAGCCCAGGTGTTACAGCTTTATCTGCGTGTATGTTATGTGTGTTGTATGCATGTGTGTGTGTGTGTGTGTGTGTGTATGTATATGTGTATAGGTAAACTAAATGTTAATGGTATTGTTGAAGGTATGACTTCTTCTCTGGGGAAGAAACTGTTCCTGGGGTTCTCAGTCTGCCTGAGGTGATAAAGGGGTTTCGGGGTGTGAGGGGTTTTGTTTTTGGATGTCACACAGGTTTGGAAGGGGGGAGCCGACAATGCTTTCAGCTGTCTATACAACCCGTGTCTATACAACTGTGTCTATACCAGGGTTATTATAGTTTTGCATTTTTCATTAGTTTTTATTTTTATTTCGTTTTGACTTTTTGTTTTCAAATTCAGTTTAGTTTTAATTAGTTTTTAAAGTGGGTTTGCTAGTTTAGTTTAGTTTTTGTTTTTTGAAAATGCTTAGTTTTAGTTTAGTTTTTATTAGTTTTAGTGTTAGTTTTAGTCTTTTTTTGTAATTTGGGTTATTTGTCAGGGGCAAGATTCAAAAAAGTCAGAAAAAGTATTGTGTAATAATAAAAACATAATACAATTTTAGAAAAAAATTCACACCCCATTGAAATTCCTTTACCTCTTACAAAATCCACACGCTGTACCAAAAATCTACACATCTTCTATACAGAATTCACACCCTAAATACCACAGCTGTACAATTTCCACACCCTATACTAAATTTACCCTATGGGGAGAGTGGGGTGATTTGTGCCAGGGGGGGGGGGGAGTAGTTCCACCCCTTGTTTCTGGAAAACCATAGAGGAAATTGGTCATGTGACCACATAATTTTGAAAAGCAATCACTTTTAGTCATCCTCCAAAGAGACACATGGCATGAGATTTAAGCACATTTTAGTGCAAAAAACAGTTTTTTCCCTTTCAAAGTAAAATTTCTATGATTAACGTTTTTTGATTGTAGTGTCTGAACAATTATAGACAAGTTTGAAAACATTTCACACATGTTTTAGTGCTTTAGTAGGCTACACAATGAGTCTATACAGTTAGCATGATGTTAGCTCTTAACTGCTGGATCATGCTAGTTTTTCAAACTTGTGGGTCTGGGGTGATTTGTGCCAAAGGGCCTGGGTTAAGTTGTGCCAGATCCAGACCACCTAGACCTACATACTCACAGGGGATAATCTTGAGAAGTGAGGAGATGGGCATGCCTCATCATTGTTTGACTTAGGCCTGCCTGCTATTTGTTTAATTTAGCTAACACTGATTTCAGTTTTGAGTTTGCACTATGTAAAGAGAAGTTTTATTCCGTTTTTAAGTGGCCTATGTCACAATAGTATGTTTAGAAATTAGCCTAGTCACTTTATTCTTATATGTTACATAATTGACAGACAGCGCCATGTCAACAGGCATCTATTGCCAAAGCCTTTTTGCCTGAAATGAGTCACAAATATCATATATTGTGTTGCTATGGTGCTCTAAATGGTTGCTAGGCCGTAGCTTGATAGCTTCACAATGATCCTGAGAGACTGATTGGTCGTCTGAGTAAAATTAGCCCACCCCCTTGTCTCTATGACACTGTGATCCAGAGTTATGTTCAATACAAAATCCCTATGCAATTGACCATAGTAGGAAAAACACATGCTATGGTATTCCAGGGTGACAATATCTAAATAAACCTTAAATGAGTAATTTTGTATTGAAATTGTCTTGCTTTCATATAGCATTACAGTTCATAACATTAAAATGTTCTGTTTTACTTCAGAAATCACTGGCACAATTTACCCCAATGTATTGCCCTAAAGGCACTACTTCCCCCGCACCAGGGGCAAGTTGTGCCATGAGACCACTTTTTCCCCAAAAGCTATATTTCTGAAACAATTTATTTCAGATCCAAAGTTATTGTTCTCAGGGATGCACCACATCCTGAAATATATGTACCCGGTAGCTGCTACATCGTTAAGCTGAAGGCATTACAGCCATGGCCTCACTTTAAAGTCACTTTGAGTAAAAACTGGCACAACTCACCCCACTTTCCGTACAGTCAATAGCCTACTCATCTGGATTGAAGCAGCAAACATTAAGTGTAAAAGTAAAAAAATGACATAACATTATTTAATATTTGAATCAAAGCTTATATAGTGTTTTGACAACGACAACCACAACCAAAAAGTGCATCTTACCTCAAACTTGCGACTAGTTAACTTTCTAAAAAAAGGAGCAATCGCTTCTCGGGTCGACATTAACACACTGACAAAATTATATTCAGAATTTAAAATATTTTGATACCACTTTTTAATGTGTGATTGTAAGGTGTTCACGAGATAGAGATACTAACCTTTAGCGAACTTGCTTTCAACGTCGAACGAACACTCGTTCTCATGGAGACGCGGTGTGCACGGAGGGGAGGGGCTGTGTGTGTGTGTGTGTGTGTGTGTGTGCGTGCGTGCGTGCGCGCGCGCGCGTATGTGAGAGACAGAGACGGAGGGAGAGCAGGGAAAGGAAATGCAGCTGAACGAATACGCTGCGTGTTTTAAATAGCGTTAAAAACATGAAAGACCTTGACAAAGACGAAAACTAAGGACATTTACTCTATAATTTTATTTTATTTTAGTTAGTTTTGCCAAACACACATTACAGTTTTAGTTAGTTATCGTTTTTTTGTAATGCCTCGTTTTTATTTTTATTTCAGTTAACGACAATGTTTTTTCCCACCTAGTTTTCGTTTTTTCGTTAGTTTTCGTTAACGATTATAACCTTGGTCTATACCACACAGTACAACAGTGTGTTAAAATACTTTATATTGTGCAGCGGGAGAAGCTGATCAGCAGTCTCCTAACCCAAACCTGTTGCGTCTCAGGGTCCTCAGGAAGAACAGTCTCTGCTGGGCTCTCCTAACGGTGCGGTTCAGGCTCCAGGTCAGTGTTCAGGCTCCGGATCAGTGTTCAGGCTCCGGGTCAGTGTTCAGGCTCCGGGTCAGTGTTCAGGTCAGTGTTCAGGCTCCAGGTCAGTGTTCAGGCTCCGGGTCAGTGTTCAGGCTCCAGGTCAGTGTTCAGGTCAGTGTTCAGGCTCCAGGTTTGTGTTCAGGCTCCAGGTCAGTGTTCAGGTCAGTGTTCAGGTACCAGGTCAGTGTTCAGGTCAGTGTTCAGGTCAGTGTTCAGGTCAGTGTTCAGGTCAGTGTTCAGGTTCCAGGTCAGTGTTCAGGTACCAGGTCAGTGTTCAGGTCAGTGTTCAGGTTCCAGGTCAGTGTTCAGGTTCCAGGTCAGTGTTCAGGTCAGTGTTCAGGCTCCAGGTCAGTGTTCAGGTCAGTGTTCAGGCTCCAGGTCAGTGTTCAGGCTCCAGGTCAGTGTTCAGGCTCCGGGTCAGTGTTCAGGCTCCGGGTCAGTGTTCAGGCTCCAGGTCAGTGTTCAGGCTCCAGGTCAGTGTTCAGGCTCCAGGTCAGTGTTCAGGCTCCAGGTTTGTGTTCAGGCTCCAGGTCAGTGTTCAGGTGTTCAGGCTCCAGGTCAGTGTTCAGGCTCCAGGTCAGTGTTCAGGCTCCGGGTCAGTGTTCAGGCTCCAGGTCAGTGTTCAGGCTCCAGTTCAGTGTTCAGGCTCCGGGTCAGTGTTCAGGTGTTCAGGCTCTGGGTCAGTGTTCAGGTCATTGTTCAGGCTCCAGGTCAGTGTTCAGGCTCCGGGTCAGTGTTCAGGCTCCAGTTCAGTGTTCAGGCTCCGGGTCAGTGTTCAGGTGTTCAGGCTCTGGGTCAGTGTTCAGGTCATTGTTCAGGCTCCAGGTCAGTGTTCAGGCTCCAGGTCAGTGTTCAGGCTCCAGGTCAGTGTTCAGGCTCCAGGTCAGTGTTCAGGCTCCAGGTCAGTGTTCAGGCTCCAGGTTTGTGTTCAGGCTCCAGGTCAGTGTTCAGGTGTTCAGGCTCCAGGTCAGTGTTCAGGTCAGTGTTCAGGCTCCAGGTCAGTGTTCAGGCTCCAGGTCAGTGTTCAGGCTCCAGGTCATTGTTCAGGCTCCAGGTCAGTGTTCAGGCTCCAGGTCAGTGTTCAGGCTCCAGGTCAGTGTTCAGGCTCCAGGTCAGTGTTCAGGCTCCAGGTCAGTGTTCAGGCTCCAGGTTTGTGTTCAGGCTCCAGGTCAGTGTTCAGGTGTTCAGGCTCCAGGTCAGTGTTCAGGTCAGTGTTCAGGCTCCAGGTCAGTGTTCAGGCTCCAGGTCAGTGTTCAGGTGTTCAGGCTCCAGGTCAGTGTTCAGGTCAGTGTTCAGGCTCCAGGTTTGTGTTCAGGCTCCAGGTCAGTGTTCAGGTCAGTGTTCAGGTACCAGGTCAGTGTTCAGGTCAGTGTTCAGGTCAGTGTTCAGGTTCCAGGTCAGTGTTCAGGTTCCAGGTCAGTGTTCAGGTCAGTGTTCAGGCTCCAGGTCAGTGTTCAGGTCAGTGTTCAGGCTCCAGGTCAGGCTCTGGGTCAGTGTTCAGGTCATTGTTCAGGCTCCAGGTCAGTGTTCAGGCTCCAGGTCAGTGTTCAGGCTCCAGGTCAGTGTTCAGGCTCCAGGTTTGTGTTCAGGCTCCAGGTCAGTGTTCAGGTGTTCAGGCTCCAGGTCAGTGTTCAGGTCAGTGTTCAGGCTCCAGGTCAGTGTTCAGGTGTTCAGGCTCCAGGTCAGTGTTCAGGTCAGTGTTCAGGCTCCAGGTCAGTGTTCAGGCTCCGGGTCAGTGTTCAGGCTCCAGGTCAGTGTTCAGGCCTCGGGTCAGTGTACAGGGTCCAGGTCAGTGTTCAGGTGTTCAGGCTCTGGGTCAGTGTTCAGGTCATTGTTCAGGCTCCAGGTCAGTGTTCAGGCTCTAGGTCAGTGTTCAGGCTCCGGGTCAGTGTTCAGGCTCCGGGTCAGTGTTCAGGCTCCGGGTCAGTGTTCAGGCTCTGGGTCAGTGTTCAGGCTCCAGGTCAGTGTTCAGGCTCCAGGTCAGTGTTCAGGCTCCAGGTTTGTGTTCAGGCTCCAGGTCAGTGTTCAGGCTCCAGGTCAGTGTTCAGGCTCCAGGTCAGTGTTCAGGCTCCAGGTTTGTGTTCAGGCTCCAGGTCAGTGTTCAGGTGTTCAGGCTCCAGGTCAGTGTTCAGGTCAGTGTTCAGGCTCCAGGTCAGTGTTCAGGCTCCAGGTCAGTGTTCAGGTGTTCAGGCTCCAGGTCAGTGTTCAGGTCAGTGTTCAGGCTCCAGGTTTGTGTTCAGGCTCCAGGTCAGTGTTCAGGTCAGTGTTCAGGTACCAGGTCAGTGTTCAGGTCAGTGTTCAGGTCAGTGTTCAGGTCAGTGTTCAGGTTCCAGGTCAGTGTTCAGGTACCAGGTCAGTGTTCAGGTCAGTGTTCAGGTCAGTGTTCAGGTTCCAGGTCAGTGTTCAGGTTCCAGGTCAGTGTTCAGGTCAGTGTTCAGGCTCCAGGTCAGTGTTCAGGTCAGTGTTCAGGCTCCAGGTCAGTGTTCAGGCTCCAGGTCAGTGTTCAGGCTCCGGGTCAGTGTTCAGGCTCCGGGTCAGTGTTCAGGCTCCAGGTCAGTGTTCAGGCTCCAGGTCAGTGTTCAGGCTCCAGGTCAGTGTTCAGGCTCCAGGTTTGTGTTCAGGCTCCAGGTCAGTGTTCAGGTGTTCAGGCTCCAGGTCAGTGTTCAGGTCAGTGTTCAGGCTCCAGGTCAGTGTTCAGGCTCCGGGTCAGTGTTCAGGCTCCAGGTCAGTGTTCAGGCTCCAGTTCAGTGTTCAGGCTCCGGGTCAGTGTTCAGGTGTTCAGGCTCTGGGTCAGTGTTCAGGTCATTGTTCAGGCTCCAGGTCAGTGTTCAGGCTCCGGGTCAGTGTTCAGGCTCCAGTTCAGTGTTCAGGCTCCGGGTCAGTGTTCAGGTGTTCAGGCTCTGGGTCAGTGTTCAGGTCATTGTTCAGGCTCCAGGTCAGTGTTCAGGCTCCAGGTCAGTGTTCAGGCTCCAGGTCAGTGTTCAGGCTCCAGGTCAGTGTTCAGGCTCCAGGTCAGTGTTCAGGCTCCAGGTTTGTGTTCAGGCTCCAGGTCAGTGTTCAGGTGTTCAGGCTCCAGGTCAGTGTTCAGGTCAGTGTTCAGGCTCCAGGTCAGTGTTCAGGTGTTCAGGCTCCAGGTCAGTGTTCAGGTCAGTGTTCAGGCTCCAGGTCAGTGTTCAGGCTCCGGGTCAGTGTTCAGGCTCCAGGTCAGTGTTCAGGCCTCGGGTCAGTGTACAGGGTCCAGGTCAGTGTTCAGGTGTTCAGGCTCTGGGTCAGTGTTCAGGTCATTGTTCAGGCTCCAGGTCAGTGTTCAGGCTCTAGGTCAGTGTTCAGGCTCCGGGTCAGTGTTCAGGCTCCGGGTCAGTGTTCAGGCTCCAGGTCAGTGTTCAGGCTCCGGGTCAGTGTTCAGGCTCTGGGTCAGTGTTCAGGCTCCAGGTCAGTGTTCAGGCTCCGGGTCAGTGTTCAGGCTCCAGGTCAGTGTTCAGGTCAGTGTTCAGGCTCCAGGTTTGTGTTCAGGCTCCAGGTCAGTGTTCAGGCTCCAGGTTTGTGTTCAGGCTCCAGGTCAGTGTTCAGGTCAGTGGTCAGGCTCCGGGTCAGTGTTCAGGTCGGTGTTCAGGCTCCAGGTCAGTGTTCAGGTCAGTGTTCAGGCTCCAGGTCAGTGTTCAGGTAAGTGTTCAGGCTCCAGTTCAGTGTTCAGGCTCCAGGTCAGTGTTCAGGTGTTCAGGCTCCAGGTCAGTGTTCAGGTCATTGTTCAGGCTCCAGTTCAGTGTTCAGGCTCCAGGTCAGTGTTCAGGTGTTCAGGCTCCAGGTCAGTGTTCAGGTCAGTGTTCAGGCTCCAGGTCATTGTTCAGGCTCCAGGTCAGTGTTCAGGCTCCGGGTCAGTGTTCAGGCTCTAGGTCAGTGTTCAGGTGTTCAGGCTCCAGGTCAGTGTTCAGGTAAGTGTTCAGGCTCCAGTTCAGTGTTCAGGCTCCAGGTCAGTGTTCAGGTGTTCAGGCTCCAGGTCAGTGTTCAGGCTCCAGTTCAGTGTTCAGGCTCCAGGTCAGTGTTCAGGTCAGTGTTCAGGCTCCAGGTCATTGTTCAGGCTCCAGGTCAGTGTTCAGGCTCCAGGTCATTGTTCAGGCTCCAAGTCAGTGTTCAGGTCATTGTTCAGGCTCCAGGTCAGTGTTCAGGCTCCAGCTCAGTGTTCAGGCTCCAGGTCAGTGTTCAGGCTCCGGGTCAGTGTTCAGGCTCCAGGTCAGTGTTCAGGCTCCAGGTCAGTGTTCAGGTCATTGTTCAGGCTCCAGGTCAGTGTTCAGGCTCCAGGTCAGTGTTCAGGTCATTGTTCAGGCTCCAGGTCAGTGTTCAGGTCAGTGTTCAGGCTCCAGGTCAGTGTTCAGGCTCCAGGTCAGTGTTCAGGCTCCAGGTCAGTGTTCAGGTCATTGTTCAGGCTCCAGGTCAGTGTTCAGGCTCCAGGTCAGGTCCTCCTCTCTATATGCAGTTTCATTATTGCCAGTTATGAGTCCCACTATGGTTGTGTCATCTGCAGATTTAATGACAGTAGTTGAATTGTGGGAGGAGGTGCAGTCGTATGAGAACAGAGAGTAAAGTGCTGGACTAAGAACACCGCCCCGGTGCTGACAGTGATGGTGTTAACCCTGTCTATTAGGGAGAAAGACCCAGTGTTTGCAGTTTGTTGACCAGTTTTATTGGATTGAAGGTATTGAATGCTGAACTATAATCCTGACGTAGCTGTTGGGATTTTCCCATTGAGTAAGAGCTGCGTGCAATGCGATCGAAATAGCGTCATCTGTGGATTTGTTGATCTTATATGCAAACTAATGTTGGGGGGTACATGCTTTAATGTGTGTCAAAACCACTCTCTCAAAACATTTCATAATCACCGGGGTGAGAACAATTAGCCGGTAATCATTCACGCAGGTAATGGCTGAGGTTTTGGGTCTGGGATTATAGTTTTCTGACAGGTGGGTTAGGGTTAGATGTTAGTGAACACTGCAGTGAGCTGATGAGCACATGCCTTCAGTACTCGTCCTGAAACACCATCTGGTCCCGTTGCTTTATTGCAGTTGATTATGGCTAATGCCTGATAGTTCTGGAGAGTGAGTGTCTGGGTCTGACCTGTGGAAGCTGGGGTTGTCCTCACAGCGGGTGAAGAATGTGTTTAGCTGATCAGGGAAGGAGGGGTCAGTGGAGGTGGGATGACTGTTGATGTTCCTTACACCACATGGCACAGGGGTTATTTTCACTGAAGTTATCCTCAATCGTTGCTTGTACTCCCGCTTTGCTGATCTGATGCCTCTGTGACGGGTGGCCCTAGCCCTGTCTCGTGATCTCAATGCCATGTCTCTGAGCAGATCCCGCACTCTGTTATTAAACTTGGGGTACACCTTGATTTGTTTTTTCAAGGTTACAATGTCTGTGCAGAAACTGATGTAAGACAGGACTGCAGAACAGCCTTTTAGACATGAGTGATTAAAATCACCTGCCACAATAAAAAAGCTCTCTGGGTGTTTTGCTGCTTACAGACAGCACCATGTCGCTTTGCCATGGCTAGCTTAACATTAGCTTGGGGGTGGACGTAAACAGCAGTGATGAAGACAGGTGAGAATTCCCTGGGCAGGTAAGACGGTTTACATTTAAGCGTTAAAAATTCCAAATCCGGAAAACAATCCGTAAACGCACACACCTCCTGCTCTTGCCGTACCGGAGTTAGCTGTGCGGTCTGCGCGGTAAAGGGAGCGACAGCTAGCTCAGGGATGTTTTCATGCAACCAGGTCTCCGTTAACACTGTGATGCAGATGTCCAGGCGGTTGTTGGTAACCCGCAATCTCACGTCGTCCATTGTGTTAACGAGACAGCGGGTGTTAGCTAGAAAGACGCTGGGAACAGCAGGTCTGTGTGGGGCCAATCGTAGCCTCACTCAAATGCCGGCTCGCTAACCCCGCTTCTTCAAGTGTCACAAGTAAAACGTATCTAGACTGAATACTGAAACACAGATGAATTGCGTTGATGATAAAGAGAGTGTTTTTTGCCTTCACTGTATGGGAAAGAGCAGCGTGAACATTCTGCTGAACATCTGATTCTGTGCTGAGGAAAGACAGACATCACGAGGGAGTAAATGAGGACAGAACTGAGATGTTCTCACACACACACACACACACTTGTTTTTAGGCACCTCTGGCTCATATGAAGGTTTCGTCAGCGTGTCCAGAACTCAGGAGAGGAGGATCTAAATGTCAGCTGTGATCTCAGATAAAACAAGAGCTGAACCTCACTGTGAACATGACTCTCTCTCTCTCTCTCTCTCTCTCTCTCGTCAGCGTTTGTTCAGCCCACCTATGATGAGTCAGTCTCCCACTCGCTGACACTCTCAGCCAATCAGAGAGCTCACTGCTGCCATTGCTGCCGTCAGAGCCCTGGTGATGAACACACACACACACACACACTCTCTCTCTCTCTCTCTCTCTCTCTAAATGTATCTTACTTTAAGAATGTTTACATATTTGCATATTTGTGCTGGAAAACAAGACAGAAACACTGAGGAAGAACATGTGACCATGAACCCGGGAAACTCAAAGCTCTCAGCACAGATTCATTTCCTGTGGCCACGACACACTAATCTATCTATCTATCTATCTATCTATCTATCTATCTATCTATCTATCTATCTATCTATCTCTCTGTCTGTCTATCTGTCTGTCTATCTGACAGACAGATCTATCGAAACGACATATGGACATAAGATTTTTTTCTCAGAAATGACCTATTTAAAAAAAAAAAAAGTCTGATTCTGTGACTTTAAACAAAACCCGGGCGTAACGGGGTGTCTGAGTTTGTATGGCAGGATCACTCGTGTATGGGCTGGGCTGCGCGAGACACACACACACACACAAACACACACACACACAGCCCTACCCATAATCCTGTGCCAGGCGAGAGCAGGGCATGAGAAACAGCAGCTCTCTTTGGGTGGGACACAAACTCCATGTCTCCGTTTACTGACCCTGAGCATCTGGAGCGACGGACACACACACTCACTCACACTCACACACACACACACACACACACACACACACACACAAACACACACACACACACACACACACACAAACATACACACACACACACACACAAGACACACACAGTTCTGCACTTTGCGTCAATGCTTTTGGCTGCGGCTCATTTTTCTTGTAAAGCAGAATAAAGTGAAGTCGGATGTACGTGTTGAATGGAATCGCATGGCAAAACAAGATAAGTGATTAGTATGGAGAAGCAAATCAGTGTCAAAGTCTCAGGACTCACTCACCTAATCATACAGTCATCATTCTTCTCATTGGTGCTGTTAGTTAAGTTAGTTTTATTTCTACATCACTTTATACAGTACAGATCATTTCAAAGCAGCTTTACAGTGATAAACTGGATAAACTAAAGGAAAGTAACAGAATCAGTGATTGTTTCCAGATCAGATGGAGGACCTGCTCCTAGACACGACCACAACGCATAATGTAGTCAGCCGGATCCAGGCCGTATCCAGATCAGATGGAGGATCTGCACCTAGACACGACCACAACGCATGATGTAGTCAGCCGGATCCGGGCCGCATCCAGATCAGATGGAGGATCTGCACCTAGACACGACCACAACACATGATGTAGTCAGCCGGATCCGAGCCTTATCCAGATCAGATGGAGGACCTGCACCTAGACACGACCACAACGCATAATGTAGTCAGCCGGATCCAGGCCGTATCCAGATCAGATGGAGGATCTGCACCTAGACACGACCACAACGCATAATGTAGTCAGCCGGATCCAGGCCGTATCCAGATCAGATGCAGAATCTGCACCTAGACACGACCACAACGCATGATGTAGTCAGCCGGATCCAGGCCGTATCCAGATCAGATGGAGGATCTGCACCTAGACACGACCACAACGCATGATGTAGTCAGCCGGATCCGAGCCTTATCCAGATCAGATGGAGGACCTGCGCCTAGACACGACCACAACACATGATGTAGTCAGCCGGATCCGGGCCGTATCCAGATCAGGTGGAGGACCTGCACCTAGACACGACCACAACGCATGATGTAGTCAGCCGGATCCGAGCCTTATCCAGATCAGATGGTGGACCTGCGCCTAGACACGACCACAACACATGATGTAGTCAGCCGGATCCGGGCCGTATCCAGATCAGATGGAGGACCTGCTCCTAGACACGACCACAACGCATGATGTAGTCAGCCGGATCCGGGCCGTATCCAGATCAGATGGAGGACCTGCGCCTAGACACGACCACAACGCATGATGTAGTCAGCCGGATCCGGGCCGTATCCAGATCAGATGGTGGACCTGCGCCTAGACACGACCACAACGCATAATGTAGTCAGCCGGATCCGAGCCGAATCCAGATCAGATGGTGGACCTGCTCCTAGACACGACCACAACACATGATGTAGTCAGCCGGATCCGGGCCGTATCCAGATCAGATGGTGGACCTGCGCCTAGACACGACCACAACACATGATGTAGTCAGCCGGATCCGGGCCGGATCCAGATCAGATGGTGGACCTGCTCCTAGACACGACCACAACACATGATGTAGTCAGCCGGATCCGGGCCGTATCCAGATCAGATGGAGGACCTGCTCCTAGACACGACCACAACACATGATGTAGTCAGCCGGATCCGGGCCGTATCCAGATCAGATGGTGGACCTGCTCCTAGACACGACCACAACACATGATGTAGTCAGCCGGATCCGGGCCGTATCCAGATCAGATGGAGGACCTGCTCCTAGACACGACCACAACACATGATGTAGTCAGCCGGATCCGGGCCGTATCCAGATCAGATGGTGGACCTGCTCCTAGACACGACCACAACACATGATGTAGTCAGCCGGATCCGGGCCGTATCCAGATCAGATGGTGGACCTGCTCCTAGACACGACCACAACACATGATGTAGTCACCCGGATCCGGGCCGTATCCAGATCAGATGGAGGACCTGCGCCTAGACACGACCACAACACATGATGTAGTCAGCCGGATCCGGGCCGTATCCAGATCAGATGGTGGACCTGCGCCTAGACACGACCACAACGCATGATGTAGTCAGCCGGATCCGAGCCGTATCCAGATCAGATGGAGGACCTGCTCCTAGACACGACCACAACACATGATGTAGTCAGCCGGATCCGGGCCGTATCCAGATCAGATGGTGGACCTGCGCCTAGACACGACCACAACGCATGATGTAGTCAGCCGGATCCGAGCCGTATCCAGATCAGATGGAGGACCTGCTCCTAGACACGACCACAACACATGATGTAGTCAGCCGGATCCGGGCCGTATCCAGATCAGATGGTGGACCTGCTCCTAGACACGACCACAACACATGATGTAGTCAGCCGGATCCGGGCCGTATCCAGATCAGATGGAGGACCTGCGCCTAGACACGACCACAACGCATGATGTAGTCAGCCGGATCCGAGCCGTATCCAGATCAGATGGTGGACCTGCGCCTAGACACGACCACAACGCATGATGTAGTCAGCCGGATCCAGGCCGTATCCAGATCAGATGGAGGACCTGCGCCTAGACACGACCACAACACATGATGTAGTCAGCCGGATCCGAGCCGTATCCAGATCAGATGGTGGACCTGCTCCTAGACACGACCACAACTCATGATGTAGTCAGCCGGATCCGAGCCGTATCCAGATCAGATGGTGGACCTGCGCCTAGACACGACCACAACACATGATGTAGTCAGCCGTATCCGAGCCGTATCCAGATCAGATGGAGGACCTGCGCCTAGACACGACCACAACACATGATGTAGTCAGCCGGATCCGAGCCGTATCCAGATCAGATGGTGGACCTGCTCCTAGACACGACCACAACTCATGATGTAGTCAGCCGGATCCGAGCCGTATCCAGATCAGATGGTGGACCTGCGCCTAGACACGACCACAACACATGATGTAGTCAGCCGGATCCGGGCCGTATCCAGATCAGATGGAGGACCTGCGCCTAGACACGACCACAACGCATGATGTAGTCAGCCGGATCCGAGCCGTATCCAGATCAGATGGTGGACCTGCTCCTAGACACGACCACAACTCATGATGTAGTCAGCCGGATCCGGGCCGTATCCAGATCAGATGGAGGACCTGCGCCTAGACACTACCACAACTCATGATGTAGTCAGCCGTATCCGGGCCGTATCCAGATCAGATGGAGGACCTGCGCCTAGACACGACCACAACGCATGATGTAGTCAGCCGGATCCGGGCCGTATCCAGATCAGATGGTGGACCTGCGCCTAGACACTACCACAACTCATGATGTAGTCAGCCGGATCCAGGCCGTATCCAGATCAGATGGTGGACCTGCGCCTAGACACTACCACAACTCATGATGTAGTCAGCCGTATCCGGGCCGTATCCAGATCAGATGGAGGACCTGCGCCTAGACACGACCACAACGCATGATGTAGTCAGCCGGATCCGGGCCGTATCCAGATCAGATGGAGGACCTGCGCCTAGACACTACCACAACTCATGATGTAGTCAGCCGTATCCGGGCCGTATCCAGATCAGATGGAGGACCTGCGCCTAGACACGACCACAACGCATGATGTAGTCAGCCGTATCCGAGCCGTATCCAGATCAGATGGTGGACCTGCGCCTAGACACGACCACAACTCATGATGTAGTCAGCCGGATCCGAGCCGTATCCAGATCAGATGGTGGACCTGCTCCTAGACACGACCACAACTCATGATGTAGTCAGCCGGATCCGGGCCGTATCCAGATCAGATGGAGGACCTGCGCCTAGACACTACCACAACTCATGATGTAGTCAAATCAACACTGAACTGACTTCAGTTGAACAACAGACGAAATCCATTATATTCCTGTTATCTCTGTAAAGCTGCTTTGAAACAATCTGTATTGTATAAAGCGGTATAGAAATACAATGACTTGACTTACACACGCACACATACACTCTCTCTCTCTCTCTCTCTCTCTCTCTCTCACACACACACACACACACACACACACACACACGAGCAAACATGCTGGAGACGTCACTTCTGATTGGAGTGAGTGCATCTTGGCCGAGGCCTGTAACCGCAGGACACACACACACACACACACACACACACACACTGAAGACGAGCGCAGGGATCGTGATGTCATGCCCCGTCACACTCCCTGATCACTGACATTTACAAGCGTCCACTGGAGCACATTAAACACTCATTACTGACACAAACCAG
>CM040795.1:51230383-51255383 GCA_022829025.1 Squalius cephalus | reverse complement strand
AGCGGGAACAGCAGGGTCACCTGACACACCGATAAAGGTCAAAGGTCAACACACATCTGCCTCATACAGGTTTACTGACAGGATTATGATCAGGGTCTGAACTAACACCCGTCAGCTGCGGGTAACGCTGTCAGATCACCAGCCAGTGTGGCGTGTTATTATGTTTACTCACTTCGCTGGGGAAGTTCGTGTAAGACTGAGTAGATTTAGCGCAAATACTCGTGAGTCATCATGATATATTAAATACGGCGTATTGCACAGAATCTGCTCATATCTGGCTTTCTTGAACACACACGTCACTACGCAACAAATAACGGTGCGCTTCATGTGCACTGAAGCAATAGCGGCGATTAAAAAGCATCTGGTGAACAGAAAACACATTTTTATTTTCAAACATCCTACATTGTTTAGATGTTCTTTGCACTGTATTGATCTGTCCACATAAAACACAGTTTTGGAGAAAAGGGTGAGGATGAAAGAGGAGATGCTGGATGACAGGATTTTATTTGAATAAGAAATGAATGTTTGAAATCCAAATTTATAATACATAAGCTGTAATGTAGTTAATCTGGTTTATTTCTTTTCTCTATTTCTTCTTTTTGGTTAGTAGAAGGTCTGAATGGCCGGTAACTCAAACATTTTGTAGCCAAATTGGCAGGTGAGTGAGAAAGTTCATTTCAAACCCCGATTATGATGCTTTAAGCTACTGATGCGAGCGCAGAACTGAGACAAACATATCATACAAATCATGAATCCACATCTGATCTGAGATTCACCATTTGCCTGCAGATGGGGCAGTTGATGGCGCCGAGCCACGCTCCGTAACGCCAGTACGCCACGATACACGGACCTGCGGAAGACACACACACACACACACACACACACACACACGCACACGTTTCAGCAGCTCGATCGGCTCACCTGCGCTTACATGCAACCAAATAACCCGTTAGTAATGGGACTGACGGCTCAATCGCACTGAAAAGCCTTCATGTAAAACGCCTTAATCGGCCGGATTGAGCTCGATCCCAATGAGACTTCATTCGGATTGAAAGGAGTGGTTTATTCCTTTTCTAATCCGATCGAGAGAACATGTAAACACTTGATCGGATTGAAAACCGAAACTGAAAGCACTGCGCATGTGCAATGATGTAGAAATAGCGTAATGACGTGTGGCGTGCTGAACGAGCTGTTCTCCGGCTGAATAAAGTGTGGTATAAACGAGTGTCTCGTCCTCCTATGATCCTCCTCTCCTGCGTGTGTGGAGTGGAGCAGGACGACGGCCCTCCAGCGCTGCTTCAGACTCTCATCCACACACCACTGGCTTTGGGCATTTTTACTGTGTGATCAATATAAGCAGCGGCACAACGGCTCACATGATCATTATCTCCAAATTATGATCAGAAATGGATAAATATTAAGTCTGCTTCTTTAAAACAAATAAAGAACTAATGTATGAGAATAGTTATTATGCGCAAACAGTGGGAAACTCTGTCAAAAAATATATCCCGATTTGAAGCTTGTGACATATAAACGCACACATCAACCCGATCACGTTTAGCGTAACAATACATTCAGATTCATCAATCGGAATCAATTCAGTGCGACTGAAACAGAAGCTGTGCATGTAAACCAGTGTAAACTGGTGTAAACTGGTGTAAACTGGTGTAAACTGGTGCTCACCGCAGAAGAGATGCCCACAGTTGGTCTCGACGGGCAGAACCGCTTGCTGGAGACACACGGGACACGACATGTCCGAGTAGAACTGATGCCTCGTCTCCGAAGACGAGCCCTGCGCACACACACACACACACACACACACACACACACACACACACACACACACACACACACACACACACACACACACACACACACACACACACACACACACACACACACACACACACACACACAGGTTCAGAACAGTCTCACAGAAACCCTGACATCACTGATCTCCAGTGTTGGGGGAAACTCATTTGCTTTCCTATTTATTGACTGACAGCTCTCTTGTCCCCATGTTGAGACAAATCGAAGTGCAGAGGCTGTGTGTGTGTGTGTGTGTGTGTGTGTGTGTGTGTGTGTGTAAACATGATGGTTATTGTGGATCTAGACTAAATGTGAGCATTTCCTCATCTCACTTGCACAAAAAAAGATTCAATATTCCTCAAAATGAATAAAATCAGTGAAATGCAGAATCAGAATTTTGTTAAATAAATATGTTAAATAAAACATACATTTGTATGCATTTAATCTCACTTTATTGACCAATGTACTTGCTTCTGATCTTGCCTACTGTACTCCACCCTACTCTACCTCTACTGTACTCTATCCTACCCTACTGTACTCTACCTCCACCCTACTCTACCTCTACTGTACTCTACCTCTACTGTACTCTACCTCCACCCTACTCTACCTCTACTGTACTCTATCCTACCCTACTGTACTCTACCTCCACCCTACTCTACCTCTACTGTACTCTACCTCTACTGTACTCTACCTCCACCCTACTCTACCTCTACTGTACTCTACCTCTACTGTACTCTACCTCCACCCTACTCTACCTCTACTGTACTCTACTGTACTCCACTCTGCCGTACTCCACCCTAATCTACCTCTACTGTACTCTACCTCTACTGTACTCTACCTCTACTGTACTCTACCTCCACCCTACTCTACCTCTACTGTACTCTACCTCTACTGTACTCTACCTCCACCCTACTCTACCTCTACTGTACTCTACCTCCACCCTACTCTACCTCTACTGTACTCTACTGTACTCCACTCTGCCGTACTCCACCCTACTCTACCTCTACTGTACTCTACTGTACTCCACTCTGCCGTACTCCACCCTACTCTACCTCTACTGTACTCTACCCTACTGTACTCTACTGTACTCCACTCTGCCGTACTCCACCCTACTCTACCTCTACTGTACTCTACTGTACTCCACTCTGCCGTACTCCACCCTACTCTACCTCTACTGTACTCTACCCTACTGTACTCTACTGTACTCCACTCTGCCGTACTCCACCCTACTCTACCTCTACTGTACTCTACTGTACTCCACTCTGCCGTACTCCACCCTACTCTACCTCTACTGTACTCTACTGTACTCCACTCTGCCGTACTCCACCCTACTGTACCTCTACTGTACTCTACCCTACTGTACTCTACTGTACTCCACTCTGCCGTACTCCACCCTACTCTACCTCTACTGTACTCTACTGTACTCCACTCTGCCGTACTCCACCCTACTCTACCTCTACTGTACTCTACTGTACTCCACTCTGCCGTACTCCACCCTACTCTACCTCTACTGTACTCTACCTCTACTGTACTCTACTGTACTCCACTCTGCCGTACTCCACCCTACTCTACCTCTACTGTACTCTACTGTACTCCACTCTGCCGTACTCCACCCTACTCTACCTCTACTGTACTCTATCCTACCCTACTGTACTCTACTGTACTCCACTCTACTCTACCTCTACTGTACTCTGCCATACTCCACCCTACTCTACCTCTACTGTACTCTATCCTACCCTACTGTACTCTACTGTACTCCACTCTGCCGTACTCCACCCTACTCTACCTCTACTGTACTCTATCCTACCCTACTGTACTCTACTGTACTCCACTCTACTCTACCTCTACTGTACTCTACTCTACTTCACTCTGCCGTACTCCACCCTACTCTACCTCTACTGTACTCTATCCTACCCTACTGTACTCTACTCTGCCGTACTCCACCCTACTCTACCTCTACTGTACTCTATCGTACTCTACTATACTTTAACCTACTGTACTCCACCCCTACTGCACACTACTGCACTCTACTCTCCCTTACTCTTGACATGCCAGAAATTCATCTGACCTTCCTATTGCCGGTCGGGAGAGGTTAACCGCCTCTCGTTTCCCCCTGTACACTGCACGACAAACGACGCACGACAAAGCTGAAAAACTGCCCGACCAGAAAAAGAGTCGCACGAGTCAGAATTCGGCTCAAAATTGGACGAAAATCGCACAGTGTATGTATGCCTGCTTTTACTTTTCTAAAAAAGTAACTAAGTAACGCAATTGGTTACTTTTTATGGGACGAATGCAATATTGTAACACTACTTTTCTAAAAAAGTAACTAAGTAACGCACTTAGTTACTTTTTATGGGACGAACTCAATATTGTAAGGCC
The DNA here is from genome assembly GCA_022829025.1 of Squalius cephalus. Classification (NCBI taxonomy): domain Eukaryota; kingdom Metazoa; phylum Chordata; class Actinopteri; order Cypriniformes; family Leuciscidae; genus Squalius; species Squalius cephalus. Next base: position 51,251,192 of record CM040795.1, on the reverse strand, counting down.
CTATTTTTCTAAAAAGTAACTAAGTAACGCAATTAGTTACTTTTTATGGGACGAACGCAATATTGTAAGGCCCTATTTTTCTAAAAAGTAACTAAGTAACGCAATTAGTTACTTTTTATGGGACGAACGCAATATTGTAACACTACTTTTCTAAAAAGTAACTAAGTAACGCAATTAGTTAAAGGGCACCTATTATGCAAAATTCACTTTTACATGGTGTTTGAACATAAATGTGTGTTGGCAGTGTGTGAGCAAAACCGCCCTAGAATGATAAAAATCCACCCAGTGTTTTTTTTACAACCTCAATAAATCATAAGCATTGTCTCAGAACGCCCTGTTCTAAGATTTCCCTCACTGTGACGTAGAATTGCGCAAAGCCCCACCGACGTGGTTTGATTGACAATCTGGTTTTGGCATAGACCCCGCCCTCGGTGATCTGTACACCATCCTCCATTGTTTCAGCGACAGCCGGTAATGTCTCCTAAGAAGAGTAACATTAGGTGTTCTGTTGTGGGATGTAAGAATGGATATAGTAGTCTTCACTGACATCAGAGCCACTGAAAACGCAGCGGATGGATTTTATTTATGAAGAAAAGGCGCCACTTAAACTTCCTAAATACGTTTATGTTTGCGAGAATCATTTTCTGACTGACTGTTTAGTGAACGAGGGTCAAAGTTGATCCTCAAGTGTGGATCGTTGCCTACTGTTCGCGATCCAACGTCACCTCCAGAAGAAGGAAGTGTATTTTATGATTTTTGAGCAAATAGTCATTTCAATCGATGTCAGCCAGTTCAACAACAAATGCGTCTAAAGCTATTTATTGTCGTCATAGGATCTCAACAAACAACGTCAGACAGTTTTATGTCACGAATCATTTTTTGCAGCAATTACAAATGTAAATAAATTAAGGTCTGCTCTATCTCCATAGACAGTATATAAACGTCTATCTCCCTGCAGCTTATATGTTTTCTGGTTCTGTAGCCGTCTTCTCGCATTTGCCACATAAGCACCTGTACAAGTAATGTCAACATGACGCAACAGCACCCCTCGCATAAATATAATCTCATTTGTACTTAAGAAAAAAAAAGAAAATCGTTTGTACTTAGCAAACGTTATCACAGTATTTGTGTGTGTGTAGTTTAAAAAAATTGCGCGAACATTATCACAATTCGTGTGCATGTGTGTGTGTGTGTGTGTGTGTGTGTGTGTGTTGCACATCCATAATTGCAAAGGGGACGCGATTAAAACTTTGTAAGTACATAAATGTATCAAATAACCATTCCGAGACGTCTTGGTCCATTCTCATTCGTGTTTCTTCTGCCGGAGTCTCTTCATCATCTGGGTCCAGCAGGGCGGGGATATGCAGCTCATTTACATTTAAGGTGGTACACACCAAAACAGCTCTTTTTAAAACAGGCCCCAAAAATGACATTTTCAGATGGTTATGTAAGGGTTAATGCCCTTCGAGGTGTCCATTATCAGGTATTAATGGACGACGGCGAGGCGTGAACCGTCCGACGCGCAGCGGATGTCCGCCGAGGTCCTCCGCCGAAGTCCATTAATACCTGACAATGGACACCTCGAAGGGCATTAACCCGCTTATACCATGGTCACTTACGAAAGAAAGAAATATTTAATCAATTAATAATACTTTAATGTGTTTTAGAGTAAAAATCGTGAGGGTTTTTATTTATTAAGTCGAGCGCACTATTTAATATCTCCCGTATACAGGCGTTGCCAAGCAACGTGGCCACAGCGACCCGACCGCAGCAGTGGATCAGTGAGTTTGAGCCAGCGCAATCATTTAGAACTGTCATCAGGCAAATTGACGGGACGCCTTTCCTAGGTGTACATTATCACTTTTTAATGGACACCCTGCAGCCAATCAGAATCGAGTATTCACCCAGACCATGGTATAAAATAAATTAACTGTGGGGTATTTTGTGCTGAAACTTCACAAATACATTCTGGGGACACCCAAGACCAATATTACATCTTGTAAAAAGGGGCATAATAGGTGCCCTTTAATTTTATGGGACGAACGCAAAATTGTAACACTACTTTTCTAAAAAAGTAACTAAGTAACGCAATTAGTTACTTTTTATGGGCCGAACGCAATATTGTAACGCATTACTTTTCTAAAAAAGTAACTAAGTAACGCAAGTAGTTACTTTTTAAGGGAGTAACGCAATATTGTAACATTACTTTTCAAAAGTAACTTTCCCCAACACTGCTGATTAGCTGAGAACAAACCCTGATATGATAAACACTGGTGATAATGTTCCCACACACACACACACACACACCTGCTCGGACTGAAGCTGTTCTCGCACCACACGCACATGCTCCTGGTTCTCCGGGTGGATCCGTTGCTGCTCATTCCTGAGAGAAGAGATCATATCATGTGTGAGTATGAGTGATCTGGTGTGGGGTCAGAGGTCAGGGGTCAGAGGTCAGGTGTCGTCTCACCTGCAGAGCAGCGTAGCCAGGCCAAACAGAAAGGTCACGCTGAGAACCAGAACCAGCAGAACCGGGTCACTCACACCTTCAATGAGCGAATCTTCCTCTGGAACCAGAGAACCGTCCAAACACTCGCTCGCTTCCATTACGCCTGCTCATATCCTCCAGCTCTGTGTACAGCACAACACAATATATTGCAACTAGGGCTGTCACTTTTGTTAAAAAATCCTGTTCGATTTTTGAGACATAAGTGTTCGTTGAATCGATTGTAAAATCGAAAATTGAAAAATAAAACGCCAAATATGGGCAAATCCACGGACAACTAACAGGCATTAAGACGAACGTAAAGAGGGCGCGCCGCGCCTGACGCGCTCAAGTCAGCAATATTTCTGATGATTTATTGGCGTGAAGTTTCGCGCACAATGACTAGTGCAACATTCTCGAAAAGCAATAAGCAGAGTGGACTGCCATAGCAGCATATGAAAAACATTACCTCAGTCTTCAACATGGCTGTGTTTACGATTAGAAATGTCAAACAAATTTCGCCTACGTAGGCGTTTGTAGACCGTAGCCCGAATCTGTATCTGAATGCATGAAACTGTCTGAATACCGGGAAAATTCACAGTTTTGTAGTAAAAAGAGACACATTATGCAGAAGGATCATTTGCTGTTATGCGTGTTTGTCAGAGCCTGCAGTTGCAAATGATGCGCGTTCGCTGCGGGCATAACATGACGAGCTGGACACGCTCCGAGAAAAGACCGTTAAAATCGATTCCCTATTTTCGTTTTCGAAACTTGCGTTGGTTGGTCCGATCGATTGTGCAATCGATTTTCGAACGAAAAGTGACAGCCCTAATTGCAACACAACACAACACAACAAAGCACACACACTCTCTCTCTCTCTCACTCTCACACAAACGCACACTATCTCTCTCTCTCTCTCTCTCTCTCTCTCTCTCTCTCATACACACAAATGCCGTCAGTAGCCGTGTTTCCACCGTCGGGCCAGTGCTAGCTGGGCTGTAAACGGGCGGGCGGGGCTAATAGCCTCGAGACTGGAGCACTGAACCCCAAACCACTGCGTTTCCACCGTCGGGCCAGTGCTAGCCGGGCTGTAAACGGGCGGGCGGGGCTAATAGCCTCGAGACTGGAGCACTGAACCCCAAACCACTGCGTTTCCACCGTCGGGCCAGTGCTAGCCGGGCTGTAAACGGGCGGGCGGGGCTAATAGCCTCGAGACTGGAGCACTGAACCCCAAACCACTGCGTTTCCACTGTCGGGCCAGTGCTAGCCGGGCTGTAAACGGGCGGGCGGGGCTAATAGCCTCGAGACTGGAGCACTGAACCCCAAACCACTGCGTTTCCACCGTCGGGCCAGTGCTAGCCGGGCTGTAAACGGGCGGGCGGGGCTAATAGCCTCGAGACTGGAGCACTGAACCCAAAACCACTGCGTTTCCACCGTCGGGCCAGTGCTAGCCGGGCTGTAAACGGGCGGGCGGGGCTAATAGCCTCGAGACTGGAGCACTGAACCCAAAACCACTGCGTTTCCACCGTCGGGCCAGTGCTAGCCGGGCTGTAAACGGGCGGGCGGGGCTAATAGCCTCGAGACTGGAGCACTGAACCCCAAACCACTGCTTTTCCACCGTCAGGCCAGTGCTAGCCGGGCTGTAAACGGGCGGGCGGGGCTAATAGCCTCGAGACTGGAGCACTGAACCCAAAACCACTGCGTTTCCACTGTCGGGCCAGTGCTAGCCGGGCTGTAAACAGGCGGGTGGGGCTAACAGCCTCGAGACTGGAGCACTGAACCCCAAACCACTGCGTTTCCACCGTCGGGCCAGTGCTAGCCGGGCTGTAAACGGGCGGGCGGGGCTAATAGCCTCGAGACTGGAGCACTGAACCCAAAACCACTGCGTTTCCACCGTCGGGCCAGTGCTAGCCGGGCTGTAAACGGGCGGGCGGGGCTAATAGCCTCGAGACTGGAGCACTGAACCCTAAACCACTGCGTTTCCACCGTCGGGCCAGTGCTAGCCGGGCTGTAAACGGGCGGGCGGGGCTAATAGCCTCGAGACTGGAGCACTGAACCCAAAACCACTGCGTTTCCACCGTCGGGCCAGTGCTAGCCGGGCTGTAAACGGGCGGGCGGGGCTAATAGCCTCGAGACTGGAGCACTGAACCCAAAACCACTGCGTTTCCACCGTCGGGCCAGTGCTAGCCGGGCTGTAAACGGGCGGGCGGGGCTAATAGCCTCGAGACTGGAGCACTGAACCCTAAACCACTGCGTTTCCACCGTCGGGCCAGTGCTAGCCGGGCTGTAAACGGGCGGGCGGGGCTAATAGCCTCGAGACTGGAGCACTGAACCCCAAACCACTGCGTTTCCACTGTCGGGCCAGTGCTAGCCGGGCTGTAAACGGGCGGGCGGGGCTAATAGCCTCGAGACTGGAGCACTGAACCCTAAACCACTGCGTTTCCACCGTCGGGCCAGTGCTAGCCGGGCTGTAAACGGGCGGGCGGGGCTAATAGCCTCGAGACTGGAGCACTGAACCCCAAACCACTGCGTTTCCACTGTCGGGCCAGTGCTAGCCGGGCTGTAAACGGGCGGGCGGGGCTAATAGCCTCGAGACTGGAGCACTGAACCCCAAACCACTGCGTTTCCACTGTCGGGCCAGTGCTAGCCGGGCTGTAAACGGGCGGGCGGGGCTAATAGCCTCGAGACTGGAGCACTGAACCCCAAACCACTGCGTTTCCACCGTCGGGCCAGTGCTAGCCGGGCTGTAAACGGGCGGGCGGGGCTAATAGCCTCGAGACTGGAGCACTGAACCCCAAACCACTGCGTTTCCACCGTCGGGCCAGTGCTAGCCGGGCTGTAAACGGGCGGGCGGGGCTAATAGCCTCGAGACTGGAGCACTGAACCCAAAACCACTGCGTTTCCACCGTCGGGCCAGTGCTAGCCGGGCTGTAAACGGGCGGGCGGGGCTAATAGCCTCGAGACTGGAGCACTGAACCCAAAACCACTGCGTTTCCACCGTCGGGCCAGTGCTAGCCGGGCTGTAAACAGGCGGGCGGGGCTAATAGCCTCGAGACTGGAGCACTGAACCCAAAACCACTGTGTTTCCACCGTCGGGCCAGTGCTAGCCGGGCTGTAAACGGGCGGGCGGGGCTAATAGCCTCGAGACTGGAGCACTGAACCCCAAACCACTGCGTTTCCACCGTCGGGCCAGTGCTAGCCGGGCTGTAAACGGGCGGGCGGGGCTAACAGCCTCGAGACTGGAGCACTGAACCCCAAACCACTGCGTTTCCACCGTCGGGCCAGTGCTAGCCGGGCTGTAAACAGGCGGGCGGGGCTAATAGCCTCGAGACTGGAGCACTGAACCCCAAACCACTGCTTTTCCACCGTCGGGCCAGTGCTAGCCGGGCTGTAAACGGGCGGGCGGGGCTAATAGCCTCGAGACTGGAGCACTGAACCCCAAACCACTGCGTTTCCACCGTCGGGCCAGTGCTAGCCGGGCTGTAAACGGGCGGGCGGGGCTAACAGCCTCGAGACTGGAGCACTGAACCCCAAACCACTGCGTTTCCACCGTCGGGCCAGTGCTAGCCGGGCTGTAAACGGGCGGGCGGGGCTAATAGCCTCGAGACTGGAGCACTGAACCCAAAACCACTGCGTTTCCACCGTCGGGCCAGTGCTAGCCGGGCTGTAAACGGGCGGGCGGGGCTAATAGCCTCGAGACTGGAGCACTGAACCCAAAACCACTGCGTTTCCACCGTCGGGCCAGTGCTAGCCGGGCTGTAAACGGGCGGGCGGGGCTAATAGCCTCGAGACTGGAGCACTGAACCCAAAACCACTGCTTTTCCACCGTCGGGCCAGTGCTAGCCGGGCTGTAAACGGGCGGGCGGGGCTAATAGCCTCGAGACTGGAGCACTGAACCCCAAACCACTGCGTTTCCACCGTCGGGCCAGTGCTAGCCGGGCTGTAAACGGGCGGGCGGGGCTAACAGCCTCGAGACTGGAGCACTGAACCCCAAACCACTGCGTTTCCACCGTCGGGCCAGTGCTAGCCGGGCTGTAAACGGGCGGGCGGGGCTAATAGCCTCGAGACTGGAGCACTGAACCCAAAACCACTGCGTTTCCACCGTCGGGCCAGTGCTAGCCGGGCTGTAAACAGGCGGGCGGGGCTAATAGCCTCGAGACTGGAGCACTGAACCCAAAACCACTGCGTTTCCACCGTCGGGCCAGTGCTAGCCGGGCTGTAAACGGGCGGGCGGGGCTAATAGCCTCGAGACTGGCGCACTGAACCCCAAACCACTGCGTTTCCACCGTCGGGCTGAAGGTCCACAGCGCTTCACTAAAACACACCCGCAACACACCTCTCTCTGGAACAACGGCACACACACCCATTATTTCACCAACTAACGGAAGTTTTATCAGAAAGAAATCACTGAAAACTAGCGTGATAAACATGATAAAGGCGAACGTTTGCTGGCATTTTTGTTGTTTACCTAAAGATTTAAAACCCAAGAATCTTTGTTTTTACAATAAAAAGTGATACATTGATCATAATTAATTAATTGTATCAAAATTGCACATTAGTCACACAGAAATAAAGTGGTTTACCATTAGGTCTATTTCACAAAAGAAAGCGAGGACACACTTACTTATTCAGTCGAGGCTGTTTCTGTTTATTTGGAAGTTACAGGACATATTTACATCATATTTAGAAAGAATGATCATTTCTACAAATATGCCCCCAAAAACACGACCTGAGGAGCTTCAGCATCTCTCCCGGTAGGATAGTTATATCCAGTCAGAGAAACAGAGGAAGCTCTCGGGAAAAAAAAGTGGCTTTATTTTATGTTAGTCCGGTATAAAGAGACGAGACGTACTGACAGATACAATAAAGACATGATTGTGATAGCCATTACGATTTGTCTGATTTCTTCAAGCGTTCATATACTATGTTTACTATGGTAATTTAGCGTGCATATCTTTTGCAACGCGTATAAATAATTCTGCCTCATACAGTGATCAGAATCCACATCAGCCCCGGAAGTGACCGTGGAAACGCGACTGGCCCTGGCACGCGCACTAGCACCCCCGCTTTTGGCCCGACAGTGGACGCGCGGCTATTGGCTGCTGTTCAAACACTTACATGAGAAAACACTCCCCAGTTTCAGGCCTCAAACACACTTTCGCAAAGAATACTGTTTAGTGTGTGAGTGTGTGTTTGCGCTAATGGGCGGAATCAGTTCCGCATTCCTCCTTCAGGGGTCCTTCCTTCGGCTGGTGTGAGCGCTCGAGCGCCGCCTGTCGCTCTGGAGGACGGAACACACAACAGGCTTACTTACATTCTGAAGAAAACAGAGAGAAAAACCCAATCACTCTATCAATATATCACCCTTATTTATCTTATACAATCACACCCCATATAAATACCTCTAAAAAAACCGAACAAAGTTCCGCATTCGTCATCACCGGGTTAAAAGTGGTCCGTTTCACTGCCTGTCTCACTTCAAGTGTTGTTGTGCGTGATTTTCTCATCCTATTTTTCATATTTTAAAATAAATATCCTCCGTTTTTAATCCATCTTGTCACGAAAGCAGTTTTCTTCAGCGTGATTTTCCTTCAGGCATTAGGTGTCCCGATCCTGCAGGGTGGCAGCTGAAGGACCCCGTGTGTCTGAGGGAGAGTCCGCGACTGTGTGTCTGTCACCGCCGCTTTATTCATCTAAATCACATTTCGACACTTTAATTCGACAGGATTTCTCTCATAATCGGACGTTAATCGCACAGGCACTCATTTTATATATATATTCCCCCGGAGATTCGCGCGATTAAACGTCAGTTCTCAGTCCGAGCGAACATGAGCGCGCCGGAGACTGTGGACCGGGTCGAGCTGTGCGAGAGTCTCCTGACATGGGTGAGTTTAGCTCTCTATCTGACATATATACGCGTATATAATGATATCACTATCTAGACTAACTCTCCTGTACTGATATCTGCTGCTTAATGGGGTCATAGTGAGAACTGGAGCTTGATTCTGTATAACGGGCTTCATCTGTTTACATTCTCTCTCTCTCTCTCTCTCTCTCTCTCTCTCTCTCTCTCTCTCTCTCTCTCTCTCTCTCTCTCTCTCTCTCTCTCTCTCTCTCACACACACACACACACACACACTTAAAGCACTATAGTCTCAGCAGCTGTAACTGTAGTATCCAGTCTTACTTTCCGATGACAGTGATGACAGTAATATTACAGTAATAAGCTGATCTGTGGCCGGTTATAGGTTAGGCGTCTGCTTCCTGTAGTGCTGGTCATAATGAGTGAGAGTTACAGGGAAAGGTGTGTTGTATACTGTGTATAATACTGTACACTGAGTGTCCGAGTGTTAGTGCTCTGCTGCCGGTGAAACTGGACCCAGAACAGTGCAGGAGCCGCTACTGTAATCTACTGTTCCTGAAACTACAGTAATGCACACATTACACCAGCTCAGATTATATAGAGTTTAATAGTGCACTGACCTCAGATCAGCTGATTATAGAGATGATTGAGTGACTCTGATCACCTATTGATCATTGATTGATTGATGACTGTCTGTTCAAGCATCTGATCGTGTGTGTGTGTGTGTGTGTGTGTGTGTGTGTGTGTGTGTGTTTAACAGCAGAGCTGAACTGTGTGTGTGTGTGTGTGTGTGTGTGTGTGTGTGTGTGTGTGTGTGTTTAACAGCAGAGCTGAACTGTGTGTGTGTGTGTGTGTGTGTGTGTGTGTGTTTAACAGCAGAGCTGAACTGTGTGTGTGTGTGTGTGTGTTTAACAGCAGAGCTGAACTGTGTGTGTGTGTGTGTGTGTGTGTGTGTTTAACAGCAGAGCTGAACTGTGTGTGTGTGTGTGTGTGTGTGTGTGTGTTTAACAGCAGAGCTGAACTGTGTGTGTGTGTGTGTGTGTTTAACAGCAGAGCTGAACTGTGTGTGTGTGTGTGTGTGTGAGGAAGTTTCATGACATCATTTCATTCCCAGATTCTCCCATTTGGAGAGGCGGTTTTAACATTAAGTGACATGGCATCTGACGCACAGAAGCCAATGGCACATGTCACTATGCGCATTGGCACATCCGGTGGCACATCCGGTCTTCATTGGCATGTGCCAGTGGATAGTGGCATGTGTCACTGACATTATTGGCATGTGCCACTGACATCGCGACACACTGACACTGGCATGACACCTGACTGACACCGAGTCGCGGAACATGTCACCGTGTTGCGACACCTCCAGTAGTGACTGACAGATTAATCGAACACCTATAGCCTACTGACGTAATTGTGCCATAAAATCCTAAATAAATAGCCTAATTTTGTGATATTTAAAATATCAATTAAACGAATTAAAGTGCATTAATGTTTTTTCAAACGTGTTATTTATGTCACGTCTGTATTTGATTGGTATGTGCCACTGAATGTTTTGTAATACCAGTGCTACTTTATGTTGTTTATCTCGCAAAGTCACAAACTGGCCATTCTAGGAAAGACACGAAATAAATCTATCATGGGTCACTACGAATAACACATTAACAGTCGCGTCCGTTACTGTAAACCTTTATTTTTGCGTGATGCTGCACAGACGCACGCCAGTAGGTGTCAGTATAAGTGAGTGTAACACTGGCCAGCGCAAGATTCTTATCTGTGGCTTAAATATTGCAAGTCCTTCCAAAAAGTGTAAACAAATGAATTATTAAAAATCATATGTTTGTTAGGCTATGTATCTGAAAAGGAGTATACCGAGCTACTAGCAATATTCTTTATTTATACAAGTGCAAAAAAGTGCTCAGTGCAACAAACGTTCGGTCGCGCAGGACCTTCCTCAGTACTAATATTTAAAAAATAATTTTATGTAATTATTCAATAAATAAAATACATTTTTGTTCTACAAATTAACTATGTGCATTATGTTACATAATCTACATTATACTACGGCAGACAGCTGCAGGTGTCACTACTGGAGGTGCCACAACATATAGAGATGTCAGTTTTAGTGACACATATGTACCAGTGGATATTGGCATGTGTCACTAAAACGTGAGATGTGCCAATGGATTGCGTCATATGCCACTTGCATAACAATTTGCTTTATGCTGTCAAAAAATATGATTTATAACATCGCTAAGTTAATGTGTAGCCTACAACATACATAATTCGATACAATTATTTTGAAATATTTAAGCCACAGATAAGAATCTTGCGCTGGCCAGTGTTACACTCACTTATACTGACACCTACTGGCGTGCGTCTGTGCAGCATCACGCAAAAATAAAGGTTTACAGTAACGGACGCGACTGTTAATGTGTTATTCGTAGTGACCCATGATAGATTTATTTCGTGTCTTTCCTAGAATGGCCAGTTTGTGACTTTGCGAGATAAACAACATAAAGTAGCACTGGTATTACAAAACATTCAGTGGCACATACCAATCAAATACAGACGTGACATAAATAACACGTTTGAAAAAACATTAATGCACTTTAATTCGTTTAATTGATATTTTAAATATCACAAAATTAGGCTATTTATTTAGGATTTTATGGCACAATTACGTCAGTAGGCTATAGGTGTTCGATTAATCTGTCAGTCACTACTGGAGGTGTCGCAACACGGTGACATGTTCCGCGACTCGGTGTCAGTCAGGTGTCATGTCAGTGTCAGTGTGTCGCGATGTCAGTGCAGTGGCACATGTCAATAATGTCAGTGACACATGCCACTATCCACTGGCACATGCCAATGAAGACCGGATGTGCCACCGGATGTGCCAATGCGCATAGTGACATGTGCCATTGGCTTCTGTGCGTCAGATGCCATGTCACTTAATGTTAAAACTGCCCATTTGTGTTAATTTTCAATAGTAATGGTTTTCAAAACATCTCATATTTGAGCTTCTTCCTCTGACTGGCGGAGTCACGTGACGTGTGGTCTGGGGCTGTCAGACGTGTGTGTGTGTGTGTGTGTGTGTGTGTGTGTGTGTGTGTGTGTGTGTGTGTGTGTGTCAAGTCAAGTCAAGTCAAGTTTATTTATATAGCGCTTTTCACAACATAGGTTGTATCAAAGCAGCTTCACAGTAATAAAACAATACATCAATGTTTGTTTCTAGTGGAACGTCCACGTTTGGTAATGCTGATCAATAGTATCGTTGATTGATTAATTCAATTAAATATCCCCAAATATCCCCAACTGAGCAAGCCAAAGGCAACAGTGGCAAGGAACCGAAAAACTCCATCAGGTGACCTAATGGAGAAAAAAAAACCTTGGGAGAACCCGGGCTCAGTCGGGGGCCAGTTCTCCTCTGGCGTTTATGAACTAGAGGCCGGATTTAACTGTAAGATTAAAAGTATTATATGAATGCCTGGCTGAAGATATGCGTCTTTAATCTAGTTTTAAACTGGGAGAGCGAGTCTGAGCAACGAACAGTATCAGGAAGACTATTCCAGAGTTTTGGAGCTAAATGTGAAAATGCTCTCCCTCCTTTGGTGGATCTGGATATCCTAGGTATGACCAAAAGCCTCGAATTTAGTGATCTTAAAGAGCGTGATGGATTATAGGGCGATAGAAGATCCGTTAAATAAACTGGAGCTAAGCCGTTTAGGGCTTTATAAGTCAGTAGCAATACCTTGTAATTGATACGGAACTTTATAGGTAACCAATGTAGTGATGATAAAATTGGTGTTATATGATCATATTTTCTTGATCTAGTTAGAACTCTAGCGGCGGCATTTTGGACTAACTGTATCTTGTTTATTGAGGATGCAGGACAACCAGCTAATAAAGCATTACAGTAATCTAGTCTCGAGGTCATGAATGCATGAACTAACTTTTCTGCATCAGAAACTGATAGCATATTACGTAGCTTAGCAATGTTTCTAAGGTGGAAAAAGGCTGTTCTTGTAACATATGAAATATGATTTTTAAAAGACAGGTTGCAGTCTAATATAACACCCAGGTCTTTTACTGTAGAGGATGAAGTAACAGGACATCCTACGATGTTAAAGTTGTATTGTAAGAGGTTTTGTGGGTGGTTTTTTGAACCGATGATTAGTACCTCTGTCTTGTCTGGATTTAATAAAAGAAAATTGCGCGTCATCCAATCTTTTATATCTTTAACACACTCTGTCAATTTGGATAATTTAGCGTTTTCATCTGGCCGTGATGAAATATAGATTTGAGTGTCATCAGCATAACAATGGAAACTAATTCCATGTTTCCTTATAATATTTCCAAGTGGCAGCATATATATTGAGAATAATAGAGGGCCTAACACAGATCCCTGCGGCACTCCATAGTTTACTGGAGTTATGATCGATTTTTCTCCATTTAAATAAACAAAATGGTAGCGGTCAGATAAGTATGATCTGAACCAGCTTAATGCTTGTCCTTGAACACCAGTATAATTTTGTAGTCGATCTAAGAGTATTGTATGATCTATAGTATCGAACGCAGCACTAAGATCAAGTAAAACTAGTATTGAGATACAGCCTTGGTCAGAAGATAAAAGTAAATCATTTGTGATTTTAACGAGCGCAGTTTCAGTGCTATGATGCGGCCTGAATCCAGACTGAAACTTTTCATAGATGTCATTTTCTTGCAAGAAAGAGCCCAGTTGAGCGGACACAGCTTTTTCTAGTATTTTAGACATAAAAGGTAGATTTGAAATGGGTCTATAATTTGCTAGATTATGTGGATCTAATTGTGGTTTCTTAATGAGAGGTTTTATAACTGCCAGTTTAAATGTTCTTGGAACATAACCTAAAGATAAAGACGAGTTAATAATATTGAGGAGAGGCTCCTCCACTATAGGTAACACTTCTTTCAAAAGTTTAGTTGGTATAGGATCTAGTAAACATGTTGTTGTTTTAGATGAAGTGATAAGTTTATTTAACTCTTTTTGTTCTATAGTTGTAAAGCACTGTAATTGTTCTTGCGGGGTGATAATTGAGGCTGAATTATAAGACGCAATTGAGGATTGAACGTTTACAATTGTGGTTCTGATGTTTTCTATTTTCTCAGTGAAGAACTTCATGAAATCATTACTACTAAACTGTAACGGAATATTTTGTTCAGGAGACATCTGTTTATTTGTTAGTCTAGCCACGGTGTTAAATAAGAACCTAGGATTGTTTTGGTTGTTTTCTATTAGTTTGCGGAGATGCTCAGCCCTGGCCGCTTTTAGGGCCTTTTTATAACGTGACATACTGTCTTTCCATGCGATTCTAAAGACCTCTAAGTTATTTTTTTTCCATTTACGCTCTAAATTACGGGTTTCTCTCTTTAGAACATGCGTAGTATTGTTGTACCATGGTGCTTTACTTTTCTCTCTAACCTTTCTTAATCTAATGGGTGCAACAATATCCAATGATCCAGAGAGAATGGTGCTCATAGTGCTAGTTAATTCCTCAAGTTCATCTGTTTGTTTAGGTTCACTGAGCAGCTGAGATAGATCAGATAAACTATTTGAAAAATGATCTATGGTGGATGGAAGGATTGTTCTGCCTAATCGATAACGCGGCGCAGCATGACATATTACAGGAGTACGTAATATGCAAGTTACCATGTAATGGTCAGTGACATCGTCACTTTGTGGAATGATATCTATATCGGTTGGATCGGTTCCATGTGATATAATTAAATCGAGTGTATGATTAAAACGATGAGTTGGTCCGGTAACGTTTTGCTTGACCCCAAAGGAGTTGAATAAATCTGTAAACGCAGCCCCTAGCGCATCATTTGAATTATCTACGTGGATATTAAAGTCTCCAACAATTAATGCTTTATCGAAATTAACTAATAGGTCTGAGAGAAAATCTGCAAACTCTTTTAGGAAATCAGCGTAAGGCCCAGGCGGTCTATATACGGTAGCCAAGGCTAGAGATAATAGGGATGTTTTTCTAGCATCTAAGAGCGTAACATTTAGTACAAGTACTTCAAACGAAATAAACTTATAGCCCGTTTTCTGAGTAACATTGAGAATATCTCTATAGATTGTTGCAACACCGCCGCCACGACCAATCAGACGGGGCTCATGCTTATAGGAGTATCCTGATGGAGTAGACTCATTTAGACCGAAATAATCATTTGGTTTAAGCCAGGTTTCAGTAAGGCAAAGTACATCGAAGCTATTATCTGTGACTATTTCATTTACAATAACTGCCTTAGGTGTGAGTGATCTAATGTTTAGAAGACCTAGCTTTAGAAATTGTTTTTGATTACTAATAGCAACATTTTCTGGTTTAATAACAATTAGATTTTTTCTAGATCCTGCAGTAGATTTATTATTTAATCTCACTAAACGAGGAATAGACACAGTTTCTATGCAATGTTCTACACTATTTATATCAGTTAAATTGGTGCAGCAGAGACTATGATTTGGACTTTTGGTTACTAGTCAAAAGGTATTTAACATTTTGGAGATGTTATCCGACAGAAGATCCGATCCGAATCTGCTTGGGTGTGAGCCATCAGCACGGTAAAGCCTAGGACGCTCCCAAAACAGATTCCAATTATTTACAAAGAGCAGTTTCTGCTCATTGCACCATGACATTAACCATTCGTTTAGCGCGAATAATCTACTAAACTTTTCATGCCCTAGACGGTACGTGGGAAGCGGTCCTGACACAATGATCGTTATATCAGGCGATGTGCTGCGTACCGTATCGATCAGATTCCTGAAGTCTTTCTTCAGAACTTCCGTCTGGCACAGCCTGATGTCGTTCACTCCCGCGTGCAAGACCACAGTTCCGACGCGCTCGTTATCGTTCAGAATCTCGGGAACGCGAGCAGCGATTTCAGAAACACGAGCACCAGGAAAGCAGTGACTATGCACCTTACTTTTATCTAATGTAGCGTGTACGTGTCGAACGATGGAATCGCCAATGATCACAGCATTGCGTTCTGTTTCGCGAAGAGGGGAGAAGCGGTTTTGTGTGGATATCTCGAAAACCGGGAGGGTCGGAGAGAGTTTTCTTGGTCTAGGCCTGACTCGCGTCTTCCGCTGCGGAAATATCCAGGCTTCGTGGTGGCATGTTGGAGCCGGAGTGAACGAGACCATGGCTGATCGCGACCTCGACGCTCGCCGATGTTGAGAAACGCACGGAGTAGACGAGGTCGGAGTCAGCGGGTTAGTAACGTTAATCTCTGATTTGTGTGCATCCGCGCGTGATGTTTCAAGAGCCAAACGCCGGTCTCTCAGCTCGGCCTGTCTCACTAAAAGGTCGTGGATCTGTTTCTCAACAGCTTCCAGCTCAGACTGCACCGCGTGCAGCTCAAATGTGTCTTCACCTGCACCAAAAGGTAGACTACTTACATCTAATATATTCGCCATTTTAACAGATGGACAGTACGTTAAGTTAGCAACGACGCTACCAATGATGCTATCAATATTAATACTAATTTATGGCTGAAGTCTTGGATATAATCCGTCTTTTTAGTGGTACGGTGTAGAGTAGACGCACGATAGGCGAAAAAAAAAAAAAATGTTTGTTTGTAAATGAGTGCGGAGAAGACGCGTTCAGCCGTGATCCACGGACGTAACCTATAAGAGTATCCAGCGTTGGATCACTAGGCTTGAGACACGTCTGCTCAACAGTCCGCGTTGTAACTATGAGGTGAGGAAAAGTAGAAAATGTTCGTTGTAAATGAGTTTAGAGAGAAATCAAGAATTATAAATCAATCGAGCTCCAAAGACAACAACGCGTTCAGACGCGACGCATGCGCAGGAGGTGCAAAAGCTGATCAGCTGATGCTCAGTGTGTGAGCATCAGCTGTGGTTTCAGATGTGTGTGTGTGAGTGTCAGCTGTGGTGTCAGACTGGAGGGAAGCAGCGCTGTGATTTACTGCTGATTTCTGTGCGCAGCGTAACTTTAAAAAGCTAACAGTAGCTAGCACATGCACGTATAGGCCACACACACATGCACACACACACATGCACACATGCACGTATAGGCCACACACACATGCACACACACACACATGCACGTATAGGCCACACATGCACGTATAGGCCACACACACATGCATGTATAGGCCACACACACATGCACGTATAGGCCACACACACATGCACACACACATGCACGTATAGGCCACACACACATGCACGTATAGGCCACACACACACATGCACACACACACACATGCACGTATAGGCCACACATGCACGTATAGGCCACACACACATGCACGTATAGGCCACACACACATGCACGTATAGGCCACACACACATGCACGTATAGGCCACACACACATGCACACACACATGCACGTATAGGCCACACACACATGCACGTATAGGCCACACACACATGCACGTATAGTGCACACACACACATGCACGTATAGGCCACACACACATGCACGTATAGTGCACACACACACATGCACGTATAGGCCACACACACATGCACGTATAGGCCACACACACATGCACGTATAGTGCACACACACACATGCACGTATAGGCCACACACACATGCACGTATAGGCCACACACACATGCACGTATAGTGCACACACACATGCACGTATAGGCCACACACACATGCACGTATAGTGCACACACACACATGCACGTATAGGCCACACACACATGCACGTATAGGCCACACACACATGCACGTATAGTGCACACACACACATGCACGTATAGGCCACACACACATGCACGTATAGGCCACACACACATGCACGTATAGGCCACACACACATGCACGTATAGTGCACACACACATGCACGTATAGGCCACACACACATGCACGTATAGTGCACACACACATGCACGTATAGGCCACTAGGGCTGTCAAAATTGTTCAAAAATGACGTTCGAATATTCCCTCTAAAACACATACGAATATTCGAACTATTCGAACATCTGGTTGCGCATTTTGTCAATGACGCGCATTACGTCAATAACAGGACAAATTAATACAAAGAGACATAACTACTTGTATAGGTAGTTAATTTAAGTTTAAACATATTTGACAATGTATTACCAACACAAAACCAAGTAAATAAACTAATGGCCAAGACCGCAGACCTCACTCTCGCTCACTCGCAGGCACTCTCTCTCTCTCTCTCTCTCTCTCTCCCTCCCTCGCCCTCGCGCTCACGCTGTCTCTGCGCATAACGGTTTAAAAATGAACAACAACAATAAGCAGGTTGAGTGCTGATCAAGAGTTTTGTGCAAGCAATTTAAGGTTGCGACTCTTGTCCCAAATATAGCAGGCTTCATTCAGTGATTGAAACAAATTTATTAACATTAATTGAAGTTTTACAGTATAGAACCGACATTGAACGCTCCGAGCGAGCTGTGCTGTGGTAAACATGGAACTTTTCTGTTTAACGTTAAATAAAATGAGGCACACAATTTTCGAGATGTGACCTCATGTTGCTAGTGGTCGAATGGTATGCTATCTGTATCTTACATAGATAGCTTGCATACTACTTTATCTCGCGGCTCCACAATTTTACCTTCTACCGACCAAAATCCAAAGTACTTCCAGACATGGCTTAAAATCACTTTCTCTGCTGCGGTCGAGTTGAACTTGGGCTCTGCACTTTCTGCCATCTTCCATGCAAGTCAACTTTCAGCAGTGACGCTGTGCTAGACAGGGCGACCCTGACGAGACAGTGCGCACGCCCACTCGCAAAGCAGACAGCCGCGCCTCTGCTTCCGCGGGCGTGTTTTTCCATATTCGAAATTCACATTCGAATATTAATTTTCACTTTCGAATTTCTGTTTTTGAAAACTATTCGAATATATATTCGAATTTAGAATATTCGTTGACAGCCCTATAGGCCACACACACATGCACGTATAGGCCACACACACACACCAGGGCCCGTATCCCTAAAGAATTTTTGTGCAAAAAGTGGCTCCTAGCGGCCAAATTCTAAGAAAATTCTCAGAGTCATGACGTTTTCTTAGAATTTCCTCTAAAAGTGACACGAAAATCCCAGTTAATATAAAAGCTATTCCTCAAGATTCCTAGCGCTTAAAAGGGCTCCTAAGGCGAGATCTGCTAAGAGCAGGGAAGAGGACTTTTAGTGGCTTAGGAGTTCCCCTAAGCAGCTGCACAAAATGTGTTTGTAGGATATTTGTTAACAAGCCTTCATAAATAGACCAGCCAGCAATCACAGACATTGATAAAAGCTGAGCCGTGTTACCCTCGTTAAGACCACACTGAGTTGTAACGTTGCAATTTCTACTTCATTAAGGACAGCCCCTTGAGATAGGCCATCTTGTTTTCAATATGGTCCATATGGGAGTGAAAGTACAAAATATGCCAGCTAGGATATTAATATGAGCAAATAAGACACGAATCATTATTTGAACAGGGTGTAATGAGCTTAAGTTTTCACATATTTTAGATTCTAATGTTAGGCTATAACCCCTACAGCTTACTATTCATTTTCCAGATATTTTCTTGAATGTGAAATATTATTTACAATTATACCATGGGCTGTTTAAATACTCGATTCTGATTGGCTGGAAGGTGTGCAGTAAAACCGTTTAATGCACAGGTAGTTCCAGTCAGTTTGATTACAGTTCGAAATTAATCCGCTACATTGGTAACCATAGTAACACAGATACACTTGCAAGCAGAGTGAGAGACGCATATGAAAACGTTTAGGTAGGCTTAAGCAACGAGGGGACTGTAGCTGCTAGACTTTAAAGAAGAGATCGACGCACACAGGTAACGTTAACTCGCGCACGCATCTCTCTCTCTCTCTCTCTCTCTCTCTGTTCCTTCTCCTTCAGTTCTCTGTCTCTCTCTTTTAATAATGAATTTAAATAAATGTGAATTCATTCAAATAAAAGCAATCCGATGGCTCTACTTTATTTAAAGCAGACGGAGTGCAAGAACTGACGAGCCTAAACTTAAGAAATAACCGTCATTTTTACACGTCTGTTAAAAAATTACACTGTAAACATCAGTTACAGCTTTAACTTATTTTTAACTTGGCAAATAACCAAGGTATAAGCGGGATAATCCACGGCTAGCCATGCATTAAAGAATTTTAATGCACTTCGTAGAGGCAACCACCCTCCGCTTCGCGTCGGGTGGTTCTTCGCCTCTACGTCGTGCATTAAAATCCTTTAATGCATGGCTAGCCGTGGATTATCCCTTACTTACAGTCTGCATAAGATTAGAGTGTATAATTATGTTTATTGATTTGAGAGTACATCCTTTGCTCATTATCACCAAAAGTTCATTTTCATCAAACTTGTAGGATCAACCAATCACGGCTTTTGAAATGATGACTCATACCTAGCAACGGGGTCAACCACACCTCCTCACTAAGATAGGATTTTCCATCCATTCCTTGCTCAGAGTTCACTGAAAATGTTCTGGAATCACTTCTAAGCTAAAACTCCTGGCAAGGAATTTTTAGGTTAAGTTAGGAGCTCTCTGAGAGGATTCTCAGAATCTTTAGGGATACGGGCCCAGGGCTCCAGACTAACTTTTTTTATTAGGAGCGCTGTAGCCCCTGACTTAAAATTTTAGGAGCACAAGCAGATAATTTAGGGGCGCACCTTAAATCATCTTACAATGCAATTATTCACATTTTCCCCCAAAATAACTGTATTACTGACAAATGCTTTGATAATAAATAGCCTTAACGTGCAGAAATGGTGCAGTTTTATTTTAAGATCACAGGCTCCAGACTAACATTTGAGGGCAGCGGCACTAAGTTCTACAGAAAGTATTTGGTAGCTCTGTGGGATGACAAAGCAAAGCACTGAGCTAAATTTGAGGTGTATAGATAAAGTTAACTTTAATTATTATCATTCATAATGTCTTAATAATTCAAAAGCAAAATGAGTGACAAAATAGAGAGTGAAAATAGCCAATAAGCGTCCTCTGCAGCTATGTTTACAATAGTAATTTAATATTTTTTTCTTTTCTTTTTTTAAATAAGTGTGAGTTTTCCTACTTCTTGAAACTTTTAGTTTTATAAATAGGGACAATCTTTAAAGGATGAACAAAAAATGTTTTGGTCAACACATTAAAAATAACATTTAAATATGATATTATAGTTTTCAAGTGCTGGAAAAAGATGTGTAGGCTACTGTTATAAACACAATATACCATAGTTACAGTAAGTGGTGTTACTACATTAAATCCATGGTGAATGTTGCTGATCTGTGGACCTAAAGCCTTCTATAACTTGTTCGTTCATGGCACATGTTTCTCCTGGTTTCCACGTCAGCGCTGTTTGATCTGATATGGTTTATAACAGAGAATTCTGCGTCAAATCTGAATGTTTCTCACTGGATCTCGCAGCAATGTTATTAATTCTGTCGCGAACTCAATGGATTTCTTC
>CM040795.1:51210383-51225383 GCA_022829025.1 Squalius cephalus | reverse complement strand
ACATCTCGGTTCTCATCAGCCAACAAAATCTGAGGCGTTTCATTTCATGACAACGATGTCACAATACAGTTTCTTTGTGATTTTAAGATTATGATGCCAAAAAAATGATTACATTGAAATTTCATAAAATTGCAATGATCAAAAGTAAAAATAACACAGTGCATAGTACACATTAATGCTTATTAAAGCTGTAAATTTTTTGATAAAGTATTCAGTCAAGAGCAGTGAGTGATATTTCTCTCAGTTTTTTGTAGTTTAGTTAACATTAAGGACAGCAGCAGGGTTATCAGGGTTATCAGGCTGCTGTCACTTTAAGAACAATTTAGTAAAAGTTAATAAAATGACAAAATAATTTTCAGGGCCCTATGAAATATGCTTTATTTTTTCTCAAATTCCATTTTGTTTCTCCCAAATTCCATGTTTAACATGTCAGTTTTTCTGGATGGTTTAATAAAGTTTTAATGATCTAAAAAACAAACATGAAAAACATGCAGACTTCAGAATTCAAAAATAAAACACTGCATAGTCATTGCTGGGTGAGGCATTGCATTAAATACACATTAACGCTTATTAAAGTTATAAAGTTTTCAATAAAGTATTCAGTCAAGAGCAGTGAGTGATTTTCTCTCTGTTTTTTGTTGTTTGATTAACATTGTTGACAGACAGCAGCAGAGTTATCAGGGTTATCAGGGTTATCAGGGTTATCAGGGTTATCAGAGTTATCAGAGTTATCAGAGTTATCAGGGTTATCAGGGTTATCAGGGTTATCAGGGTTATCAGGGTTATCAGAGTTATCAGGGTTATCAGGGTTATCAGGGTTATCAGGGTTATCAGGGTTATCAGGGTTATCAGGGTTATCAGAGTTATCAGGGTTATCAGAGTTATCAGAGTTATCAGAGTTATCAGGGTTATCAGGGTTATCAGGGTTATCAGAGTTATCAGGGTTATCAGGGTTATCAGAGTAATCAGGGTTATCAGAGTTATCAGGGTTATCAGGGTTATCAGGGTTATCAGGGTTATCAGAGTTATCAGAGTTATCAGAGTTATCAGGGTTATCAGGGTTATCAGGGTTATCAGGGTTATCAGGGTAATCAGAGTTATCAGGGTTATCAGAGTTATCAGGGTTATCAGAGTTATCAGAGTTATCAGGGTTATCAGAGTTATCAGGGTTATCAGAGTAATCAGAGTTATCAGGGTTATCAGGGTAATCAGGGTTATCAGGGTTATCAGAGTTATCAGGGTTATCAGGGTTATCAGGGTTATCAGGGTAATCAGAGTTATCAGGGTTATCAGAGTTATCAGGGTTATCAGAGTTATCAGAGTTATCAGGGTTATCAGGGTTATCAGAGTTATCAGGGTTATCAGGGTTATCAGAGTTATCAGGGTTATCAGGGGTTATCAGGGTTATCAGGGTTATCAGGCTGCTGTCACTTTAAGACCGAATGCACAGGTCCAATATACTGATACACACCCAACTGTCTACGTTCATAACTGCCTCTGTTTACGTGAATACTCGCATCTTCACACGTTGATACACGTAAACCGAGGCAGTTATGAACGTAGACAGTTGGGTGTGTATCAGTATATTGGACCTGTGCATTCAGTTCATTCAACCACAATAAACTGGGAAAAAGAACCCAGTTCAGTTCTTCCACACTGATTACAGTGCCTTTCTGCAGAGAAAATATCCAAAATATCTAGTGTTTATGATGTGTACAGGAATATCCCTTATGACCCATATGTCTCTCTCTCTCTCTCTCTCTCTCTCTCTCTCTCTCTCTCTCTCTCTCTCTCTCTCTCTCTCTCTCTCTCTCTCTCTCTCTCTCTCTCTCTCTCTCTCTCTCTCTCTCTCTCTCTCTCTCTCTCTCTCAGTGATTTCGTGTATTTCACCGATGCTTGGATCAGTCGTATTAAAGCTGATGTTGGAGACAACTGGAGGTTAAAGGTATTCATCAGCTCTCGTTCACACACTTCTTCGCACATCTTACAGGGGCTTTCATGCTTTCATGTCTTCTTTATTTCAGATCAGCAATTTAAAGAAAATTTTGAAAGGTATTCTGGATTACAACCATGAGGTGAGACGCATCTTTCTGTGTGAGACTGAAATGTGACACATTTATGTTGACAAACGTCACATTATTTTCCTCTTGAATTGACCCATAACCTCTCTGTCCATCTGTGTGTGTGTGTGTGTGTGTGTGTGTGTGTGTGTGTGTGTGTGTGTGTGTGTGTGTCGTTGGTTCTGCAGATTTTGGGGCAGCAGATCAATGATTTCACTCTTCCAGACGTCGGTCTCATCGCAGAACACTCAGATGCAGCAGAACTGGGCCGAATGTTGCAGCTCATCCTGGGCTGTGCTGTTAACTGCGAACAGAAGCAGGGTAAAGAGTGTGTGTGTGTGTGTGTGTGTGTGTGTGTGTGTGAGTGAGTGAGTGAGTGAGTGAGTGAGTGAGTGAGTGAGTGTGTGTGTGTGTGTGTGTGTGTGTGTGTGTGTGTGTGTGTGTGTGAGTGAGTGAGTGAGTGAGTGAGTGAGTGAGTGAGTGAGTGAGTGAGTGAGTGAGTGAGTGAGTGAGTGAGTGAGTGAGTGAGTGAGTGAGTGAGTGAGTGAGTGAGTGAGTGAGTGAGTGAGTGTGTGTGTGTGTGTGTGTGTGTGTGTGTGTGTGTGTGATGATGACGTTGTGTTGTGATCTTGTTTTCAGAATATATCCAGACCATCATGATGATGGAAGAGTCTGTGCAGCATGTGGTCATGACCGCCATCCAAGAGGTGTGTGTTAGTGAGTGAGTGAGTGTGTGTGTGTGTGTGCGGGTGTGTTGTGTGTGTGTGAGAGTATGTGTGTCTGTGTCTTTGTGTTTGTGTGTGTGTGTGTGTGTGTGTGTGTCTGTTTGTGTGTGTGTGTGTCTATGTGTGTTTGTGTGTCTTGTGTGTGTGTTACAGGCTGGTGTTTGGTGTTTAATGTGTGTATCGTGTTGTGTCTGCAGCTCATGAGTAAAGAGACGCCCGTGTCGTCAGGAAACGACTCGTATGCTGATCTGGACCGACAGGTACGCTCCGTCTGGATCTCAGTTATTAATATTAATAATAATAGTCCATCATTATGAGCGGCTGAAGTGTTTCCTGTGATCAGCTGAAGAAGACGGTGGAGGAGCTGAGCGACGCTCTGGCCACTAAAGAGGAGATCGCTCAGAGATGCCATGAGCTCGACATGCAGGTACAGCCCATCCGTCACACACTGACCCTGACGCTCACGCCACGTCTCACACACACACACACACACACACACACACTGCAGTTCGTAGGTCAGGTCCCGGTCCAGTGTTGGCTCACACACACACACACACACACGCACACACACACACTGCAGTTCGTAGGTCAGGTCCCGGTCCAGTGTTGGCTCACACACACACACACGCGCACACGCACACACACACACACACTGCAGTTCGTAGGTCAGGTCCCGGTCCAGTGTTGGCTCACACACACACACACACACACACACACACACACACTGCAGTTCGTAGGTCAGGTCCCGGTCCAGTGTTGGCTCACACACACACACACACACACACGCACACACACACACACACTGCAGTTCGTAGGTCAGGTCCCGGTCCAGTGTTGGCTCACACACACACACACGCGCACACGCACACACACACACACACTGCAGTTCGTAGGTCAGGTCCCGGTCCAGTGTTGGCTCACACACACACACACACACACGCACACACACACACTGCAGTTCGTAGGTCAGGTCCCGGTCCAGTGTTGGCTCACACACACACACACACACACACGCACACACACACACACACTGCAGTTCGTAGGTCAGGTCCCGGTCCAGTGTTGGCTCACACACACACACACACACACACACACACACACACACACTGCAGTTCGTAGGTTAGGTCCCGGTCCAGTGTTGGCTCACACACACACACACACACACACACACACACACACACACTGCAGTTCGTAGGTTAGGTCCCGGTCCAGTGTTGGCTCACACACACACACACACACACACGCACACACACACACACTGCAGTTCGTAGGTCAGGTCCCGGTCCAGTGTTGGCTCACACACACACACACACACACACACACACACTGCAGTTCGTAGGTCAGGTCCCGGTCCAGTGTTGGCTCACACACACACACACGCACACACACACACACTGCAGTTCGTAGGTCAGGTCCCGGTCCAGTGTTGGCTCACACACACACACACACACACACACACACACACACACACTGCAGTTCGTAGGTCAGGTCCCGGTCCAGTGTTGGCTCACACACACACACACACACACACACACACACACACACACTGCAGTTCGTAGGTTAGGTCCCGGTCCAGTGTTGGCTCACACACACACACACACACACACACACACACACACACACTGCAGTTCGTAGGTTAGGTCCCGGTCCAGTGTTGGCTCACACACACACACACACACACACACACACACACACACACACTGCAGTTCGTAGGTCAGGTCCCGGTCCAGTGTTGGCTCACACACACACACACACACACACGCACACACACACACTGCAGTTCGTAGGTCAGGTCCCGGTCCAGTGTTGGCTCACACACACACACACACACACACACACACACACACACACTGCAGTTCGTAGGTTAGGTCCCGGTCCAGTGTTGGCTCACACACACACACACACACACACTGCAGTTCGTAGGTCAGGTCCCGGTCCAGTGTTGGCTCACACACACACACACACACACACACACACACTGCAGTTCGTAGGTCAGTCCCGGTCCAGTGTTGGCTCACACACACACACACACGCGCACACACACACACACACACTGCAGTTCGTAGGTCAGGTCCCGGTCCAGTGTTGGCTCACACACACACACACACACACACACTGCAGTTCGTAGGTCAGTCCCGGTCCAGTGTTGGCTCACACACACACACACACGAGCACACACACACACATGCACACACTGCAGTTCGTAGGTCAGGTCCCGGTCCAGTGTTGGCTTACACACACACACACGCACACACACACACACACACACACTGCAGTTCGTAGGTCAGGTCCCGGTCCAGTGTTGGCTCACACACACACACACACACACACACACACACACACACACTGCAGTTCGTAGGTCAGGTCCCGGTCCAGTGTTGGCTCACACACACACACACACACACACACACACGCTCAGCTGATATGTGAGGCTGTCAGATATTCGTCACTAAAGCTCATTCGAACGCAAAAACCGTGCATTTGAGTCTTTGGTGTGTCAAGAGTTGCGCGAGACATGATGGCGTAACTGGTCTGTGCCTGTTAGCTTACACTGGGCACAAGCTAATAGTGTACAGTCCGCTGGATCGGGTGTTATTTTGGAAAATGTTCTTCCTGCTGACGAAACCCTCTCAGTGCAACGACACACGTGACCAGAGCACATCAGAGCCGAGTGTGTGTCATCAGCTGCAAACACTGTCAACAGAAAGCGCTCAGCGTGTGTGTGTGTGTGTGTGTGTGAGAGAGAGTGTGTGTGTGAGAATGTGTGAGTGAGTGTGTGTGAGAGTGTGTGAGTGAGTGTGTGTTTATCAGCTGCAAACACTGTCAACAGAAAGCGCTCAGCATGTGTCTGTGTGTGTGTGTGTGAGAGAGAGTGTGTGTGTGAGAATGTGTGAGTGAGTGTGTGTGAGAGTGTGTGAGTGAGTGTGTGTTTATCAGCTGCAAACACTGTCAACAGAAAGCGCTCAATGTGTGTGTGTGTGTGTGTGTGTGTGTGTGTGTGTGTGTGTGTGTGAGAGAGAGTGTGTGTGTGTGTGAGAGTGTGTGAGTGAGTGTGTGTTTATCAGCTGAAACACTCTCAACAGAAAGTGCTCAATGTGTGTGTGTGAGTGAGAGTGTGTGTGAGTGTGTGTTTCATTCATTTTATTTATTTAATTTAAACAGGGACACTGCACAAGTTAACATTAGCCTTGTGCCAGGCTGGTATTCTCCGCCCGTAGGTCATTGGTAGGACAGCAAGACAATAAAACAAAATGCCATGCAAGTGAAATACAAAACATTTTACAGCCACAGTCACACTTAATTTTCAATTAAAACTATCATGTGCTCAATTGTTCCCCCTTCCTAAAAGCACACACACACACACACACACACACACACACACACACACACACTTCATAAATGTGTACAATTTTGTTGTGACAGTAACCATACTTTTGTCAAACTCGAAAAGGTTGGAGGATCTGCACATGTAATGTATGTATACTGAGTTATGGCCACAAAAGAAAGAGGTGTTGCGCTCGGGAATACGGCGCTCTCTCCTCGAGTGGCTGAGCGAGCAGCTCTTTATTTTCTGAGTTGAGCATAATACATTTTTTTAGAGGAGGAGCGACAGCATTATTGATGATTTTAAAAAGTAAGCAAACATTTGAATGCATTATCAAATTTCCAAAATTTAAAATATTGTACTTAGTAATTATTTTGTAGTGCTGATATTGACGTGTTTTTTATCATGCATCTTAAGAGCTGTTTTATATAATGATTCAAGTGGACTTAAGACTGTCTTACCTGCTTGAGACTAACTTGCCATGCAATACAAAAAGTGTGGAACAATCACTGCACTTCAGTAGGTATTAGATTCCTCAGTGGTGAGAGAGTTTCTTATATAGTCGGGGAGCCAAAGTCTCAAAAATGGGTTGAACCTGACATGGTCTGTCATACTTTTTATTTGTGTTTTTTCTGTTAATTTAATATGTCTGAAATTTATAAGATTAAATTTCAGTGTACTACTCAGTTTTTTTACATGTTTTTTAAAGGTAAGAGTTATCAGCTTATCAGCTGGAAACACTGTCAACAGGAAGCGCTCAGCGTGTGTGAGTGTGTGTGTGTGAGTGTGTGTGTGTGTGAGTGTGTGAGTGTGTGAGTGTGTGAGTGTGTGAGTGAGTGTGTGAGTGAGTGTGTGAGTGAGTGTGTGAGTGAGTGTGTGAGTGAGTGTGTGAGTGTGTGAGTGTGTGAGTGAGTGTGTGAGTGAGTGAGTGAGTGTGTGAGTGAGTGAGTGAGTGAGTGAGTGAGTGAGTGAGTGAGTGAGTGAGTGAGTGAGTGAGTGTGTGTGTGAGAGTGTGTGTGTGATTGTGTGTGTGTGAGTGTGTGTGTGTGTGTTTATCAGCTGAAACACTGTCAACAGAGAGCGCTCAGATCGTGAGCGTCTAGTGTTTCTGATGAACAGTGTGTCGGTGTAGAGAGTAGAAGTGAGTGTCTGAGTGCCAGTTTGATGTTGTGTGTTCATTACGCTGTGTGTTGAAGTGTGTTTTCTCTGATGCACACACACAGTTTTATGCACTACTGTAACCTAATTTTCCTTGCACGCACATTAAGGAAATTATATTTTAAGAACAATTGTTTTAAAAGTTAATGCACTTTAAAAAGTGAAAGTCATTTCATTTCAATAAAAGATGCGATGCTTGATTAGGTTTATATTCTCTTATTGCGCTCGCGTGCGCCCTCTTGTGGACGCCGGAGACCGTGCAGCGCTGTTAGCCTCTAACACAGTGATCTCAAACTCAGCTCCTGGAGGGCCTCAGCTCTGCACAGTTTAGCTCCAACCCTAATCAAACACACCTGATCCAGCTAATCAAGGTCTTCAGGATTACTAGAAACTTCCTTGCAGGAGTGAGTTGGAGCTAAACTGTGCAGAGCTGTGGCCCTCCAGGAGCTGAGTGTGAGATCACTGCTCTAATATGAAGTATTGCCTTTAGAATTTGAATATAATTCGAATTTAGCTTTTCAGCCATTTTGACAGTCCTAATACTGACTGTGTGTGTGTGTGTGTGTGTGTGTGTGTGTGTGTGTGTGTGGTAACCTCTCCTCCTCTGCCTTGCTTCCGAAGGCGTACCTCGTCCAAGAGGAGCGAGATAGACTGAGGTTAGAGTGTGTTGATCTAGACGAGAGGGTAAATGTCTCTCTTTTCTTCTGCTCTCGCTGCTGTCTGCTTGATAACATCCCGAGTAGTGTGCAGGGCCTTTAACTCTGTGTGTGTGTGTGTGTGTGTGTGTGTGTGTGTGTGTGTGTGTGTGTGTGTGTGTGTGTGTGTGTGTGTGTGTGTGTGTGTGTGTGTGCGCGCGCATTCAGTGCAGTCACCTCATAGGCTGATCCTCAGTCATGTGACACTCGGCACATCCAATCAGCTGCTGACTAGCGCTTCATATCTGTACACATGGATGATAGATCCATCCTGCAGCAAACGGCCCAGAGTTCAGTGTGTGTGACGCTGAACATGTGACCCGCTGCTTCATGTGTGTCAGACGCCGCATGACGCCTATTTATTATTGAGTTTAATACATACATCTGTACATCTGCTTTAAAAATATAGATCCATTTAGAGAATAATGCTGCTTTAATTAGACTGAGAACATGCTCTGATCGCAGTGAGTATTGTAGATCAGCTGTTAGAGCTGGACTGGGGTACTGTAGGGCAGGAGTGGGGTACTGTAGGGCAGGAGTGGGGTACTGTAGGGCAGGAGTGGGGTACTGTAGGGCAGGAGTGGGGTACTGTAGGGCAGGAGTGGGGTACTGTAGGGCAGGACTGGGGTACTGTAGGGCAGGAGTGGGGTACTGTAGGGCAGGAGTGGGGTACTGTAGGGCAGGACTGGGGTACTGTAGGGCAGGAGTGGGGTACTGTAGGGCAGGAGTGGGGTACTGTAGGAGTGGGGTACTGTAGGGCAGGAGTGGGGTACTGTAGGGCAGGAGTGGGGTACTGTAGGGCAGGAGTTGGGTACTGTAGGGCAGGAGTGGGGTACTGTAGGGCAGGAGTGGGGTACTGTAGGGCAGGAGGGTAGGAGTGGGGTACTGTAGGGCAGGAGTGGGGTACTGTAGGGCAGGAGTGGGGTACTGTAGGGCAGGAGTGGGGTACTGTAGGGCAGGAGTGGGGTACTGTAGGGCAGGAGGGTAGGAGTGGGGTACTGTAGGGCAGGAGTGGGGTACTGTAGGGCAGGAGTGGGGTACTGTAGGGCAGGAGTGCTGGACTGGGGTACTGTAGGGCAGGAGTGGGGTACTGTAGGGCAGGAGTGGGGTACTGGAGGGCAGGAGTGGGGTACTGTAGGGCAGGAGTGGGGTACTGTAGGGCAGGAGTGGGGTACTGTAGGGCAGGAGAGCTGGACTGGGGTACTGTAGGGCAGGAGTGGGGTACTGTAGGGCAGGAGTGGGGTACTGGAGGGCAGGAGTGGGGTACTGTAGGGCAGGAGTGGGGTACTGGAGGGCAGGAGTGGGGTACTGTAGGGCAGGAGTGGGGTACTGGAGGGCAGGAGTGGGGTACTGGAGGGCAGGAGTGCTGGACTGGGGTACTGTAGGGCAGGAGGGCAGGAGTGGGGTACTGTAGGGCAGGAGTGGGGTACTGTAGGGCAGGAGTGGGGTACTGTAGGGCAGGACTGGGGTACTGTAGGGCAGGAGTGGGGTACTGTAGGAGTGGGGTACTGTAGGGCAGGAGTGGGGTACTGTAGGGCAGGAGTGGGGTACTGTAGGGCAGGACTGGTGTACTGTAGGGCAGGAGTGGGGTACTGTAGGGCAGGAGTGGGGTACTGTAGGGCAGGACTGGTGTACTGTAGGGCAGGAGTGGGGTACTGTAGGGCAGGAGTGGGGTACTGTAGGGCAGGAGTGGGGTACTGTAGGGCAGGACTGGTGTACTGTAGGGCAGGAGTGGGGTACTGTAGGGCAGGAGGGCGGTACTGTAGGGCAGGAGGGCAGGAGTGGGGTACTGTAGGGCAGGACTGGGGTGGTGTAGGGCAGGAGTGCAGGGCTAATGAACACACTGTTTTTTTTTGTAAAAATCTATATTTTGCTAAATAATTTGAACTCTATAATTGCTTTAAAATTGAAGTTGTGTGTTCCAAATTTGAAGTTATCACAAAACATTTTAAAGTAGCTTCTCCACAGTAGTGCAGTGTCCAGCGCTTGAGCTTTCGATGACGCCTCCTTAAACACACTATATTGCCAAAGGTTTTGGGACAACTTTAATGACATCCCTGGCTTTCCTCAAGGTTTAGGAGTGTGTTTATGGGAATGTTTGCCCATTCTTCTAGAAGCGCATTAGTGAGGTCCGGCTCTGATGTTGGAGGAGAAGCTCTCAGTCTCGCTCTTGTTCCTCCCAAAGCTGTTCTATCGGGATGAGCTCAGGACTCCAGTTCCTCCACACCAGACTCCTCATCCATGTGTTTATGGTCCTGCTCTGTGCACTGGAGCGCAGTCATGCTGGAACAGGAGCATCCCCAAACTCTTCCCACAAAGTTGGAGCATGAAACTGTCTGAAATGTCTTGGTTTGCTGAAGCATTAAGAGTTCCTTTCCCTGGAACTAAGAGGAAGAGCCCTGAAGAACAACCCCACACCATTACCCCCCCCCCCCCCCCCCCCAAAAACCATCACCCCCCTCCCCAAACACCATCACCCCCCTCCCCAAACACCATCACCCCCCCTCCCCCAAACACCATCACCCCCCCTCCCCCAAACACCATCACCCCCCCTCCCCCAAACACCATCTCCTGGTGAACTCCTGGATTCAATGATTTGGAGGCGTGTCCCAATACTTTTGGCAATATAGTGAATGTTATAAGGAAAAAGGCAATAAAGTGCGTCACACCGACAGTCACGTAGTTATTGACTCAAGGGTTAGGCTAACCTGTTCAGTAATAAAGTTAGAAGATGCTCCACACTATCCTGTCTTTAACTGTGTGTGTGCGTGTGTGTGTGCGTGTGTGTGTGTGTGTGTGTGTGTGTGTGCAGGTGGCGGCTCTGCAGGAGGAGAAGAGCAGTCTGCTGGCTGAGAACCAGGTGCTGATGGAGCGGCTCAACCAGTCGGACTCCATCGAGGATCTGAACAGCCCGGCGGGTCGCAGACACCTTCAGCTTCAGACTCAGTTGGAGCAGCTGCAGGAGGAGACCTTCAGGTGAGAACACACACACACACACACACACACACACAGGACATCAGTTAGACCAGATGCATGGTTTCATCACCGTAACACACACACACACACTCCAGTAGCTTATACAGGGTTTCTGCGAGCCTTAAAAAGGTCTTAAAAAGTCTTAATTTGCACTTCCACAAATAAAGGCCTTAAAGGGGATATATCATGAACATCTGACTTTCCCCGTGTGTCAGTGCTATAATCGGTGCTTCTACAACCCAGAAAACATGAAAAGTGAAACCCAGTAACTGTGTTCTGGTGAGCCTTTCTCTGCAAGCATGTTATAAAATAAGCCGATCAGATTTCGATCTCCTTCTGGGGGATCTTATTATAATATAACCGGCCCTTAATCTGCACGTTTACACACACCAGCCGACATTTGGTTCCACAAGCGACAACAGAGACCAGTTCTAACGCACTGATGAAGATCCAGCAAAGCCTGAAGCTGTTCTGTGGTTGAGCACAGACGAGCACTGAACACTATTCGTCTGTCGATCTCCCGTTCCATCCTTCCCTCACTCGTGAATGATCCCATGATACTTAAACTCCTCCACTTGAGGCAGGAACTCTCCACCAACCTGAAGTGGGCAAGCCACCCTTTTCCGGCCTCGGATTTGGAGGTGCTGATTCTCATCCCAGCTGCTTTACACTCGGCTGCAAACCGTCCCAGTGCATGCTGAAGGTCCTGGTCTGATGGGGCCAGCACGACAACATCATCCACAAAGAGCAGAGATGAGATCATGTGGTCCTCAAACCTGACACCCTCTGGCCCCTGGCTGCACCTAGAAATTCTGTCCGTAAAAATTATGAACAGAACCGGTGACAAAGGGCAGCCCTGCTGGACTCCAACATGCACCGGGAACAAGTCTGAGTTACTGCCGGCAATGCGAACCAAGCTCCTGCTCCGGTCGTACAGGGACCGGACAGCCCTTAGCAAAGGGCCCCGACCCCATACTCCCAGAGTACCCTCCACAGGACGCCGCGAGGGACACAGTCGAATGCCTTCTCCAAATCCACAAAGCACATGTGGACTGGTTGGGCAAACTCCCATGAACCCTCCAGCACCCTGGAGAGGGTGTAGAGCTGGTCCACTGTTCCACGACTGGGACGAAACCCGCACTGTTCCTCCTGAATATGAGGTTCTACTATCGGCCGTATTCTCCTCTCCAGTACCCTGGCATAGACCCGGAGAGGCTGAGAAGTGTGATCCCCTGTAGCTGGAGCACACCCTCC
Source organism: Squalius cephalus (assembly GCA_022829025.1). NCBI lineage: Eukaryota > Metazoa > Chordata > Actinopteri > Cypriniformes > Leuciscidae > Squalius > Squalius cephalus. Next base: position 51,213,190 of record CM040795.1, on the reverse strand, counting down.
GTTCCCCCTTCTTTGATGATGAGATGATCAGTGTAACTCCACAACAACTACAGAAATGTCTCCACTAACATTCAGAAGCTCTTCCTGAGTCTCTCCGTAAGGCTGCACTCGCTACTGGTTATTCTGGGATTCTGGATGAGGGAGATTGGCCTGTTCTGTTATTGCCGGAGTTTCTGAAGCTCGTGTAAAGACTCCGCCCTCTTCTGAACGGAGGCGGGGCTAAAGCTCATTTACATTTAAAGAGACACACAAAAACTATGCGTTTTTGCCCACAGCCAAAAAGGGGAAAATTCGACAAGCTATGATACATTTTCTTGAGATGCAAATGAAAAATGAAGTCTTGAAAAATGTAAATTAAGTGAACAAAAATCTGTCAAAACTTCTAAATTAAGCTGATTTTTCTGAGCCCATTATTAGATATTTGTTCTTGTTTAGTCATGAACTTAATTTAGATTAATTTCACAGAACACAAGACTTCATATTTCATGTCATTTTACATCTGAAGTAAATATATCTGGATTAGGAATGTTTTTTGCAGTTTGATCTGAAGGTACAGTAAAAGATATTTCCATATTGTAGTGGTTTAGAGCAAAACGATTCAAGCTGCTTCTTTTTTTTAGTAAAATGAATTAAAAAGTAACCGATATCTGTTGGAAGTGTTTCTCCATAAACATTTACATCTAGAGAACATATTGATGTATTGAGTTCCCTTCAATTTATTTCTTAAATTTCCGTTACTTGGTCTCAAAAAGGTCTTAAATAAGTCTTAAATTTACCTTCATAAAATCTGCAGAAACCCTGTTATAGTGCTTTTTAGAAAACGACAGCAACATGAACGTGATTAAAGACAAAAATTATTAATAAATAATTGCATTCCCTTTATATTCACTGTAAGCGATTCTTCTACCCAGTAATGTCTCATTAGTTTGCGGCTGCCAAGCATTGAAATGATCAGAAGTCAAAAGTTTGGAGTAATTCAGATTAAGACTCTTCTCTTCTGCTCACCGAAGCTGCATTTATTTGATAGGGTTAAGGTTAATTAATTCTAAAATATTATTAGAATTATAAAAGTAGATTTTTTTGGAGTCTCTTTTGCTAATTTATTTGATAAAAAATACAGTAAAAACAGTGAAATATTATTATAATGTAAATCATCTGTTTTCTATGTGAATATATAGTAAAGTGTAATTTATTCCTGTGATCAAAGCTGAATGTTCAGCATCATTACTCATCAGAAATCACTCTAATATGATGATCTGATGATCAAGAAACATTTATGATTATTATCAATTTTATGATTATTTTTTGTGGAAACTGTATTTCATTTTATTGTGTGTGTGTGTGTGTGTCAGACTGGAGGCGGCTAAGGACGATTACCGCATCCGCTGTGAGGAGCTGGAGAAGGAGCTGCTGGAGGTCAGAGGTCAGAACGAGGAGTTGACCTCTCTGGCTGAGGAGGCGCAGTCACTCAAGGACGAGATGGACGTGCTGAGGTGAGACACACACCTGACACACACCTACGCTGATACACACACCTGAGGTGAGACACACACCTGACACTCACCTGAGCTGATACACACCTGAGCTGAGACACACACCTGAGGTCAGACACACACCTGACACTCACCTGAGCTGAGACACACACCTGAGGTCAGACACACACCTGAGCTGACACACACCTGACACTCACCTGAGCTGATACACACCTGAGCTGAGACACACACCTGACACTCACCTGAGCTGAGACACACCTGACACTCACCTGAGCTGACACACACCTGACACTCACCTGAGCTGATACACACCTGAGCTGAGACACACACCTGATACACACCTGAGCTGAGACACACACCTGACACTCACCTGAGCTGAGACACACCTGACACTCAACTGAGCTGACACACACCTGACACTCACCTGAGCTGATACACACCTGAGCTGAGACACACACCTGAGGTCAGACACACACCTGAAGTGAGACACACACCTGACACTCACCTGAGCTGATACACACCTGAGCTGAGACACACACCTGAGCTGACACACACCTGACACTCACCTGAGCTGAGACACACACCTGAGCTGAGATACACACCTGACACACACCTGAGCTGAGACACTCACCTGAGCTGAGACACACACCTGACACTCACCTGAGCTGACACACACCTGACACTCACCTGAGCTGATACACACCTGAGCTGAGACACACACCTGAGGTCAGACACACACCTGAAGTGAGACACACACCTGACACACACCTGAGCTGATACACACCTGAGCTGAGACACACACCTGAGGTCAGACACACACCTGAGCTCAGACACACACCAGACACACACCTGACACACACCTGAGGTCAGACACACACCTGAGCTGATACACACACCTGAGGTGAGACACACACCTGACACACACCTGAGCTGAGACACACACCTGTCACACACCTGAGGTGATACACACACCTGTCACACACCTGAGGTGATACACACACCTGTCACACACCTGAGGTGATACACACACCTGTCACACACCTGAGGTGAGACACACACCTGAGCTGATACACACACCTGACACTCACCTGAGCTGACACACACCTGACACTCACCTGAGCTGATACACACCTGAGCTGAGACACACACCTGAGGTCAGACACACACCTGAAGTGAGACACACACCTGACACACACCTGAGCTGATACACACCTGAGCTGAGACACACACCTGAGGTCAGACACACACCTGAGCTCAGACACACACCAGACACACACCTGACACACACCTGAGGTCAGACACACACCTGAGCTG
>CM040795.1:51202883-51205383 GCA_022829025.1 Squalius cephalus | reverse complement strand
ATTGGTATGAATTGAAAACACTGCACATCTCAGTAAGAAGCGATCATAATGATTACATCGACGCATTTGGGTATAAATTCAATAAATATTATTCCTGTCTTTAGAAATATGACGTGAATCTATGAGAATATATCAATATTTCTCCAAGTTTGCACATTTTTGAGCTAAAGCCCTGAGGGACGTTGTTTTGTGTATCGCTGTCATGACGACAGCACGGGAGTTTTTTATGAATGAAAGCGGCTGACGCGCATAATTCATATTAAAGGTATCGACTCATTTTTTCATTTCATAACTCCTGACACAAATTAAGACATAACTGTCACTATAAGTTTCTCAGAATACAATAGTGGTCAAATACTGAAACTTGAGTATTATATCTTTTTAATGATGTATAGTTTGTCAAGGTATAACATTAAATCTGATAGTAACTTTGAACTATATAAATAAAAAAACGCTTCAGTGCGCCCACGCACTGGTGAAGCTTAACAGGTTAACATCGGCCAGACTACACTCACTTTCAGATGTCCTCGTAATCTTTCACAGTCGGTCACTTCTGTGCGATAGAATTGCAGCAGCCGCTGTAACTTCCTGAACAAGAACATGTTCATCAAACACGCAGACTCAGAGCCGGGTCACACTTTTATTTTGAAATCGTGATGAACAACAGTTTGCATATTTAGGAAACATATTTCTGTATTCGACTGTGCTGGCGTAGATTCACAGATGAGTGACGTTACGAACCTTGTGAAGTGGTGCACTCTGTGTTCCCAGAGGACCTTTACTCGACACGGGTAAAGTGCAATCGAGGAATCGTACCAGCACTAGTTCAGACACACACACACACACACACACACACACACACACACACACACACACACACACACACACACACACACTTCAGCTGCTTCATTTCTGAAAGAGTCATTCATCCTCAGTGGAATATTAGTGTTGCTGCTGCTGTAGTGTTAATCTCTTACACCTGTGTGTGTGTGTGTGTGTGTGTGTGTGTGTGCGTGTGTGTGTGTGTGTGTGTGTGTGTTTCAGGTGGTGGAGCTGCAGAACAAGCTCTCCGAAGAGTCCAAGAAAGCAGACAAGATGGAGTTCGAGTATAAACGAGTGAAGGAGAAAGTCGACTCGCTTCAGAAGGAGAAAGACGTGAGAGAACGGCTTGATCTAATCTGGCGTTATTAAACCGGAACCGCTGCACAGATGATGAGATATGAGATATGAGTCTGCTGTGTTTCTGTACTTTATATATTTTCATCTTTTCTCTTGTTATTTTAGTCACTAGCGCTCAGATCCTGCTCTTGCTTTAGTCTGTATGTCATCATCATCCTCAGCTCCTGTCTGTCTCTCAGTGAGAAGTGATGTTTATTCATGCAGCAGTTCAGATTGTGTGTGTGTGTGTGTGTGTGTGTGTAGCGGATGAGGACGGAGCGAGACTCACTGAAGGAGACGATCGAGGAGCTGAAGTGTGTTAAAGCGCAAGAGTCTCAGCTGACCTCAGGTGACACACACTCAGTCTCATATGTAATCAACATCCTTCACTCGGGTCATTTTGACCCGGAAAATATTTGTGAAAAATGTTAAAACAAAAAAGGACTTTTGTCGCACTTGAACCACGAAAATTTAATGGAACCACGAAAATTTAATGGATTCAAGGAGTTTTGTGGTTGAAATAAAAAAAAAAGTAACAAATCCTCGGCTCAATGACCTCCTTAGGAATGAATGGAATAGAGGAATGCTTCAGTTCACATAGAAAAACCTAAAAGTGCTCAAAGTTCAAACTAAAAATGCTAAAACTTTACCAAACAATGATTATATAATGTCTACATGTGTATGTGAATGCACACTGAAGAGAACTGGCTTTAGGACCCAGAGGAACAGCTCGTTTACTCCATATAGAGATATAAGCCCATCTAGAGTCATGCAATATCATCTTATATTATTATTTTCCACTAGAGATCGGCAAAGACACACACATATATATATATAATTGTCTGATGTGCAGCCGTGTGTCTGATCACTGGTGTGTCCTCAGGTTTGGTGCCGCTGGGCAGTAACGAGCCGTCTGATTCGCTGGCTGCAGAGATCGTCACACCAGAGATCCGGTGGGTGAAATACTGTATATCAGTGGCTCTCTAAACCACTTTTGGAAAAAGTTTGAGAACCACTGCTATATATGAACGTGTGTGTGTGTGTGTGTGTGTGTGTGTGTGTGTGTCCTCAGGGAGCGCATGATCCGCCTGCAGCATGAGAATAAGATGCTGAAGCTGGCTCAGGAGGGCTCAGATAACGAGCAGATCGCTCTCCTGCAGAGTTTACTGGAGGACTCCAACAGCCGGAAGAACGAGCTGGAGACCGAGAACAGGTTCAGAACGCAGAAACTTATGACCGACTCCCATTTGCTCCAACAAATCCACAATAGCATTTCTGTGACTCTCCAAAAGAGGGAAATGGAGTAGCGGCCTCTCCCTCAGGATCAGGATCGGCAGCGTTT
>CM040795.1:51195383-51197883 GCA_022829025.1 Squalius cephalus | reverse complement strand
CACACACTCTCTCGTCGTTCACACACACTCGCTCGTCGTTCACACACACTCGCTCGTCGTTCACACACACTCGCTCGTCGTTCACACACACTCTCTCGTCGTTCACACACACTCGCTCGTCGTTCACACACACTCTCTCGTCGTTCACACACACTCGCTCGTCGTTCACACACACTCGCTCGTCGTTCACACACACTCTCTCGTCGTTCACACACACTCTCTCCTCGTTCACACACACTCTCTCATCGTTCACACACACTCTCTCATCGTTCACACACACTCTCTCATCGTTCACACACACTCTCTCGTCGTTCACACACACTCGCTCGTCGTTCACACACACTCTCGTCGTTCACACACACACTCTCTCATCGTTCACACACACACACTCGCTCGTCGTTCACACACACTCGCTCGTCGTTCACACACACTCGCTCGTCGTTCACACACACACACACACACACACACACACACACTCGCTCATGTTTCACACACACACACACACACACACTCGCTCATGTTTCACACACACACACACACACACACTCGCTCATGTTTCACACACACACACACACACACTCATCGTTCACACACACTCGCTCGTCGTTCACACACACTCGCTCGTCGTTCACACACACTCGCTCGTCGTTCACACACACTCGCTCATGTTTCACACACACCATCCGACCATGGCACGGTTCATGTTCAGGTCACCGGTGCGAGAGTGAGGAGACGCCCTCGTGACTCTGAACTCTTCTTCTTATTTAAGGTTTATTTTCTTCCAGGTTTATTTCAATGAACAAACATGTCTTTAATAGTGTTAGTCAACGGCACGTTTGATACACACTGACCTCTGTGACGGCTCCATCACGTGTGTGTCGCACTAACGCCTGCTGTGTGTGTGTGTGTGTGTACTAACATCTCTCTCTTCACTGTGATGTCACTCATGATGTAGCATGATCCAGGCCTGCCATTGGTCGTCCTGCTGAGTGATGCCTTCATCATCATCATCATCATCATCATCAGAAGCACACGTGTGTGTCCGTTACTTTAGTCTGACCGTCTGCTTCATTTGATCACCATCCGTGTGTGTGTGTGTGTGTGTGTGTGTGTGTGTGTGTGAGACAGGCGTCTGTTGACTCAGGTCTGCTCTGTCCATCACTCCTCTCTCAGTCTGCTGTAAGTACAGTCCAGGCATTTTGCAGCTTTGTTTTGTTTCTCCCGCTGGACCGCATGTGCATCTCAAACACGCGTGTGTCACGGAACGAGCACGCCGCCGCATCATCAGGCCAATAATCTGAGCATGATGGGTCCACCAGTGATGATCTGAAGTGCTCTGGCTGGGTTTCCCTGTTGAATGTGAGACTGAAGGTGTTTCTCAGATGATCGGGTGTTTGATCGTCCTGCATCTTCAGCGAGACTGAGTTTGATTGTCAGTCATTCAGCATGTGTACATGCGCTGAGAACTCCCACGAATCAGCCTGTTGATTAACCATGCAAACCAATAACCCGGCAATGCAAGCAAACCGCGTTTACTGGACTTAAAGGGATAGTTCACCCACAAATGAAAGTTAGCCCATGATTTACTCTCCCTCAAGTCATCCTAGGTGTGTATGACATTCTTCTCTCAGACGAACACAATCAGAGTTATATTAAAAATGTCCTCCTGGCTCTTCCCAGCTTTATAATGGCAGTGAATGGCTGTTTCTGTTTGGAAGTCCATCATAAAAGTGCATAAAAGTTTTAAATATGGATTTTTTTCTGATATTCACTTTTATGAAGGATAGATAAAATTTTGAATTTCGATTCCAATATGGTAAAAAAAGAAAAAGAAACGTAGATATCATTCACATTTAGTCTGATTGCAAAACATTTAATTGTATCTGAATATCATGAACACAAATCAACAGGCTAAAGAACACTTACACGAGGAACGTTTGCCTTTTATAACAAGTATCCGACTCCCAGCCCTAGTTAGAGACGTGTTTCAGGCTGGCTAATGCTCATCTTCTCCAGAGACTCATGTTTATTGCACTCAGAACTACATATAACTGGAGCATCTACAGTAATCCACTAACCCTCTGTGACCACACAGCTAGACCACACATCTGTGGCGGTGTCATCGTTTTATCAGGTCCGTATAGTGTTTATATGGAATATTATACACCACAACGGTCCCGCCGGCAGTGACATCTGTCCCGCACAGTGTTGGGATAGCGGCTGGTTCTGGAATAGATCTGTCATGACCAGCAACACTAGTGACTTTGCCTTCAAAATAAAAGTATGAGAATGTTTGTGCAGCAATGTTTTATGTTGAGATGAATTGAGAGCTTTTAATTAAAAAAGTTCTGAAAGACATTCAGAAGAGTGTGTGGATTGCTTCGGGGATCAGACCCCGGCTTTACACTCACAACACTAGTTAGGATGAACACACACACAGTTGTCTTTCATCTTCTCTATATGCCTGTCAGCTTTCCTCTTTAGACTCTTTGAGAGTGCC
>CM040795.1:51152883-51190383 GCA_022829025.1 Squalius cephalus | reverse complement strand
TAGTGGCCCTGATGTGTTCACTAGTGGCCCTGATGTGTTCACTAATGACCCTGATCTGTTCACTAGTGACCTTGATGTGTTCACTAGTGACCCTGATCTGTTCACTAATGGCCCTGATGAGTTCACTAGTGACCCTGATGTGTTCACTTGTGACCCTGATGTGTTCACTAATGACCCTGATCTGTTCACTAGTGACCCTGATGTGTTCACTAGTGACCCTGATGTGTTCACTTGTGACCCTGATGTGTTCACTAGTGACCCTGATGTGTTCACTAGTGACCCTGATGTGTTCACTAGTGACCCTGATGTGGTCACTAATTACCCTGACACTAGTGACCCTGATGTGTTCACTAGTGACCCTGATGTGTTCACTAGTGACCCTGTGTTCACTAGTGACCCTGATGTTCACTGATGACCCTGATGTGTTCACTAATGACCCTGATGTGTTCACTAGTGACCCTGATGTGTTCACTTGTGACCCTGATGTGTTCACTTGTGACCCTGATCTGTTCACTAGTGACCCTGATGTGTTCACTAGTGACCCTGATGTGTTCACTTGTGACCCTGATGTGTTCACTTGTGACCCTGATGTGTTCACTAGTGACCCTGATGTGTTCACTAGTGACCCTGATGTGTTCACTAGTGACCCTGATGTGGTCACTAATTACCCTGACACTAGTGACCCTGATGTGTTCACTAGTGACCCTGATGTGTTCACTAGTGACCCTGTGTTCACTAGTGACCCTGATGTTCACTGATGACCCTGATGTGTTCACTAATGACCCTGATGTGTTCACTAGTGACCCTGATGTGTTCACTAGTGACCCTGATGTGTTAACTAATGACCCTGATGTGTTCACTAGTGACCCTGATGTGTTCACTAATGACCCTGACACTAGTGACCCTGATGTGTTCACTAGTGACCCTGATGTGTTCACTAGTGACCCTGATGTGTTCACTAGTGACCCTGATGTGTTCACTAGTGACCCTGATGTGTTCACTAGTGACCCTGATGTGTTCACTAGTGACCCTGATGTTCACTAGTGACCCTGATGTGTTCACTAGTGACCCTGATGTGTTCACTAATGACCCTGATGTGTTCACTAGTGACCCTGATGTTCACTAGTGACCCTGATGTGTTCACTAGTGACCCTGATGTGTTCACTAGTGACCCTGATGTGTTCACTAGTGACCCTGATGTGTTCACTAGTGACCCTGATGTGTTCACTAATGACCCTGATCTGTTTACTAGTGACCCTGATGTGTTCACTAGTGACCCTGATGTGTTCACTAGTGACCCTGATGAGTTCACTAGTGACCCTGATGTGTTCACTAGTGACCCTGATGTGTTCACTAGTGACCCTGATGAGTTCACTAGTGACCCTGATGTGTTCACTAATGACCCTGATGTGTTCACTAATGATGTGTTCACTAATGACCCTGATGTGTTCACTAATGATGTGTTCACTAGTGACCCTGATGTGTTCACTAGTGACCCTGATGTGTTCACTAGTGACCCTGATGTGTTCACTTGTGACCCTGATGTGTTCACTTGTGACCCTGATGTGTTCACTAGTGACCCTGATGTGTTCACTAGTGACCCTGATGTGGTCACTAATGACCCTGACACTAATGACCCTGATGTGTTCACTAGTGACCCTGATGTTCACTAATGACCCTGACACTAATGACCCTGATGTGTTCACTAGTGACCCTGATGTTCACTAATGACCCTGATGTGTTCACTAATGACCCTGATGTGTTCACTAATGACCCTGACACTAGTGACCCTGATGTGTTCACTAGTGACCCTGACACTAGTGACCCTGATGTGTTCACTAGTGACCCTGATGTTCACTAATGACCCTGATGTGTTCACTAGTGACCCTGATGTTCACTGATGACCCTGATGTGTTCACTAATGATGTGTTCACTAATGACCCTGATGTGTTCACTAGTGACCCTGATGTGTTAACTAGTGACCCTGATGTGTTCACTTGTGACCCTGATGTGTTAACTAATGACCCTGATGTGTTCACTAATGATCCTGATGTTTTCACTAATGACCCTGATGTGTTCACTAATGACCCTGATGTGTTCACTAGTGGCCCTGATGTGTTCACTAGTGACCCTGATGTGTTCACTAGTGACCCTGATGTGTTCACTAGTGACACTGATGTTCACTAATGACCCTGATGTGTTCACTAATGACCCTGATATGTTCACTAATGACCCTGATGTTTTCACTAGTGACCCTGTGTTCACTAGTGACCCTGATGTTCACTGATGACCCTGATGTGTTCACTAATGATGTGTTCACTAATGACCCTGATGTGTTCACTAATGACCCTGATGTGTTCACTAGTGACCCTGGTGTGTTCACTTGTGACCCTGATGTGTTAACTAATGACCCTGATGTGTTCACTAGTGACCCTGATGTTCACTGATGACCATGATGTGTTCAGTAATGATGTGTTCACTAATGACCCTGTGTTCACTAGTGACCCTGATGTGTTCACTAGTGACCCTGATGTGTTCACTTGTGACCCTGATGTGTTAACTAATGACCCTGATGTGTTCACTAATGATCCTGATGTGTTCACTATTGACCCTGATCTGTTCACTAGTGACCCTGATCTGTTCACTAATGATCCTGATGTGTTCACTAGTGACCCTGATCTGTTCACTAGTGACCCTGATCTGTTCACTAATGACCCTGATGTGTTCACTAGTGACCCTGATGTGTTCACTAGTGACCCTGATCTGTTCACTAGTGACCCTGATCTGTTCACTAATGACCCTGATGTGTTCACTAGTGACCCTGATGTGTTCACTAGTGACCCTGATGTGTTCACTAATGATCCTGATGTGTTCACTAATGACCCTGTTCTGTTCACTAATGACCCTGATGTGTTCACTAATGACCCTGAGGTGTTCACTACTGACCCTGATGTGTTCACTAGTGACCCTGATGTGTTCACTAGTGACCCTGATCTGTTCACTAGTGACCCTGATCTGTTCACTAATGACCCTGATGTGTTCACTAGTGACCCTGATGTGTTCACTAGTGACCCTGATCTGTTCACTAATGACCCTGATGTGTTCACTAGTGACCCTGATGTGTTCACTAGTGACCCTGATCTGTTCACTAATGATCCTGATGTGTTCACTAATGACCCTGTTCTGTTCACTAATGACCCTGATGTGTTCACTAATGACCCTGAGGTGTTCACTACTGACCCTGATGTGTTCACTAGTGACCCTGATGTGTTCACTAATGACCCTGATGTGTTCACTAATGACCCTGAGTTGTTCACTACTGACCCTGATGTGTTCACTAGTGACCCTGATGTGTTCACTAATGATCCTGATGTGTTCACTAATGACCCTGTTCTGTTCACTAATGACCCTGATGTGTTCACTAATGACCCTGAGGTGTTCACTACTGACCCTGATGTGTTCACTAGTGACCCTGATGTGTTCACTAGTGACCCTGATGTGTTCACTTGTGACCCTGATGTGTTCACTTGTGACCCTGATGTGTTCACTAGTGACCCTGATGTGTTCACTAGTGACCCTGATGTGGTCACTAATGACCCTGACACTAATGACCCTGATGTGTTCACTAGTGACCCTGATGTTCACTAATGACCCTGACACTAATGACCCTGATGTGTTCACTAGTGACCCTGATGTTCACTAATGACCCTGATGTGTTCACTAATGACCCTGATGTGTTCACTAATGACCCTGACACTAGTGACCCTGATGTGTTCACTAGTGACCCTGACACTAGTGACCCTGATGTGTTCACTAGTGACCCTGATGTTCACTAATGACCCTGATGTGTTCACTAGTGACCCTGATGTTCACTGATGACCCTGATGTGTTCACTAATGATGTGTTCACTAATGACCCTGATGTGTTCACTAGTGACCCTGATGTGTTAACTAGTGACCCTGATGTGTTCACTTGTGACCCTGATGTGTTAACTAATGACCCTGATGTGTTCACTAATGATCCTGATGTTTTCACTAATGACCCTGATGTGTTCACTAATGACCCTGATGTGTTCACTAGTGGCCCTGATGTGTTCACTAGTGACCCTGATGTGTTCACTAGTGACCCTGATGTGTTCACTAGTGACACTGATGTTCACTAATGACCCTGATGTGTTCACTAATGACCCTGATATGTTCACTAATGACCCTGATGTTTTCACTAGTGACCCTGTGTTCACTAGTGACCCTGATGTTCACTGATGACCCTGATGTGTTCACTAATGATGTGTTCACTAATGACCCTGATGTGTTCACTAATGACCCTGATGTGTTCACTAGTGACCCTGGTGTGTTCACTTGTGACCCTGATGTGTTAACTAATGACCCTGATGTGTTCACTAGTGACCCTGATGTTCACTGATGACCATGATGTGTTCAGTAATGATGTGTTCACTAATGACCCTGTGTTCACTAGTGACCCTGATGTGTTCACTAGTGACCCTGATGTGTTCACTTGTGACCCTGATGTGTTAACTAATGACCCTGATGTGTTCACTAATGATCCTGATGTGTTCACTATTGACCCTGATCTGTTCACTAGTGACCCTGATCTGTTCACTAATGATCCTGATGTGTTCACTAGTGACCCTGATCTGTTCACTAGTGACCCTGATCTGTTCACTAATGACCCTGATGTGTTCACTAGTGACCCTGATGTGTTCACTAGTGACCCTGATCTGTTCACTAGTGACCCTGATCTGTTCACTAATGACCCTGATGTGTTCACTAGTGACCCTGATGTGTTCACTAGTGACCCTGATGTGTTCACTAATGATCCTGATGTGTTCACTAATGACCCTGTTCTGTTCACTAATGACCCTGATGTGTTCACTAATGACCCTGAGGTGTTCACTACTGACCCTGATGTGTTCACTAGTGACCCTGATGTGTTCACTAGTGACCCTGATCTGTTCACTAGTGACCCTGATCTGTTCACTAATGACCCTGATGTGTTCACTAGTGACCCTGATGTGTTCACTAGTGACCCTGATCTGTTCACTAATGACCCTGATGTGTTCACTAGTGACCCTGATGTGTTCACTAGTGACCCTGATCTGTTCACTAATGATCCTGATGTGTTCACTAATGACCCTGTTCTGTTCACTAATGACCCTGATGTGTTCACTAATGACCCTGAGGTGTTCACTACTGACCCTGATGTGTTCACTAGTGACCCTGATGTGTTCACTAATGACCCTGATGTGTTCACTAATGACCCTGAGTTGTTCACTACTGACCCTGATGTGTTCACTAGTGACCCTGATGTGTTCACTAATGATCCTGATGTGTTCACTAATGACCCTGTTCTGTTCACTAATGACCCTGATGTGTTCACTAATGACCCTGAGGTGTTCACTACTGACCCTGATGTGTTCACTAGTGACCCTGATGTGTTCACTAATGACCCTGATGTGTTCACTAATGACCCTGAGGTGTTCACTACTGACCCTGATGTGTTCACTAGTGACCCTGATGTGTGTTTCATGGCTGTGAAGAACTCCATCAGTCTTGGTTAGAAGAACTCTTGCCAAACATATAACATGCTAGAAACATAATAATCATTGCAATAATGAGCGTTTGCCCAGTTACAGTCAAACCAAACATTACTCAGACAACAGATATCATTTGATATGTTTTCACTAGTGTGATCAGGACACTATAGTTCATTATGTACGTGAGGAGAGCAGAATAAAGTAAACTGTGACATATTATACCCAACAATACTTCATACAGTGACTACCAGTAACATTTATATCAATTTGGGACAAAATAATTGCTAATGCGGCCTTTTTACACACAGACTGAACAAAATGAAGCATTGCTTGGTAATTAGTTGAGCTAAACTGGTATTATCTAATTGTGTAGTTAAATTTAACAGCTGACAGATATTCAACATCATTCATGTGTGAGACAGTCTAACAGAAGGACGGACTAAACCAGTGAAGGGGTCCCTCACACAGAGAGCATCATATTTATGTGTCTGTGGCATCAGGGAGTTTGAGAACCCTTTCCTAGTCAACACTGGTATGCATGTAGTGTGTAGTGTGCACTAGGTGGCGCTGTTACACTGAACACAGTTAGTGAGCGCTTGAGTTTGTCTGTGACGGATGTGAAAGGTTAAATACTGAAGACTTATATCCACACAAATCATGCAGCGCTTTTTAAACACAGATCATTTCACACTGGCTTCGTTTACATGCACAGCTTCTGTTTCAGCCCATAATAACTATTCTCATACATTAGTTCTTTATTTGTTTTAAAGAAGCAGACTTAATATTTATCCATTTCTGATCATAATTTGGAGATAATAATCATGTGAGCCGTTGTGCCGCTGCTTATATTGATCACACAGTAAAACTGCCCAAAGCCAGTGGTGTGTGGATGAGAGTCTGAAGCAGCGCTGGAGGGCCGTTGTCCTGCTCCACTCCACACACGCAGGAGAGGAGGATTATAGGAGGACGAGACACTCGTTTATACCACACTTTATTCAGCCGGAGAACAGCTCGTTCAGCGCATCACACGTCATTACGCTATTTCTACATCACTACGCTATTTCTACGTCACTACGCTATTTCTACATCATTACGTGTTTCAGATGTGAGAGTAACGTGTGTGTGTGTTTCAGATGTGTGTGTTTCAGATGTGAGAGTAACGTGTGTGTGTTTCAGATGTGTGTGTGTTCAGATGTGAGAGCAACGTGTGTGTGTATCAGATGTGTGTGTGTTCAGATGTGAGTGTAACGTGTGTGTGTTTCAGGGAATGGCTCTGCAGAAGAAGGCGGCTGAGGACCGGTTGGCCGGCACCGGGTCGGGTCAGTCGTTCCTGGCCCGGCAGAGACAGGCCACCAGCACCAGACGGGCCTATCCGGGTCACGTCCAGCCCACGGCAGCCAGGTAGAGCATCGCCACGGCAACCCCAGCTCAGCCAACCAGGACCCGCCTCCATCCCATAATGCCCTCTTCCTCCATCAGCCCATGTGATGAACCCGGGTCTCTGGACGCTGCTTAATTACATCAGCATTAATGAATCCACACACTCCTGAACCAACGTGTCACTTCCTGTCGGACACCTCTTTTTAAAGGAGGCTTTGCAGTATTTTAAGGGTTGTTGTTACTGACGCACAGAAAACGTTTGAGTGTTTTTATTGGCTCTGCTGGGCGTGTTTCTAAAGTTACGTCGAGTCTTTATAACCTGTCGTCTTTATCTTCTGTTGATATCTATGCATTGAAAGAGCTGAATGTGTGTGTCTCGTGTAGGTCGTCAGGACGGTTGTTTGAAGGCGCTTCATAATTTTGTTCTTCCTGTTTTTTGTTTAGTTGATTAATTCCCGATGCCTTAAAACAGACTCACAGCTGCTGTCAATCACTGTCACTCGAGTCGCGCGTTTGTCCTTCACTCCTGCTAATGATGCTCTTCCTCAGAAAACATGAACTCTCCAGTCATTAATATCTCCAGTCATTAATATCTCCAGTAAATCTGTCCTGATTTAAGAATGTTTTGATAAAAAAGTCACAATTATCTTTTAAAATGTTTTATTCTGTGGCGGAAACAAACCTCTATAGATATTTGTTCTTGTTTTAATCATAAACTCACTTAATTACGATACATTTTTCATCAAGAAAGTCTTAATATCTTCAGTCATTGCTGCTTCTCCAGTAAATGTGTTTAGATATTAGTGCTGGAGAACGAGAACACAATCAGGAGAAAATAAAAGCATGACGTTGAACGAGAACCGCGACTCTAGTGACGCCAGACTGAATCTGTGACTGACACCTGTCAATCTCTCTCTTTCACAGTGATGTTAAAGCATGAGCGGCAAGGGGCGGGGCTGCATGACATCAGGGGGCGGGGTTTGCGTGATTGACAGTTTAACCCATCGCTGCACACTAACTAACCCATCAGCGTCTGTGTGCTATCCCAGAATGCTCTGGTCAGAAGTGGGCGGGGCCGGCGCGTGTCAATCATCAAGCAGAAGAGCTTTATTTACTGTTAAAGACGGATGAAACTCCATCATCAAACCCTGATGTTCCTCACGTCTGTGTAGTTGCATTGATCATTGTCTCAGTATTTCCTGTAGTTTATGATCCGTATGATTGATAATGAGCGTGTTTCCAGCAGGAGCTTCAGTAGAGTCAGTGTGTGAATGCCGGATCTGTTACTGATAGTGTTGCACTCGCTTCTCTTCTATTTATTTAATGCTGAATCAGTAAGTGCTTCTGATGATCCTGACCCAAACTACAGCAGTGAATATTCTGACACTTCAGCTGCTCTTCTTCATAATCACCAAACGAGATCCTGTCTGCGATCAATATCTGCTTTAGTGTCGTTTAACAGGCGATTGATTGAATGTTTGAGGCTTTCTGATCACTGTGGACTGAGTTCAGAGGTCAAACGTCTCTCACAACCGTCCAGAGCAGAGAAACGCCTCAAACGCAGGAGCACACTGATGAACTCTGCAGTCGTGAGCTTGAGACTGCGGTGCGAGTCTGTGTTCATCAGAACTTTCGTCTGAAGTAGCAAACATTCGCTCCATTTGCCAAGTTTTATATTGCTTGTATACAATATGTACATACTGTATGTGTGCGCCGCGGGAGGAGCGTTCAGCAGAGCAGATGCGTTTCCTGATGCGTCTCCATTGATGAACTCGTGCTTCCAACGCTGCAAAACTGTACAGTTGTTAATCAAGTTGTAAATAAAGCTTGTATAAAACATTCATGTTTCAAAATCACGGCTGTTCTTTGTTTTGTTTGGTTTGTGGATCTACTAGTGTTCTGCTGACGCAGGGATGTTCATTACACTCTCATTTCTGTTTTAGTTTAAATGTGCGTCAGATCAGCGCAGGGTTATTAACTAGAACTATATCAGTCACTTCACTGCTCTTCATCTCTTCACTGTAACGTAAAGCTCAAATTAATCGTGACCTTTGACCCCTGTGAGGGGGGAGGGGGCATGTGAAAGCGGCTTGACCTTTGACCTATTGGCGTGAGCGCTGACCGAACGTTTGTTACAACAGAAAACTTGAGTTCAGACTTGCAACCTGGAAACCTCCAGAAACTCGTTTCATCGCGATAAACATTCACTTTTCAACAACGAGATGCTTCAGTGTTCCTACATTAGATGACGATAAAACATTTGGCATGAGTGTAAAACACGATCTATCACAATAGTTTGGAAACTTGAAAACTATAGGTTTGTGTTTATCAATGGAAGATCCAAAGTCTATGGAAGCTTGTTTTCCGCCACAGAATAAAAAATAAAAAAGGTAATTGCGACTTTTTATCTTACAATTCTGACTTTATATCTCGCAATTCTGACTTTATATCTCGAAATTCTGACTTTATATCTCACAATTCTGACTTTATATCTCACAATTCTGACTTTATATCTCACAATTCTGACTTTATATCTCGCAATTCTGACTTTATATCTCGAAATTCTGACTTTATATCTCGCAATTCTGACTTTATATCTCGCAATTCTGACTTTATATCTCACAATTCTGACTTTATATCTCGAAATTCTGACTTTATATCTCGCAATTCTGACTTTATATCTCACAATTCTGACTTTATATCTCGCAATTCTGACTTTATATCTCGAAATTCTGACTTTATATCTCACAATTCTGACTTTATATCTCACAATTCTGACTATATCTCGCAATTCTGACTTTATATCTCGCAATTCTGACTTTATATCTCGAAATTCTGACTTTATATCTCGCAATTCTGACTTTATATCTCGCAATTCTGACTTTATATCTCACAATTCTGACTTTATATCTCGCAATTCTGACTTTATATCTCGCAATTCTGACTTTATATCTCGCAATTCTGACTTTATATCTCACAATTCTGACTTTATATCTCGAAATTCTGACTTTATATCTCACAATTCTGACTTTATATCTCGCAATTCTGACTTTATATCTCACAATTCTGACTTTATATCTCGCAATTCTGACTTTATATCGCAATTCTGACTTTATATCTCGAAATTCTGACTTTATATCTCGCAATTCTGACTTTATATATCGCAATTCTGACTACATCTTTATATCTCACAATTCTGACTATACAGTATATCTCACAATTCTGACTTTATATCTCGCAATTCTGACTTTATATCACAATTCTGACTTTTTATCTTACAATTCTGACTTTATATCTCACAATTCTGACTTTATATCTCGAAATTCTGACTTTATATCTCACAATTCTGACTTTATATCTCGAAATTCTGACTTTATATCTCGCAATTCTGACTTTATATCTCACAATTCTGACTTTATATCTCGAAATTCTGACTTTATATCTCGCAATTCTGACTTTATATCGCAATTCTGACTTTATATCTCGAAATTCTGACTTTATATCTCGCAATTCTGACTTTATATCTCGCAATTCTGACTTTATATCTCACAATTCTGACTACATCTTTATATCTCACAATTCTGACTATACAGTATATCTCACAATTCTGACTTTATATCTCGCAATTCTGACTTTATATCACAATTCTGACTTTTTATCTTACAATTCTGACTTTATATCTCACAATTCTGACTTTATATCTCGCAATTCTGACTATATCTCACAATTCTGACTTTATATCTCGCAATTCTGACTTTATATCTCACAATTCTGACTTTATATCTCACAATTCTGACTTTATATCTCGCAATTCTGACTTTATATCTCGCAATTCTGACTTTATATCTCGAAATTCTGACTTTATATCTCGCAATTCGGACTTTATATCTCACAGTTCTGACTTTATATCTCACAATTCTGACTTTATATCTCGCAATTCTGACTATATCTCGCAATTCTGACTTTATATCACGCAATTCTGACTTTTTATCTTACAATTCTGACTTTATATCTCGCAATTCTGACTTTTTAATCTTACAATTCTGACTATATATATCACAATTCTGACTTTATATCTCGCAATTCTGACTATATCTCGCAATTCTGACTTTATATCACGCAATTCTGACTTTTTATCTTACAATTCTGACTTTATATCTCGCAATTCTGACTTTTTATCTTACAATTCTGACTATATATATCACAATTCTGACTTTATATCTCGCAATTCTGACTTTATATCGCAATTCTGACTTTATATCTCGAAATTCTGACTTTATATCTCGCAATTCTGACTTTATATCTCGCAATTCTGACTACATCTTTATATCTCACAATTCTGACTATACAGTATATCTCACAATTCTGACTTTATATCTCGCAATTCTGACTTTATATCACAATTCTGACTTTTTATCTTACAATTCTGACTTTATATCTCACAATTCTGACTTTATATCTCGCAATTCTGACTATATCTCACAATTCTGACTTTATATCTCGCAATTCTGACTTTATATCTCACAATTCTGACTTTATATCTCACAATTCTGACTTTATATCTCGCAATTCTGACTTTATATCTCGCAATTCTGACTTTATATCTCGAAATTCTGACTTTATATCTCGCAATTCGGACTTTATATCTCACAGTTCTGACTTTATATCTCACAATTCTGACTTTATATCTCGCAATTCTGACTATATCTCGCAATTCTGACTTTATATCACGCAATTCTGACTTTTTATCTTACAATTCTGACTTTATATCTCGCAATTCTGACTTTTTAATCTTACAATTCTGACTATATATATCACAATTCTGACTTTATATCTCGCAATTCTGACTATATCTCGCAATTCTGACTTTATATCACGCAATTCTGACTTTTTATCTTACAATTCTGACTTTATATCTCGCAATTCTGACTTTTTATCTTACAATTCTGACTATATATATCACAATTCTGACTTTATATCTCGCAATTCTGACTTTTTATCTTACAATTCTGACTTTATATCTCGCAATTCTGACTTTTTATCTTACAATTCTGACTTTATATCTCGCAATTCTGACTTTTTATCTTACAATTCTGACTTTATATCTCGCAATTCTGACTTTTTATCTTACAATTCTGACTTTATATCTCGCAATTCTGACTTTTTATCTTACAATTCTGACTTTATATCTCGCAATTCTGACTTTTTATCTTACAATTCTGACTATATCTCGCAATTCTGACTTTATATCACGCAATTCTGACTTTTTATCTTACAATTCTGACTTTATATCACGCAATTCTGACTTTTTATCTTACAATTCTGACTTTATATCTCGCAATTCTGACTTTTTATCTTACAATTCTGACTATATATATCACAATTCTGACTTTATATCTCGCAATTCTGACTCAGAATTGCGTGATGTAAACCCGTAATAGTGAGATATAAAGTCGCAATTGTTTTATTCTGTGGTGGAAACAAGCTTCCATAGATATCAGACATCCAGCATGTGAAACTTCTTGAGATCCTACCAAAGTCAATACAATAGAGAGAATAATCATCGTCTATCTGTTCATCACTGGATCCCCTGGACCTCTGGCTGTTCCGCTCATATGATGCTCCATGAAGTTTGTTTTCTCTGTTCATTAAACTTAAACTCTCTCGCCGTGTCGTCACAGGTGTTTCATTACTGATAAAACACATTCTGACATGCTCTTATATTCCTACGGGTTTACAAGCTCCGGGAGATTGAGACTCGTTCAGCTAGATGTTCTGTCATCGTTTTACTCTTTCCTCTGAGGAAACACGAGACGAGTGTTCAACAGTTTTCATGCTGCTTTTTCCATTCAACATCCACTGATCGTGACTGTCAGGCCCCAAAAATGATGAACGGAGCAAGTCGAGTCTCCTTTATTTATACAGCGCTTTTTACAGTACAGAGTGTTTCAAAGCAGCTTTACAGAGATAACAGGAAAATAATGCAACAAACATTGTTTCTAGAAGAAAACAGCGTCACAGTCCAGTTTAAGTAAGTTCAGTGATGGTTCATTTTTGTTGTAAAAAAAAGTTATATGTGAAAGCGGCTTGACCTTTGACCTATCGGCTGTGAGCGCTGACCAAACGTTTGTTACAACGAAGAAAGTCAGAATCAGAAAAGTGCATCAGAACAGACTTACACCCTGGAAACTTCCAGCGCATCTGAGTTTGTTCTGCAGAACATGAGTATTAGAGAGCCGTTTCCCAGGCTAGCAGACACGCGCGATCCCGGGCTAGCAGACACGCGCGCTCCCGGGCTAGCGGACACGCGCGCTCCCGGGCTAGCAGACACGCGCGCTCCCGGGCTAGCAGACACGCGCGCTCCCGGGCTAGCAGACACGCGCGCTCCCAGGCTAGCAGACACGCGCGCTCGCCCTCAGGCGTTTACTCTCCTCCTCTAATCCACACTCGGCTGATGTCATTTCAGAAACACTCCAAACAAATTAGTGCCGTCATTCAAAGCGTGGCCGAGTAATTATTCTGATCAGTCGAGCCTCAGGAAAACCGGCCTCACAATGTGTGCATTTATGAAACGCTTGATTTTCATTTCTAATGAGCTGTGGCCGACGACAACACAGAGCTCTCATTGACGACCTCAGCTCACTGTAATCAGAAACACAGGTGTGAGAGACGCACACACACACACACACCGGCTCTGTGTTCTGTGCGATTCAACTCTTTCTAGTTCATCTGATCATTAATTCAATTCAATTCAATTCAAATTTATTTGTATAGCGCTTTTCACAATACATATTGTTTCAAAGCAGCTTTACAGAAAGTGCATTTCAGAAATGTACATTGAGAAATACAGTTAGTTAATCATGTATTGATTTAGGGCATAAACATCGCCAGCGTCGAGTCGTCTCTTCACAGGCGCCGAGTCGTCTCTGCACGGGTGTTGGAGAATCTGTAGTTTCCATGAGAGGCTGGATACAAACTGGAGCTGACGATCTGTATTTACCTCGGGACTAGCGTCCCGAGATAACAACAGAAAAGCATATGGGAAATAATTAGCGTAGCTGCTGTTCGCAATATTAATGCATTCAATCTGATTCAACTGTAGTATAAAATGTAAGTATTATGTGAATGCCTGGCTGAAGAGATGCGTCTTTAATCTAGTTTTAAACTGGGACAGCGAGTCTGAGCCTCGAACAATATCAGGAAGGCCATTCCAGAGTTTAGGAGCTAAATGTGAAAACGCTCTCCCTCCTTTAGTGGACTTAGATATCCTAGGAATGACCAGAAGCCTCGAATTTAGTGATCATAAAGAGCGCGATGGATTGTAGGGCGATAGAAGTTCCGTTAAATACACGGGTGCTAAACCATTTAGGGCTTTATAGGTCAGTAGCAATACTTTGAAATTGATACGGGACTTTATAGGTAACCAATGTAGAGACGACAGAATTGGTGTTATATGATCGTATTTTCTTGATCTAGTAAGAACTCTAGCGGCGGCATTTTGGACTAACTGTAGCTTGTTTATTGAGGATGCAGGACAACCAGCTAATAAGGCATTACAGTAATCTAGTCTCGAGGTCATGAATGCATGAACTAACTTTTCTGCATCAGAAACTGATAGCATGTTACGTAGCTTAGCAATGTTTCTAAGGTGGAAAAAGGCTGTTCTTGTAACATATGAAATATGATTTTCAAAAGACAAGTTGCGGTCTAATATAACACCCAGGTCTTTTACTGTAGAGGATAAAGTAACAGGACACCCTTCTAAATTAAAGTTGTATTGTAAGAGGTTTTGTGGGCAGTTTTTTGGATTAATAAGTAATACCTCCGTTTTATCTGAATTTAATAGCAGAAAATTACATGTCATCCAGTATTTTATATCTTTAACACACTCTGTTAATTTAGATAATTTAGCGTTTTCATCTGGTCGTGATGAAATATATAATTGAGTGTCATCAGCATAACAGTGGAAATTAATTCCATGTTTTCTTATAATATTACCAAGTGGCAGCATATATATTGAGAATAGCAGAGGGCCTAACACAGATCCTTGCGGTACACCGTAGTTTACTGACGTTATCTTCGATTTTTCCCCATTTACGCAGACAAAATGGTAACGGTCTGATAAGTATGATCTGAACCAGCTTAATGCCTGTCCCTGAACACCAGTGTAGTTTTGTAGTCGATCTAAGAGTATTGTATGATCTATAGTATCGAACGCAGCACTAAGATCAAGTAAAACTAGTATTGAGATACAGCCTTGGTCAGAAGCTAATAGTAAATCATTAGTGATTTTAACGAGCGCAGTTTCAGTGCTATGATGCGGCCTGAATCCAGACTGAAACTTTTCATAGATGTCATTTTCTTGCAAGAAAGAGCACAGTTGAGCGGACACAACTTTTTCTAGTATTTTAGACATAAATGGAAGATTTGAAATGGGTCTGTAATTTGCTAGGTTATTATGATCTAATTGTGGTTTCTTAATGAGAGGTTTTATAACTGCCAGTTTAAATGTTCTTGGAACATGACCTAAGGATAAAGACGAGTTAATAATATTGAGGAGAGGCTCCTCCACTACAGGTAACACTTGTTTCAGTAGTTTAGTTGGTATTGGATCTAATAAACACGTTGTTGGTTTAGATGCAATGATAAGTTTATTTAACTCTTCCTGTCCTATAGTTGCAAAGCACTGTAATTGTTCTTGCGGGGTGATAATTGAGGCTGAATCATAAGACACCATTAAAGATTGTACATTTACAATTGTGTTTCTGATGCTTTCTATTTTCTCAGTGAAGAAATTCATAAAATCATTACTACTACACTGTAACGGAATATTTTGCTCCGGTAACGTCTGTTTATTTGTTAGTCTAGCGACGGTGTTAAATAAAAACCTAGGCGTCCAAAAAAATTTTGGTTGTTTTCTATTAGTTTGCGGAGATGCTCAGCCCTGGCTGCTTTTAGGGCCTTTTTATAACGTGACATACTGTCTTTCCATGCGATTCTAAAGACCTCTAGATTAGTTTGTTTCCATTTACGCTCTAAATTACGAGTTTCTCTCTTTAGAACATGCGTAACACTGTTGTACCATGGTGCTTTAGTTTTCTCTCTAACCTTTTTTAGTCTAATGGGTGCAACGATGTCTAATGTACTAGAGAAAATGGTGCTCATAGTGCTAGTCATTTCCTCTAGTTCATCTGTTTGTTTGGGTTCACTGAGCAGCTGAGATAGATCAGGTAAGCTATTTGAGAAATGATCTGTAGTTGTTGGAAGGATTGTTCTGCCTGGTCGATAACGCGGCGCAACATGACAAATTTCAGCGGTACGTAGTATGCAAGTGACCATGTAATGGTCAGTGACTTCATCACTTTGCGGTATAATATCTATATCGGTTGGATCGGCTCCATGTGATATAATTAAATCTAGCGTATGATTAAGACGATGAGTGGGACCAGTTACGTTTTGCTTGACCCCAAAGGAGTTTATTAATGTAATCTGATGTTCAAACCAAAAGCATCAGCTCTTCAGATTCTACAGGAAGTGATGTCATTAACATTAATGGAGTTCAGTAAACTCGTTTCGTGCTGATGTAGATGTTAAATGTGATTTCTGTGGGACTGTGAAAGAAAATGATGTCCACTTATTAGGGGTTCAAGCATGAAGTGCCGAAACCCTATTGTAATTGTAAGGATTTGTAAAACTGATCGTGCAGGACAAACCGTAAGGCCTAGAGACGTGAAACCGGGCCAGATGGTAGGCCTCAATTTGGGGAGAACCTATCAGAGTATGACCCCGATTGGCCCATAGGTGGCGCTACAGCAACCAAAAGTACAAAATCACTCATAACTCTTAGGCCGTTTGTCCTAGACTCAAGTGTCTTACACCACTGTGATCCCTGGCTCGAGGCGGACATAACGTGTATCTCCGATTTCGATTTCCATTTTGGATTTTGTCCAAAACCTACTTTTGCGAACTAGTCCTAGGTTTTTCACCCGATCAAAACCAAACCAATGCAGAAAGATTCTCTGGAGACTGAATATCAATAATTATCGAAAAAAAAGTTGAAATTTCGATTCACCTAGGGGCGCTCAAACGTTCGCAGTAGGCAGAGCTACTTTTACCAAAACGGCTATAACTCGAGAAGTAAATGAGATATCTTCACCAAACTTGGTACACATGTGTAAGAGTTCAATCTGAGGTCACAGTAAAAAAAACATGACGATTGAGCTCTAGGTGGCGCTATAACCTGAAAAAAAACATGAAAAGGGCTATAACCACCTGACCGTTAGTCCGACTGACTTGAAAATTGGTGTGCAGTGTCTTGGTCCAAGGTGCCATGTACGTCTATGAGGACATTGGTGTATCTCGAAAAACATCGCCGCCATCGGCCAATGAAGTTTGAGCACCTATTAGATAAGGTTAATGGAGGCCGATCGGTACGAAACTCGGTGGGCATGTTTGACTCATGGCCCTAGAGGTCTGTAAGAATTTTGAAAGAAATCGGCCACTAGTTGGCGCTAACGAGTTTTACGGATCAGTAATCACGTGATGCATATCATTTGATAGATCTCCTCATACTGACCAACTTTGCATCAGGAACCACTGCTGTCAATCAAATCGTTCATCAAATATTCGCTATTATGTTAAAAACCTACTTTTGCGAACTAGTCCTAGGTTTTTTGCCCGATCGTAACCAGACCAGTGCAGTACAATTCTCTGGACTCTCTAGATCAATAATTATATAAAAAACCTAAACTTTACCCTTTGGGTAGCCAAAACAGGATCATTTAGAAAATGGGTATGGCAAAAAACACTCAAAAGCCTGTAAATCCTAAAGGAAAACTCAGACAACTCACTAAATTGCCTTATGTGCTTAATGGCCTCAAATGCTTGAACCCCGCTAAATGCTGCTTGCAGCTTTAATTTTGTATTGCATTTATAGCAAAAGGTTTTGGGTCGATTTGGAATGTTTTCTTTGTCAATGCTTAGGGATGAAAGTTTATTTTTCTGAAAAATAGTTTTTTATTTTATTTTAATAGACAAAGATTACCTCCAAATGTGGCCTTTATTGCTAATCTGTGTTTGATTATGGGGAAATACCAAATTCATAAACAAAAAAGGACAAAAGTAAAACCCAACTTTTTGTTATTTCAGAAAGATATGAAAAATTATATTGAGTTATACTTGGGTTGAAAAATAGTAAAGCAAAACGCACTGATCTCTGTGAGACTTGTATGATATTTATATGATGATGATCTCATCATACCTGTTCTTTTTTCTGTTTATATTCATTTCTTTCTTTTTGTTCTTTTTTTAACTTCTATTATTAATTTATATATAACACTATATTTTCTTTTCTTATTTGTTGTAGTCTTTATTTTTTACACTATATGTTGGATTATTGTCATGTTTATTATTTGTCAAGTCAAGTCACCTTCATTTCTATAGCGTTCTATAGCATTTCTATATTCTACTTACAGTCGAATGTCTGTTGAGGAGCATCACAATAAAAAGTTAGCAGATATTAAGCAGAGTCGACTAATACTCTAATGAGAGTTTACATTTGGCAGACGCTTTTATTCAAAGCGACTTACATTGCATTTCAAGCTACACATTTACAGTCATATCAGTTCTTGCTTCTCCTGGGAATCGAACCCATGACCTTGGCGTTGCAAGCGCCAGCGTTTTGACATGTAGTTGCAAAGTTACTTATGGTCAACAGAATGTTCAAAAGGGACCATCAAAATAAAGTGTAACGAACAGAGTTCATCCGCAGCTGAAGCCACGATGAAGGAGTTTCACCTCATCATCTTCGTCTGTTCACGGGTGATTCTCCGAGGTTCTCCGAGGAACTCGTCCTGGCTCCAGACTCACGCTAGTGTGGATGAACGTGGGAAATGAAGGGTTTATGGCCCGGTTCTGTCTGGTGGAAGCGAGCGAAGATAAGTGCGTTCTGTGGACGACACGGGTCTGATGTGCTGATCCTTCATCTGATGAAGAGGTGTCCATCCTCAGCTGGAACATCTGCTCGTCCTCGGAGGATAATAACAACATTAGCATTGTTCTCTCAGTGAACACTGATGCTAAACAGCTGAGTTTATTAAAGTCATATATTACTCAGTGATAGTCAAGCATCTCAGGATACAAATATTGTTTTCTGTTATTACAGATCATTTTGGTTATTTGTGGGCTTTACAATACATACATTTTGTGACCCATTCATAGCATATATTTCAATTCATCTTTTTAAAAATAAAAGTATAAAAAACTTTGGTAACACTTTTCAATAGGGTTTATTAGTTAGCATTATTTAACTACCTTAGTTAACATGAACTAAGAATGAACAATACTTCTGCAGCATTTATAAATCTCAGTTAATATTAAGTTCAACATTTACTAATGCATTATTAAAATCAAAGTTTGTATTTGTGAACGTTAATGCACTGTGAACTAACATGAACAGACAATGAACAGCTGGATTTTTATTAACTAACATTAACAAAGATTAATAAATACTGTAACAAATGTATTGTTCATTGTTAGTTCATGATAGTAAATACAGTGTTAAAAAACTATGCATGATTTACGATGCTGTTGACCATTTAAACGTGTCATCACAGTCTGGAACAACACTGACAATGATAATCTCAGGTACTGATTATGTGCTTTATTTACTGTTAAAATCATTGAACGTGAATTTGAATTCCATATTAGCCACATTGAAAGTGACTGTGGATAATTCACCTCAGATCTTGAAAATAAATGAAAGGAAACTGACATTCAAACTGTGAACAAACAAGTGTTTCCTGACAAAGGTTGTTTCAGTCACCCAGTATTTATTTTTCATTAAAGGGATAGTTCACCCAAAAATTAAAATTCTGTCAGTAATTACTCTCCCTCATGTTGTTCCAACCCCGTAAGACCTTCGTTCATCTTCGGAACACAAATTAAGATATTTTTGATTAAATCTGAGAGTTGTCTAACTCCTCCATAGGTTTCTAAGGGACTGAAACTTGCTGGCCCAGAAAATGTATTAAAGACATCGTTAATATAGTTCAAGTGACTCCAGTGGCTCAATCTTAAGTTTATAAAGCGACGAGAATACTTTTTGTGCGCAAAAACAAACAAAAATAACGACTTTATTCCACTTTTCATTTCCTTCTCTCTGGGCCTCGGGTCTTTTCACGTAGTGTTTAAGCGTAGCGCGTCTGTGTTGCACGTCACCACGTAGGCTCACTATTGGCCGACGCTGGTCATGTGTGATACGTGGTGACGTGCAACACAGACATGCTACACTATTACACTACGTGAAAAGACCCGAATGGGGCCTATGGCCTATGGAGGAGTGAGACAACTCTCAGATTTAATCAAAAATATCTTAATTTGTGTTCCGAAGATGAACGAAGGTCTTACGGGGTTGGAACAACATGAGGGTGAGTAATTACTGACAGAATTTTCATTTTTGGGTGAACTATCCCTTTAACATTAAAATGGTTAATGTCTCTTGCACAGAGGCTCCGCCCACACGCTCTTCTGATTGGCTGCTGCTTGTGATTGATTATGTGGCATCTGGTGTGAACAGTTGCTGGAATCTTATCAGATTGCGGTTAGAAACATGGAACAGTTATTGTCTGATTCTGTTTCTGATGTGAAAGTTATTTAAATGTGAGTGTGGCATCCTGATCAAGATCCTGCAGAGCTTCCAGAAACCCAAAGAGAAAACCTCCAGAGAGTAAACCAGTGCTGTCCTTCCTGACTCTGATCTGGGTTTACTCCAACAGTTAGTGAACTTGGGGATGAAGGTTAAACACAATCTCCAAATAAAAGCAGAAACAAGAGCAGAAGAATCCGACAGATCAGTGTAGATGTGTTCAAGATGATCATAAAAGGTGTTTCTCCTGGTAAGAAACCTGCATCCGTCTGAAGAACACGTGAAGAACTGTCTGTTGTTTAGGGATGCGATGCTTTTCCCAGTGGGATCTTCTGATCTCCGCCTGTGTCTAATGGCTCCGGGTCTAACCTGAAAGCAGACTTCACCAGAGGACATCAGTGCTCCCGTCCACACTTCACCAGAGGACATCAGTGCTCCCTTCCACACTTCACCAGAGGACATCAGTGCTCCGGTCCACACTTCACCAGAGGACATCAGTGCTCCCTTCCACACTTCACCAGAGGACATCAGTGCTCCCTTCCACACTTCACCAGAGGACATCAGTGCTCCCGTCCACACTTCACCAGAGGACATCAGTGCTCCGGTCCACACTTCACCAGAGGACATCAGTGCTCCCTTCCACACTTCACCAGAGGACATCAGTGCTCCCGTCCACACTTCACCAGAGGACATCAGTGCTCCCTTCCACACTTCACCAGAGGACATCAGTGCTCCCGTCCACACTTCACCAGAGGACATCAGTGCTCCCGTCCACACTTCACCAGAGGACATCAGTGCTCCCGTCCACACTTCACCAGAGGACATCAGTGCTCCCGTCCACACTTCACCAGAGGACATCAGTGCTCCCTTCCACACTTCACCAGAGGACATCAGTGCTCCCGTCCACACTTCACCAGAGGACATCAGTGCTCCCGTCCACACTTCACCAGAGGACATCAGTGCTCCCTTCCACACTTCACCAGAGGACATCAGTGCTCCCTTCCACACTTCACCAGAGGACATCAGTGCTCCCTTCCACACTTCACCAGAGGACATCAGTGCTCCCTTCCACACTTCACCAGAGGACATCAGTGCTCCCGTCCACACTTCACCAGAGGACATCAGTGCTCCCGTCCACACTTCACCAGAGGACATCAGTGCTCCCGTCCACACTTCACCAGAGGACATCAGTGCTCCCGTCCACACTTCACCAGAGGACATCAGTGCTCCCGTCCACACTTCACCAGAGGACATCAGTGCTCCCTTCCACACTTCACCAGAGGACATCAGTGCTCCCGTCCACACTTCACCAGAGGACATCAGTGCTCCCGTCCACACTTCACCAGAGGACATCAGTGCTCCCTTCCACACTTCACCAGAGGACATCAGTGCTCCCTTCCACACTTCACCAGAGGACATCAGTGCTCCCTTCCACACTTCACCAGAGGACATCAGTGCTCCCTTCCACACTTCACCAGAGGACATCAGTGCTCCCTTCCACACTTCACCAGAGGACATCAGTGCTCCCGTCCACACTTCACCAGAGGACATCAGTGCTCCCGTCCACACTTCACCAGAGGACATCAGTGCTCCCGTCCACACTTCACCAGAGGACATCAGTGCTCCCGTCCACACTTCACCAGAGGACATCAGTGCTCCCGTCCACACTTCACCAGAGGACATCAGTGCTCCCTTCCACACTTCACCAGAGGACATCAGTGCTCCCGTCCACACTTCACCAGAGGACATCAGTGCTCCCGTCCACACTTCACCAGAGGACATCAGTGCTCCCGTCCACACTTCACCAGAGGACATCAGTGCTCCCGTCCACACTTCACCAGAGGACATCAGTGCTCCCTTCCACACTTCACCAGAGGACATCAGTGCTCCCGTCCACACTTCACCAGAGGACATCAGTGCTCCCTTCCACACTTCACCAGAGGACATCAGTGCTCCCGTCCACACTTCACCAGAGGACATCAGTGCTCCCTTCCACACTTCACCAGAGGACATCAGTGCTCCCTTCCACACTTCACCAGAGGACATCAGTGCTCCCTTCCACACTTCACCAGAGGACATCAGTGCTCCCTTCCACACTTCACCAGAGGACATCAGTGCTCCCTTCCACACTTCACCAGAGGACATCAGTGCTCCCGTCCACACTTCACCAGAGGACATCAGTGCTCCCGTCCACACTTCACCAGAGGACATCAGTGCTCCCGTCCACACTTCACCAGAGGACATCAGTGCTCCCGTCCACACTTCACCAGAGGACATCAGTGCTCCCGTCCACACTTCACCAGAGGACATCAGTGCTCCCTTCCACACTTCACCAGAGGACATCAGTGCTCCCGTCCACACTTCACCAGAGGACATCAGTGCTCCCGTCCACACTTCACCAGAGGACATCAGTGCTCCCGTCCACACTTCACCAGAGGACATCAGTGCTCCCGTCCACACTTCACCAGAGGACATCAGTGCTCCCGTCCACACTTCACCAGAGGACATCAGTGCTCCCGTCCACACTTCACCAGAGGACATCAGTGCTCCCGTCCACACTTCACCAGAGGACATCAGTGCTCCCTTCCACACTTCACCAGAGGACATCAGTGCTCCCGTCCACACTTCACCAGAGGACATCAGTGCTCCCTTCCACACTTCACCAGAGGACATCAGTGCTCCCTTCCACACTTCACCAGAGGACATCAGTGCTCCCGTCCACACTTCACCAGAGGACATCAGTGCTCCCTTCCACACTTCACCAGAGGACATCAGTGCTCCCGTCCACACTTCACCAGAGGACATCAGTGCTCCCGTCCAGGACATCAGTGCTCCCGTCCACACTTCACCAGAGGACATCAGTGCTCCCGTCCACACTTCAGATCTTCAGGATCTCAGGAGGAAGAAGCGGTGAGTGAGATCTCACTCTGTCTCTGGTTTGTAAAAGGATTGCTCATTTCCATTGTTGATGTGGAGTGTCTTTATCCTCTCTGGGTTATGACATGCGCTCTGTGTTTGTTTGGGCATTTTGGCATATCTGTTGTTTAGTCTTTACAGCAGTGGTTCTTCGATTGCTTGATTTACTAGTTGATTGAATTTACAGTCAGACCAGAGCCCGTCTGCGGAGAGCCTGGCCACTCCCTATTAAGTCCTATTGTACCGAATTTTGGTTGTAGTTCCACCAGAGCTCCACTGGGGGCGATCGCCCATGAGTGCAGAATGAATGGGAGTCTATGGGGCTAGACGGCTAAATTTCTCTCTTTCACCCGATTGCCATTGAGAAATCTCAGATTTGATTGTAGGTTTTGCAAGTTCAACATGGGTTATAGGTCGAAAGTTGAATGAACGAGTACTTATGTCTTTTCGATTTCTTACAGGTTGAGTTGTTGTTGCCCATAACACGCTAGCATTCTGCTAATGAACGCTGATTGGTCAGTGAAGGACTGATTACGACCAGAGATACCGCTTGATGGCCGTGTGTGTGTGTATTTTCGGCGTGGTCTTTTAAAACAACAAAACAAAAACTCTTCTAGCATGTGTGTTTCCCTGTGTCGGCTGTGTTGTGTGTTTCCCTGTGTCGGCTGTGTTGTGTGTTTCCCTGTGTCGGCTGTGTTGTGTGTTTCCCTGTGTCGGCTGTGTTGTGTGTTTCCCTGTGTCAGCTGTGTCGTGTGTTTCCCTGTGTCGGCTGTGTTGTGTGTTTCCCTGTGCCAGCTGTGTCGTGTGTTTACCTGTGTCAGCTGTGTCGTGTGTTTACCTGTGTCAGCTGTGTCGTGTGTTTCCCTGTGTCGGCTGTGTTGTGTGTTTCCCTGTGTCGGCTGTGTCGTGTGTTTACCTGTGTCGGCTGTGTCGTGTGTTTCCCTGTGTCGGCTGTGTTGTGTGTTTCCCTGTGTCGGCTGTGTCGTGTGTTTATCTGTGTCGGCTGTGTCGTGTGTTTCCCTGTGTCGGCTGTGTCGTGTGTTTCCCTGTGTCGGCTGTGTCGTGTGTTTATCTGTGTTGGCTGTGTTGTGTGTTTCCCTGTGTCAGCTGTGTTGTGTGTTTCCCTGTGTCAGCTGTGTTGTGTATTTCCCTGTGTCAGCTGTGTCGTGTGTTTCCCTGTGTCGGCTGTGTTGTGTGTTTCCCTGTGTCAGCTGTGTTGTGTGTTTCCCTGTGTCAGCTGTGTTGTGTATTTCCCTGTGTCAGCTGTGTCGTGTGTTTCCCTGTGTCGGCTGTGTTGTGTGTTTCCCTGTGTCAGCTGTGTTGTGTGTTTCCCTGTGTCAGCTGTGTCGTGTGTTTCCCTGTGTCGGCTGTGTTGTGTGTTTCCCTGTGTCAGCTGTGTCGTGTGTTTCCCTGTGTCGGCTGTGTTGTGTGTTTTCCTGTGTCAGCTGTGTTGTGTGTTTTCCTGTGTCAGCTGTGTCGTGTGTTTCCCTGTGTCGGCTGTGTTGTGTGTTTCCCTGTGTCAGCTGTGTCGTGTGTTTCCCTGTGTCAGCTGTGTCGTGTGTTTGCCTGTGTCGGCTGTGTTGTGTGTTTCCCTGTGTCAGCTGTGTCGTGTGTTTCCCTGTGTCGGCTGTGTTGTGTGTTTCCCTGTGTCAGCTGTGTCGTGTGTTTCCCTGTGTCGGCTGTGTTGTGTGTTTCCCTGTGTCGGCTGTGTCGTGTGTTTACCTGTGTCGGCTGTGTCGTGTGTTTCCCTGTGTCGGCTGTGTCGTGTGTTTCCCTGTGTCAGCTGTGTTGTGTGTTTACCTGTGTCGGCTGTGTTGTGTGTTTCCCTGTGTCGGCTGTGTCGTGTGTTTATCTGTGTCGGCTGTGTCGTGTGTTTCCCTGTGTCGGCTGTGTCGTGTGTTTCCCTGTGTCGGCTGTGTCGTGTGTTTATCTGTGTTGGCTGTGTTGTGTGTTTCCCTGTGTCAGCTGTGTTGTGTGTTTCCCTGTGTCAGCTGTGTTGTGTATTTCCCTGTGTCAGCTGTGTCGTGTGTTTCCCTGTGTCGGCTGTGTTGTGTGTTTCCCTGTGTCAGCTGTGTTGTGTGTTTCCCTGTGTCAGCTGTGTTGTGTATTTCCCTGTGTCAGCTGTGTCGTGTGTTTCCCTGTGTCGGCTGTGTTGTGTGTTTCCCTGTGTCAGCTGTGTTGTGTGTTTCCCTGTGTCAGCTGTGTCGTGTGTTTCCCTGTGTCGGCTGTGTTGTGTGTTTCCCTGTGTCAGCTGTGTCGTGTGTTTCCCTGTGTCGGCTGTGTTGTGTGTTTCCCTGTGTCGGCTGTGTCGTGTGTTTCCCTGTGTCGGCTGTGTCGTGTGTTTCCCTGTGTCGGCTGTGTCGTGTGTTTCCCTGTGTCAGCTGTGTTGTGTGTTTACCTGTGTCGGCTGTGTTGTGTGTTTCCCTGTGTCAGCTGTGTCGTGTGTTTATCTGTGTCAGCTGTGTTGTGTGTTTCCCTGTGTCGGCTGTGTCGTGTGTTTCCCTGTGTTGGCTGTGTTGTGTGTTTGCCTGTGTCGGCTGTGTCGTGTGTTTCCCGGCTGTGTTGTGTGTTTCCCTTTGTCGGCTGTGTCGTGTTTTTCCCTGTGTTGGCTGTGTTGTGTGTTTCCCTGTGTCGTCTGTGTTGTGTGTTTCCCTGTTTTGGCTGTGTTGTGTGTTTCCCTGTGTCGGCTGTGTCGTGTGTTTCCCTGTGTCAGCTGTGTTGTGTGTTTATCTGTGTCAGCTGTGTCGTGTGTTTCCCTGTGTCGGCTGTGTCGTGTGTTTCTCTGTGTTGGCTGTGTTGTGTGTTTGCCTGTGTCGGCTGTGTTGTGTGTTTCCCTGTGTCGGCTGTGTTGTGTGTTTCCCGGCTGTGTCTTGTGTTTCCCTTTGTCGGCTGTGTCGTGTGTTTCCCTGTGTCGGCTGTGTTGTGTGTTTGCCTGTGTCGGCTGTGTTGTGTGTTTGCCTGTGTCAGCTGTGTTGTGTTTCCCTGTGTCAGCTGTGTTGTGTGTTTCCCTGTGTCAGCTGTGTTGTGTGTTTGCCTGTGTCAGCTGTGTTGTGTGTTTGCCTGTGTCAGCTGTGTTGTGTGTTTGCCTGTGTCAGCTGTGTTGTGTGTTTGCCTGTGTCGGCTGTGTTGTGTGTTTGCCTGTGTCAGCTGTGTTGTGTTTCCCTGTGTCAGCTGTGTTGTGTGTTTACCTGTGTCAGCTGTGTTGTGTGTTTGCCTGTGTCAGCTGTGTTGTGTGTTTGCCTGTGTCGGCTGTGTTGTGTGTTTGCCTGTGTCAGCTGTGTTGTGTTTCCCTGTGTCAGCTGTGTTGTGTGTTTACCTGTGTCGGCTGTGTTGTGTGTTTGCCTGTGTCAGCTGTGTTGTGTTTACCTGTGTCAGCTGTGTCGTGTGTTTCCCTGTGTCGGCTGTGTCGTGTGTTTCCCTGTGTCAGCTGTGTTGTGTGTTTCCCTGTGTCAGCTGTGTTGTGTGTTTGCCTGTGTCAGCTGTGTTGTGTGTTTCCCTGTGTCGGCTGTGTTGTGTGTTTATCTGTGTCAGCTGTGTTGTGTGTTTCCCTGTGTCAGCTGTGTTGTGTGTTTGCCTGTGTCAGCTGTGTTGTGTGTTTCCCTGTGTCAGCTGTGTTGTGTGTTTATCTGTGTCAGCTGTGTCGTGTGTTTCCCTGTGTCAGCTGTGTTGTGTGTTTATCTGTGTCAGCTGTGTCGTGTGTTTCCCTGTGTCGGCTGTGTCGTGTGTTTCTCTGTGTTGGCTGTGTTGTGTGTTTGCCTGTGTCGGCTGTGTTGTGTGTTTCCCTGTGTCGGCTGTGTTGTGTGTTTCCCGGCTGTGTCTTGTGTTTCCCTTTGTCGGCTGTGTCGTGTGTTTCCCTGTGTCGGCTGTGTTGTGTGTTTGCCTGTGTCAGCTGTGTTGTGTTTCCCTGTGTCAGCTGTGTTGTGTGTTTACCTGTGTCGGCTGTGTTGTGTGTTTGCCTGTGTCAGCTGTGTTGTGTTTACCTGTGTCAGCTGTGTCGTGTGTTTCCCTGTGTCGGCTGTGTCGTGTGTTTCCCTGTGTCAGCTGTGTTGTGTGTTTCCCTGTGTCAGCTGTGTTGTGTGTTTGCCTGTGTCAGCTGTGTTGTGTGTTTACCTGTGTCGGCTGTGTTGTGTGTTTACCTGTGTCAGCTGTGTTGTGTGTTTACCTGTGTCGGCTGTGTCGTGTGTTTCCCTGTGTCGGCTGTGTTGTGTGTTTGCCTGTGTCAGCTGTGTTGTGTGTTTACCTGTGTCGGCTGTGTCGTGTGTTTCCCTGTGTCGGCTGTGTTGTGTGTTTGCCTGTGTCAGCTGTGTTGTGTGTTTACCTGTGTCGGCTGTGTCGTGTGTTTCCCTGTGTCAGCTGTGTTGTGTGTTTCCCTGTGTCAGCTGTGTTGTGTGTTTGCCTGTGTCAGCTGTGTTGTGTGTTTACCTGTGTCGGCTGTGTTGTGTGTTTACCTGTGTCAGCTGTGTTGTGTGTTTACCTGTGTCGGCTGTGTCGTGTGTTTCCCTGTGTCAGCTGTGTTGTGTGTTTCCCTGTGTCAGCTGTGTTGTGTGTTTGCCTGTGTCAGCTGTGTTGTGTGTTTACCTGTGTCGGCTGTGTCGTGTGTTTCCCTGTGTCAGCTGTGTTGTGTGTTTCCCTGTGTCAGCTGTGTTGTGTGTTTGCCTGTGTCAGCTGTGTTGTGTGTTTACCTGTGTCAGCTGTGTCGTGTGTTTACCTGTGTCGGCTGTGTCGTGTGTTTCCCTGTGTCAGCTGTGTTGTGTGTTTGCCTGTGTCAGCTGTGTTGTGTGTTTACCTGTGTCAGCTGTGTTGTGTGTTTACCTGTGTCGGCTGTGTTGTGTGTTTACCTGTGTCAGCTGTGTCGTGTGTTTACCTGTGTCGGCTGTGTTGTGTGTTTCCCTGTGTCAGCTGTGTTGTGTGTTTGCCTGTGTCAGCTGTGTTGTGTGTTTACCTGTGTCAGCTGTGTTGTGTGTTTACCTGTGTCGGCTGTGTTGTGTGTTTACCTGTGTCAGCTGTGTTGTGTTTACCTGTGTCAGCTGTGTTGTGTGTTCGCCTGTGTCGGCAGAGTTGTGTGTTTGCCTGTGTCAGCTGTGTTGTGTGTTTGCCTGTGTCGGCTGTGTTGTGTGTTTGCCTGTGTCAGCTGTGTTGTGTTTACCTGTGTCAGCTGTGTTGTGTGTTCGCCTGTGTCGGCTGTGTTGTGTGTTTGCCTGTGTCAGCTGTGTTGTGTGTTTGCCTGTGTCAGCTGTGTTGTGTGTTTACCTGTGTCAGCTGTGTTGTGTGTTTACCTGTGTCGGCTGTGTCGTGTGTTTCCCTGTGTCAGCTGTGTTGTGTGTTTCCCTGTGTCAGCTGTGTTGTGTGTTTGCCTGTGTCAGCTGTGTTGTGTGTTTACCTGTGTCAGCTGTGTCGTGTGTTTACCTGTGTCGGCCGTGTCGTGTGTTTCCCTGTGTCAGCTGTGTTGTGTGTTTGCCTGTGTCAGCTGTGTTGTGTGTTTGCCTGTGTCAGCTGTGTTGTGTGTTTCCCTGTGTCAGCTGTGTTGTGTGTTTCCCTGTGTCAGCTGTGTTGTGTGTTTGCCTGTGTCAGCTGTGTTGTGTGTTTACCTGTGTCAGCTGTGTCGTGTGTTTACCTGTGTCGGCCGTGTCGTGTGTTTACCTGTGTCAGCTGTGTTGTGTGTTTCCCTGTGTCGGCTGTGTTGTGTGTTTGCCTGTGTCAGCTGTGTTGTGTGTTTACCTGTGTCAGCTGTGTTGTGTGTTTACCTGTGTCGGCTGTGTTGTGTGTTTACCTGTGTCAGCTGTGTTGTGTTTACCTGTGTCAGCTGTGTTGTGTTTACCTGTGTCAGCTGTGTTGTGTGTTTGCCTGTGTCGGCTGTGTTGTGTGTTTACCTGTGTCGGCTGTGTTGTGTGTTTGCCTGTGTCAGCTGTGTTGTGTTTACCTGTGTCAGCTGTGTTGTGTGTTCGCCTGTGTCAGCTGTGTTGTGTGTTCGCCTGTGTCAGCTGTGTTGTGTGTTTGCCTGTGTCAGCTGTGTTGTGTGTTTACCTGTGTCAGCTGTGTTGTGTGTTTACCTGTGTCGGCTGTGTTGTGTGTTTGCCTGTGTCAGCTGTGTTGTGTTTCCCTGTGTCAGCTGTGTTGTGTGTTTACCTGTGTCAGCTGTGTTGTGTGTTTGCCTGTGTCAGCTGTGTTGTGTGTTTCCCTGTGTCGGCTGTGTTGTGTGTTTCCCTGTGTCGGCTGTGTTGTGTGTTTACCTGTGTCAGCTGTGTTGTGTGTTTCCCTGTGTCAGCTGTGTTGTTGTGTTTACCTGTGTCAGCTGTGTTGTGTGTTTACCTGTGTCAGCTGTGTTGTGTGTTTCCCTGTGTCAGCTGTGTTGTTGTGTTTACCTGTGTCAGCTGTGTTGTGTGTTTACCTGTGTCAGCTGTGTTGTGTGTTTGCCTGTGTCAGCTGTGTTGTGTTTACCTGTGTCAGCTGTGTTGTGTGTTTACCTGTGTCAGCTGTGTTGTGTGTTTGCCTGTGTCAGCTGTGTTGTGTGTTTCCCTGTGTCAGCTGTGTTGTGTGTTTGCCTGTGTCAGCTGTGTCGTGTGTTTCCCTGTGCCAGCTGTGTTGTGTGTTTCCCTGTGTCAGCTGTGTTGTGTGTTTCCCTGTGTCAGCTGTGTCGTGTGTTTACCTGTGTCGGCTGTGTTGTGTGTTTCCCTGTGTCAGCTGTGTTGTGTGTTTTCCTGTGTCAGCTGTGTTGTGTGTTTCCCTGTGTCGGCTGTGTTGTGTGTTTCCCTGTGTCGGCTGTGTCGTGTGTTTACCTGTGTCAGCTGTGTTGTGTGTTTCCCTGTGTCAGCTGTGTTGTGTGTTTCCCTGTGTCGGCTGTGTCGTGTGTTTACCTGTGTCGGCTGTGTTGTGTGTTTACCTGTGTCAGCTGTGTTGTGTGTTTCCCTGTGTCAGCTGTGTCGTGTGTTTACCTGTGTCAGCTGTGTTGTGTGTTTCCCTGTGTCAGCTGTGTTGTGTGTTTCCCTGTGTCAGCTGTGTTGTGTGTTTCCCTGTGTCGGCTGTGTTGTGTGTTTACCTGTGTCAGCTGTGTTGTGTGTTTCCCTGTGTCAGCTGTGTTGTGTGTTTACCTGTGTCGGCTGTGTTGTGTGTTTACCTGTGTCAGCTGTGTTGTGTGTTTACCTGTGTCAGCTGTGTTGTCGATGCCTCGAGAGAAAAGAAAGTGCAGAGCTGAAAGCACCAAAGTGACTGAAGGATTGCCGTAAAGCAGTATCTCTGGTCGTACAATGTGTGTGACGTCATTGACATTTTAAAAGACTTTTTAAAGCAAATAAGTGACTCTAAAAAATCTAACACCCAGCAGTGTGTAATTTCTTTGCATCTCCTTTCGAATACAACATTCAAATTACTAGACAAAAAATTATATCCTGAGAAAAGTGGATTTTGAGGGGTATAGCGCCATAGACCTCCATTCATTTTGCACTCGTCCTGTGAGCGCCCTCATGTGGAGCCAGAGTGGAACTGCACTCGTCCTGTGAGCGCCCTCATGTGGAGCCAGAGTGGAACTGCACTCGTCCTGTGAGCGCCCTCATGTGGAGCCAGAGTGGAACTGCACTCGTCCTGTGAGCGCCCTCATGTGGAGCCAGAGTGGAACTGCACTCGTCCTGTGAGCGCCCTCATGTGGAGCCAGAGTGGAACTGCACTCGTCCTGTGAGCGCCCTCATGTGGAGCCAGAGTGGAACTGCAGCCAGTTCAGAAGTTTTACTGAGAGTGGAAGATCTCCCCTTATTAGACATTCTCTGGTCAAACCAACATTTATTCAGACTCCTTATCGAGACATTTCTCACATTATCAGTTTATTCGCTATAGTTTAGAAAATTATAATAAAATATGAGCAGAACTCAGTTGATATTTGACTGGTTTTGTCCGTCTTTCCGTTAGACTGTCTCACACATGAATTATGTTGAATATCTGTCAGCTGTTAAATTTAACTACACAATTAGATAATACCAGTTTAGCTCAACTAATCACCAAGCAATGCTTCATTGTGTTCAGTCTGTGTGTAAAAAGAGCATTAGCAATTAAAGAAAACACACTTCAGCAAAACATGATCAGCTCAAAGTAAATGAATAATTTTTGGTCCCACATGTTTATAAATGTTACTGGTAGTCTCTGTATGAAGAATTGTTGGGTATAATATGTCACAGTTTACTTTATTCTGCTCTCCTCACTTCATTAATAAACTATAGTGTCTTGATCACACTAGTGAAACAATATCAATAATGAAATCTGGTGTCTGAATAATGTTTGGTTTGAGTGTAACTGGGATGCGTTTGCTCCGGTTCTTCAACAGGCTCAGAGATGATCTGATATAACTGGAGTATGAGGTAATAAGATGAATTATGTGAATGCTTAAGATGCGTCTGTAATCTAGATTTAAACTGGGAGAGTGAGTCTGAGTCCCGAACATTATCAGGAAGGCTATTCCAGAGTTAGATATTCTAGGTATTATCAGAAGCCCAGAGTTTCGTGAGCTTAAAGATGGATTGAATATCAGTTAAACACACATGAGCTAAACCATTTAGGGCCTTATAGGTCAGTAGCAATATAACGTATAATATGCTGTCTAATATAACGCCCAGGTCTTTAAAGTTACAGTACATCCATCCAAATGCAAATTATATTCTAAGAGATTCTGTGTGCAGGTTTTTGGTCCAATAATAATACCTCAGTCTTTATGTCTGAATTTTGTCTGAATTTAATAAAAGAAAATTCTATATTTTATATCCGGATAGCATGATCTGTAGCTTAGCAATGTTTCTGAGGTGGAAGAAGACAGAGCGCTCGTGTTTGAACAGGTTTGTGCTTATTATCAGTCCAGTTTTGAGTTATGGTTCTGACTTTAATTAATATATGACCGTTGCTGGAACATTTCTATCATAACTGGATGTTACAGGCTCTTCATGGACCCATCGATCAGCAGCTTTATTCATATACAGTATATTACCTAAAGACTGAACACATAGCTCTCACAGAGTCCCGTGTTTGAAGTTTACACGGAGATGATCACTTTAATTTTTCTTTTCAAAACTTGCGTCTTAACCTGTTTCAAAGGCGCTATATAAATGAAGATTACTTGACTTGACTATTTATAAGTGTGCTTTTATAATGAGTTATACTTTGAAAAGTAGTAGTTTTGATAGTAGAACAGTAAATAGATTGTTTGTACAGTTTGTTTGATCATCATTTGTGATCATTTTCCTTCATGATTATTGCATATTTGTGGTTCTGTAGTTGTCTGCACATCTCTTGTCACATCAGTGTCTGATTGAACTGAGAGCGATCGGCGTCTCTGCGTGTGTGTGGTGTGTTTAACGTGTGTGTGGTGTGTTTAACTCCGTGTTGACTCACAGGAGCGGTGGTGCACTAATGCTCCTTCAGTTACTGGTCCAGAAACAGTCATGGCCTCAGGAATCCAGGCGTGTGATGCGGTCACATGACCCGTGTGATGTGGTCACATGATCGTCCGGCTCGACTGATTCAGGCTGAGGATTACTGGAACTTTTCTTTCATGTGGTCGACTCGGACATTTCTTCACGCACAACACTTCATTTGTCCGTGTGAGCAATATTTCAGAAATGTTTTACAAGCATGCGCTGCTATTATACGAACCCGAAGCCTTTAATGACGAGCCTCCGTTACATTCCTGACGCTCAGATCAAGAGTTTCCATCTCAGACGTTTCTTCAAGTCTCTGCATGAGTGTGTTAATATTCATCTGCGGGTCAGTGAATATTCTCGGTGTCATGCTGAGCTTTTCCACTGCTCCTCTTCTTCTTCTTCTTCTTCTTCTTCTTCAAGTGTAACTTCAGGAGCGAAGGGTTAACTGGGATCACTGTGGGAATAATCCCATCGCTCCTCCTGAGAAGTCTGAGATTTTCAACAGCATTGATCAGATCAGATGAGATGTTTTCACTCCATGTCTTCAGCTTTGATTTTTCACTTCATCCTGAATCAAATCACATGATGGACTGGAGTCTGTGAACTCACTTCACCAGCTTCACACACACACAAGACAAATGGCTTAACTTGGAGAAATGATGACAGAAACATAACACATTACTGTTGTACGTACCATAAAATGTACTTCAGCAATAATGAGAGTTTATTAAAACGTTTAAGGAATATCAAACCCATTTTTCATCCATGTTTTATTTAAACCTAAGCACTGAAAGGAGTTGTACTCATTTAATATGATTACATTTTAATAGATTAATTAAATTGTTACAGTTTTATGCGTTCATTATATTGCCACCATTTCTGTCTTAAATCATAAAACACAAAATCCAGAAAAATTAAAAGAGCACAGCATTTTTGAAAAAAATTAAAAAACACATTTCATAATGCACTTTTATTGTTAAAGTTAAGTTTCATAAATCCAATTAATTAGACATCTTTTTAGATTATTAGAATTTAAGTAAACCAGTTAAATGAAATGGAAAACAGAAAAAAGAAAGAAAAAAAAAAGCCTTATTTACCCCTAACATGTGCGTATTAGTACCAATACAGCACTACTTTAAATCTCTTCGGGGTAAATAAGGAGGAAAGCTTTGGGTTTGGGTTACAGTGAGTTATTGTACTCCTAAAACTATCGATTAACTAACGATTGTGTGTGTTTAAAGTCCTCGACTGAGTGAGCAAGCGAGCATGTGTGTATGTGTGTGTGAGTGAGTGAGAGTGTGTGTGTGTGTGTGTTTGTGTGTGTGAAGTCAAGTCACCTTTATTTATGTGAAGTTCACAATGTAATTTCGGGAGGAGTGAACCCTTCTAATCTTTCGATTAACCGCGGGAGTGTATACGCCGCTCGACCCCCTCGCTCTGGTCCCTCCTCGTCCCCAGCTCCACCTGCATTATCCAGGCTCCTGCTACTGTCCTCCTCATCCAGCGCTAGTGCTCCACTGGAGGGTTTACCTCTGCTTCCTCGATCCCCTACACTGCGCACAGCAAGCCAAACACGCTTAACCTTATTAGCTTACAGATTATATGTAACTCGTGAAATATAGCTTTTTACTTTACAGATTGTTTCAAAGCAGCTTATGAAAATACAGGCGGGTCGGACCGGATGCAATGATTAGATGAACATTTGAAGGTCCTGCTACAGAAGATATAGACATATAACATATAAATACATTTAGAGCTCTTAGTGATTGCTGTCAGGAACAAGCCCTGCCTTTACTGTTAGAATAATGATGAACTGAAGCGCTGAGCTGAGTGATGTGACCATTAATATTAATATTTCAGCTTTCATCTCGTGCACCTGCAGCGACAGACGTGTTTCTTTGTGAAGTTTCTCTTCACACACGTTTGAACACACAGATATTTCCGACCAGAAGAATCAGTCAAAGCTTCGTTCTGATGTGATCAGTCACAGTAATCAAACCATCTTGACAAAAGATAAAAAAATTCTCATTCCATTAATTTGCAATCAGTCTTTTAAAAATATATAATTTATGAAATATATAATTTTACACACACACACACACATACATACACACAAACAAACACACACACATATATATAAATATACATATATATAGTTTATATTTAATATGTCTTGACAAATCTGACTGTACTGGAAATGGACAGTTTATACTTTGCAGGTTTAAATTGAACTACATTTCAGTTCAGTTTCCAGACTCCAGCCCTGCATTAATGAAGTGAAAATCATGTGAAATATGAATCATTGAGAGCAACGAGGAGAAACTCCTGCTGAGAAACACTCACATCAGTGTATAAACCAGCATTTGATTCATTAGCCTGTTTCTAAATGAATCTCTTCCTTTAAGATCCAACTAAAACTAAATGTCACTTTTTGAGGCTGAGCAAAAAAAGTTAGAAAAGTAAAATCATAATCAACCAGCCCTTAATATTCACTCGATAACTAACTATATCATTGTAGGACAGCAAACTAAACTGGCTTTTATAGGGGAGGAGGAAAAACGTTCTGTTCTGTTACTGATGTCATCGATCGCTTCATCATTTGGCATATAATAATATAATCTTTGTTTCATGTATTTGGCTGGTAGTTTATGCATTTACTGTCAGTTTTCATGTCATGTTAAAAGTTTCATGCAACTGATAGTAATATATAGTAATATCAGTGAAATCATCAGTGAAGGACAGTGAAGTAATGGGAACTGAGAAATAAGAGAGAGTGGGGAGAGCAAGTATTTGATACACTGCCGATTTTGCAGGTTTTACCACTTACAAAGCATGTAGAAGTCTGTAATGTTTATCATAGGTACTCTTCAACT
The DNA here is from genome assembly GCA_022829025.1 of Squalius cephalus. Classification (NCBI taxonomy): domain Eukaryota; kingdom Metazoa; phylum Chordata; class Actinopteri; order Cypriniformes; family Leuciscidae; genus Squalius; species Squalius cephalus. The sequence continues at coordinate 51,154,617 of CM040795.1, read as the reverse complement.
GTGAGTGACGGAATCTAAAACAAAAATCCAGAAAATCACATGATGTATGATTTTTAAATAATTAATTTGCATTTTATTGCATGACATCAATATTTGATACATCAGAAAAGCAGAACTTAATATTTGGTACAGAAACCTTTGTTTGCAATTGCAGAGATCATGCGTTTCCTGCAGTTCTTGACCAGGTTTGCACACACTGCAGGATTCTGGCCCACTCCTCCATACAGACCTTCTCCAGATCCTTCAGGTTTCGGGGCTGTCGCTGGGCAATACGGACTTTCAGCTCCTCCAAAGATGTTCTATTGGGTTCAGGTCTGGAGACTGGCTAGGCCACTCCAGGACCTTGAGATGCTTCTTACGGAGCCACTCCTTAGTTGCCCTGGCTGTGTGTTTCGGGTCGTTGTCATGCTGGAAGACCCAGCCACGACCCATCTTCAATGCTCTTACTGAGGGAAGGAGGTTGTTGGCCAAGATCTGGCGATACATGGCCCCATCCATCCTCCTCTCAATACGGTGCAGTCGTCCTGTCCCCTTTGCAGAAGAGCATCCCCAAAGAATGATGTTTCCACCTCCATGCTTCACGGTTGGGATGGTGTTCTTGGGGTTGTACTCATCCTTCTTCTTCCTCCAAACACGGCGAGTGGAGTTTAGACCAAAAAGCTCTATTTCTGTCTCATCAGACCACATGACCTTCTCCCATTCCTCCTCTGGATCATCCAGATGGTCATTGGCAAACTTCAGACGGGCCTGGACATGCGCTGGCTTGAGCAGGGGGATCTTGTGTGCGCTGCAGGATTTTAATCCATGACGGCGTAGTGTGTTACTAATGGTTTTCTTTGAGACTGTGGTCCCAGCTCTCTTCAGGTCATTGACCAGGTCCTACCGTGTAGTTCTGGGCTGATCCCTCACCTTCCTCATGATCATTGATGCCCCACGAGGTGAGATCTTGCATGGTGCCCCAGACCGAGGGAGATTGACCGTCATCTTTAACTTCTTCCATCTAATAATTGCGCCAACAGTTGTTTCACCAAGCTGCTTGCCTATTGTCCTGTAGCCCATCCCAGCCTTGTGCAGGTCTACAGTTTTATCCCTGATGTCCTTACACAGCTCTCTGGTCTTGGCCATTGTGGAGAGGTTGGAGTCTGTTTGATTGAGTGTGTGGACAGGTGTCTTTTATACAGGTAACGAGTTCAAACAGGTGCAGTTAATACAGGTAACGAGTGGAGAACAGGAGGGCTTCTTAAAGAAAAACTAACAGGTCTGTGAGAGCCGGAATTCTTACTGGTTGGTAGGTGATCAAATACTTATGTCATGCAATAAAATGCAAATTAATTATTTAATTATGTAACTATTTTACACACACACACACACACACAGACACACACACACACACTCCTCGCCAGCGTCTGCTCGCTAATAACGGCACATCCACACTGCGATCTGGAACTTTTGTAACACATTCATGTGGAAACAGAAACTAAACTCATGATTCTGTATTTATTTGAGGTGTGTAATGAAGATTTAAGTTTGTGACGCACTGGACAGCTGAATCAGAGTCCGTCCTGCTCTAAAGAGCTCCGGCCAATCAGAGTCCGTCCTGCTCTAAAGAGCTCTGGCCAATCAGAATCTGTCCTGCTCTAAAGAGCTCTGGCCAATCAGAGTCCGTCCTGCACTAAAGAGCTCCGGCCAATCAGAGTCCGTCCTGCTCTAAAGAGCTCCAGTATTTAAAGTGAC
>CM040795.1:51142883-51147883 GCA_022829025.1 Squalius cephalus | reverse complement strand
ACGAGCCCTGCCTGTCCTAGTGTGAAGCTGCGCACAGGCACACTTAGGACTAGAGCAGAAGGGTGCCAGGTGTCGATGGAATGTCCAGGCTGTAAAATCTAATAAAAGTGTGAGGGGTGGCCCATCCTGCTGCATCGCAGAATTCCTGGATTGGGGCCCCTGAGAGGAGGGCTCTAGAGGATGCCATGCCTCTGGTAGAGTGAGCCCTCACGGCCAGAGGTGAAGGCAAATTGCGCACCTGGTAGGCCATAGATATAGCTTGGACAATCCAGTTGCTAATGGTCTGTTTGGAAGCGGGAAGCCCCTTCTTGGGCGACCCGAAACACACTAACAACTGGTCTGACTTCCGCCATGAGGAGGACCTCTGGATATATATTTTGAGAGCTCTGACAGGGCAGAGCAGGTGAAGTCTCTCCTCATCCGCCGTCACGTGAGGTGGAGGATGAAAAGCTTGCAGAACCGTAGGCCGTGCCACATTAGATGGCACCTTGGGCAAATAGCCCGGCCTAGGATGTAGGATGGCTTTGATGTTGCCTGGAGCAAACTCCAGGCACCCGTTGGATATAGAGAGCGCCTGGAGATCTCCTACCCTCCTCAGAGAAGTAATGGCCAACAAGAAAGCCACCTTTATGGAAAGGTTCTTGGCCTCAGCCAACTCCAGTGGTTCGAAGGGGGCCTCAACCAACCCTTTGAGAGCCACCGCCAGGTCCAAAGTGGGAACCCTGGTACGAGCCGCAGGTCTCAACCTCCGAGCCCCACGGAGGAAACGTACGACCAACTGCTGTCTCCCCAGAGGCCCATCACTCAGAGGAGCGTGGAAAGCCGAAAAAAATGGCCAAACATTTCCAGGCAGTTTATATGCCAGGAGGAATGATGGTCCTGCCATAGGCCTCTCATAAAGCGGCCGTCCATGACCGCGCCCCAGCCCGTGAGGGAGGCGTCTGTCGAAACGGCTTTCCGGCGACATGACGCTCCCAGCACGGGACCTTGGGACAGAAACCAAGCTTTCTTCCACATAGATAGGGAACGAAGGCATCTGCGCGTAACCCTGATCATGCAAAATGGGTTTCCCCTCGGGGAGAACCCCTTGGTTTTCAACCACCACTGCAGGGGCCTCATGTGCAGGAGACCGAATGGATACATACATTTTGTAAATGTGCAAGGGGAGAGAGCTAGGCCGAACGGAAGAGCCTGATACTGATACGCTTCGCCCCCGAAAGCGAACCTCAGGAACTTCCTGTGAGATGGAAGGATGGAAATGTGGATGTATGCGTCCTTCAGATCTATCGTGACAAACCAATCCTCGGATTGAATTTGGTTCACGATAATGGGAATAGTGAGCATCTTGAACCTGAATCTCCTCAGAGACCGATTCAAGTTCCTGAGACCTATTATCGGACGCAACCCCCCATCCTTCTTGGGAACTATGAAGTAGCGGCTGTAAAACCCGGACTCCCTGTCTGGAGGAGGAATACGTTCTATAGCCTCCTTTACCAGCAGGGAGTTTACTTCTTGTTCCAATAGCCGACTCTGCTCTGGGTCGACTACAGTCCAGACCACCCCGTTGAACTTTGGTGGGCGGGAACCGAACTGTAGTCTGTACCCCTTTTGAATGGTGCGCAGAGCCCAAGGAGAAATATTCGTGAGATTTTTCCATGCATCAAAATACTCTACTAAGGGAACCAACTCTCGAGGCAGGCTTCGGGTATTAATCAGGATTCGTTCTTGGCCCCCTAAAGCGGATCTCTGGCAGGGTTCGACCGAAAACGATTCTCGATGTGCGGACATGAGTGCTGCCTGGCCGCAAGCCTGTGGGGCGGACAGTGCAGGGCGCGTTCGCTGGAAACCGATGCGTCCCGAAGCGCACTTGGCGGCGGGAAGTTGACATCGATTTCTTGCGGGCGGTGGGGCTGCCCACAGAGGATCTAGGCTGGCTAGGACCTCTTTGTCGAAGCCTTCTTTGCTTGCAGGACGGCCCTGAGGTCACCCTGCTTAGGCTGAGGCTTCGGCTGCCCCCAGGCTGCTTGAGGGGGGGCTCTAGAAGCGACGCTCTCCTTTTGCGCCTGTCTGTAGGCGGAGGAGCTGGTGGATGGCTGCGGCTGCCCGCTGGGGGCAGGCTTCTTAGACTTCGAGTGGCGAGGGAGGTATTGTCTGAAGGCTGCAGACTGTTTCTTTGCCTCCTGAAACCTGTCGATGACGATGTTAACTGAGACGCCGAACAGGCCAGAAGGCGAAATCGGGGCATCAAGGAGGAAAGCCCTGTCCTTCTCCTTGATGCCCGACAGATTTAACCATAAATGTCTCTCCGAGACCACCATTTCCGCCATGGAACGGCGGATTGCACGGGCCGTTTCCTTGGTCACTCAGAGAGACAGGTCTGCAGCCTTCCTCAACTCCGCAATGTCCTCCGGAGTTGGACCCTCGCCCTCATCGATGTCTTTAAGAAGGTTGGCCTGGTACGCTTGAAGTACTGCCATAGGGTGCAGACTAGCGCCAGCCCGACCCGCAGCCATATAAGCCATATAAGCCCACTAACGAAGATGTATCTCGGCATGGTTTAGTAAGCAGCACCGGGGTTTTTAGGGATGATGTGGACTCGGGGGCTAAATAGGTGGCAAGCGGCTGTTCCACCTGAGGCATCATCCCATAACTGTTCTCTCGCGCCCCCAAGATATTACTGTAATTTAACACAGGGGGATAGGACACGCGAGACGAGTGTGTAAAACGGGAAAGAACCGTAAACCCCGATGATGAGGTTGCTCTCTGTGCTGCAGGAAACGCTCGTCCAACTTGCTTTTTATAAGCGTTTCCTGCCTCTCATGTGGCCAGCTGATGTTAAGACGGGCCACTGCACTAGAGACAACCTCCACCAGCTCCTCATATGCGGGGACATGGGGTGGCGAGTCATCCCCAAAATCCCCGCCTTCGATGCTGAGCACGTCTACTTCCTCGGAAGCAGACAGCTCAAGCATCGGGCTCTCCACTCGTGCGGAAGAAGCCGCAGAGCGGGCTTCCACGTGAGGAGGGAGAGCATCGGAACTGGCGGATGAATCACGAGAACGTGCCTCGGCAGTCTCGGGATCCCCCGCCAGATCCATCTGCGAGCCCCATGAAGAGCGTTGCCGCCTCAGCGGATGCGGGGCTCGCGAGCCTGGCCATCCTCATTGAAAATGGCCAGGCAGGAGCGCAGCACACGGATTGTTAATGCCTCGCAATCTTCGCAAGCAGCCCCCTCGAGAGCTGCCCACGCGTGCTGCACTCCCAAACAGTGCACAACAGTGTCTCCACCCGTAATATAACGTGGGCAGGGATGCACACACCTCCTGTAACTGCTTGAACTCGCCATTATATATAATATGCTTGTGACTGTGACAATACAACACCAAATAAGACAGACATGAGACAGAGAGCGCTTGCTGAAGAACAGAAAGCTATCTCTGTTGTGTGCCGGCGTCCTTTTGTAGCTTCCGCATATGCTGTCACACATTACGTCATGACGCAACACCAATCAGGTTTGGCTTAGTTTCATTCATACTTCAGAGGTGCTACGCTGAGGGGCGTTCCCTCAAAGTGTAATTCGACGCAGTTCTAATTCCCTCGAAAGGGAACTAATGATCTTTACAACGGAAGTGAATCAATCAAAACTAACTTTATCTGGACAATAACTTTATTCTAGATCTGCTGTAAAGCCGAAACACTCTCTGTTACTGTAATCTCCTATTATCTCTGTAAAGCTGCTGTGAAACAGTCGATATTATTAAAAGCGCTGTGTAAATGAAGGTGACTTGACTATTAATATTAGAAACACTCTTTAGGTGAGAGACGGTGTCGTCTCTTGGATGAATGTCCAATTACACAGAACATGCTCTGGTGCTCTAAGGTCATTTCTTTCTTTCTTCATCGGAATGGTACGAAACTTGGTAAAGGTTTTGGCACTTGCTGTGTGAACACACTAGGGATGCCACAATTCTCAATATAATATTGAACCGTTCGGTACGACATCCACGGTTCAATACGCGCTTGTGAATTGCGGTTTTTTCGGTTTTACGTTTAAATAATTTATGTGCGTTTTATTTCTCTCCGAATTGACTGTTTGTGTGTGCCTGTAAGTCTACAAGCTGATAAGGAAATTCCCCGCGAGTATATTCAATATGCTCTAAATTTAGGGGGCGCTTAACCATCATTCCACACTTTAACATGGCGAGCGGCGGTGAAGTGAGGCTACAGTACGAGGAAGCGCCGGCGTCTTTCAAATCCGTGGTGTGGGGACATTTCGGTTTTGCCGTTGAGTATAGTGCCGAGGAAGAAAAAACGGTAAACAATAAAAATAACTGTGTGCAAGCATTGTTTTACACGTGTAGCCTACTCAAACGGAAACACTTCCAACATGACTGCACATCTGCGGCGCCATCACCCAATATCACTGTCTGAAGGCACAAATATGTTTATTTGAAATGGTCAATTTAAAGGGGTCGCACACCGGACGCGCAGCGCCACGTCTTTTAAATTCGAAAACATTATTCTCTATGAGTGTACGTAGCGCTACACACACCGTCGGCGCCTTTCGGCTCAGGACCGTGTTCAAAATCCTGCCGCGCCACAGAATGCCATCTATATAGTTTTACATTAAATGTACATTTATTTGTCTCAAATCGTCGTTAATGTATATACTGACTTCACCCTGTGCTGCAATATACATTTAGTTTTACATTCATTCACAGAAATCAGCTGCTTGAATGAAAATTGCTGATGTTATCGGATTTTCAGGTGACATTCAGTTAACGGACGCTCTGAGGTAAAGAGATGTCAGTGTTAATTGTATATTATACAATACACTAAGAACTTTGCTTAGCTTTTAAGTAAAATAAAGGAGTATTGCAATAAATCGTTTTTATTTTTTTCTCCTTAACCTCTTACTGTTCCTATTGCCTAAGCACAGAATAACAAAAAAACACTATTATGTGTCAAGTCATCAGAACCGAACCGAACCGAAAACCGTG
>CM040795.1:51125383-51137883 GCA_022829025.1 Squalius cephalus | reverse complement strand
TGTAAGTTCTGGAGCGTCTGTAATTTGCCCTCGTTCTGGAGCATCTGTAAATTCTGGAGCGTCTGTAATCTGCCCTCGTTCTGGAGCATCTGTAATCTGCCCTCGTTCTGGAGCGTCTGTAATCTGCCCTCGTTCTGGAGCGTCTGTAATCTGCCCTCGTTCTGGAGCGTCTGTAATCTGCCCTCGTTCTGGAGCGTCTGTAATCTGCTCTTGTTCTGGAGCGTCTGTAATCTGCCCTCGTTCTGGAGCGTCTGTAATCTGCTCTTGTTCTGGAGCGTCTGTAATCTACCCTCGTTCTGGAGCGTCTGTAATCTGCTCTCGTTCTGGAGCGTCTGTAATCTGTAATCTGCCCTCGTTCTGGAGCGTCTGTAATCTGCCCTCGTTCTGGAGCGTCTGTAATCTGCCCTCGTTCTGGAGCGTCTGTAATCTGCTCTTGTTCTGGAGCGTCTGTAATCTGCCCTCGTTCTGGAGCGTCTGTAATCTGCCCTCGTTCTGGAGCGTCTGTAATCTACCCTCGTTCTGGAGCGTCTGTAATCTGCCCTCGTTCTGGAGCGTCTGTAATCTGCCCTCGTTCTGGAGCGTCTGTAATCTGCCCTCGTTCTGGAGCGTCTGTAATCTGCCCTCGTTCTGGAGCGTCTGTAATCTGTAATCTGCCCTCGTTCTGGAGCGTCTGTAATCTGCCCTCGTTCTGGAGCGTCTGTAATCTGCCCTCGTTCTGGAGCGTCTGTAATCTGCCCTCGTTCTGGAGCGTCTGTAATCTGTAATCTGCCCTCGTTCTGGAGCGTCTGTAATCTGCCCTCGTTCTGGAGCGTCTGTAATCTGCCCTCGTTCTGGAGCGTCTGTAATCTACCCTCGTTCTGGAGCGTCTGTAATCTGCCCTCGTTCTGGAGCGTCTGTAATCTGCCCTCGTTCTGGAGCGTCTGTAATCTGCCCTCGTTCTGGAGCGTCTGTAATCTGCCCGCATTCTGGAGCGTCTGTAATCTGCCCTCGTTCTGGAGCGTCTGTAATCTGCCCTCGTTCTGGAGCGTCTGTAATCTGCCCTCGTTCTGGAGCGTCTGTAATCTGCCCTCGTTCTGGAGCGTCTGTAATCTGTAATCTGCCCTCGTTCTGGAGCGTCTGTAATCTGCTCTCGTTCTGGAGCGTCTGTAATCTGTAATCTGCCCTCGTTCTGGAGCGTCTGTAATCTGCCCTCGTTCTGGAGCGTCTGTAATCTGCCCTCGTTCTGGAGCGTCTGTAATCTGTAATCTGCCCTCGTTCTGGAGCGTCTGTAATCTGCCCTCGTTCTGGAGCGTCTGTAATCTGCCCTCGTTCTGGAGCGTCTGTAATCTGCCCTCGTTCTGGAGCATCTGTAATCTGTAATCTGCCCTCGTTCTGGAGCGTCTGTAATCTGCCCTTGTTCTGGAGCGTCTGTAATCTGCCCTCGTTCTGGAGCGTCTGTAATCTGCCCTCGTTCTGGAGCGTCTGTAATCTGCCCGCATTCTGGAGCGTCTGTAATCTGCCCTCGTTCTGGAGCGTCTGTAATCTGCCCTCGTTCTGGAGCGTCTGTAATCTGTAATCTGCCCTCGTTCTGGAGCGTCTGTAATCTGTAATCTGCCCTCGTTCTGGAGCGTCTGTAATCTGCCCTCGTTCTGGAGCGTCTGTAATCTGTAATCTGCCCTCGTTCTGGAGCGTCTGTAATCTGTAATCTGCCCTCGTTCTGGAGCGTCTGTAATCTGCCCTCGTTCTGGAGCGTCTGTAATCTGCCCGCATTCTGGAGCGTCTGTAATCTGCCCTCGTTCTGGAGCGTCTGTAATCTGCCCTCGTTCTGGAGCGTCTGTAATCTGTAATCTGCCCTCGTTCTGGAGCGTCTGTAATCTGTAATCTGCCCTCGTTCTGGAGCGTCTGTAATCTGCCCTCGTTCTGGAGCGTCTGTAATCTGTAATCTGCCCTCGTTCTGGAGCGTCTGTAATCTGTAATCTGCCCTCGTTCTGGAGCGTCTGTAATCTGCCCTCGTTCTGGAGCGTCTGTAATCTGTAATCTGCCCTCGTTCTGGAGCGTCTGTAATCTGCTCTCGTTCTGGAGCGTCTGTAATCTGTAATCTGCCCTCGTTCTGGAGCGTCTGTAATCTGCCCTCGTTCTGGAGCGTCTGTAATCTGCCCTCGTTCTGGAGCGTCTGTAATCTGTAATCTGCCCTCGTTCTGGAGCGTCTGTAATCTGCCCTCGTTCTGGAGCGTCTGTAATCTGCCCTCGTTCTGGAGCATCTGTAATCTGCCCTCGTTCTGGAGCGTCTGTAATCTGCCCTCGTTCTGGAGCATCTGTAATCTGCCCGCATTCTGGAGCGTCTGTAATCTGCCCTCGTTCTGGAGCGTCTGTAATCTGCCCTCGTTCTGGAGCGTCTGTAATCTGCCCTCGTTCTGGAGCGTCTGTAATCTGTAATCTGCCCTCGTTCTGCCCTCGTTCTGGAGCGTCTGTAATCTGTAATCTGCCCTCGTTCTGGAGCGTCTGTAATCTGCCCTCGTTCTGGAGCGTCTGTAATCTGTAATCTGCCCTCGTTCTGGAGCGTCTGTAATCTGCCCTCGTTCTGGAAACCGAGATGTCATCGTCCAGCTCAGTTCAATTCTCATATAATGCTGTCAATGCAGGAGATCAATAATATTGTGGAATATTACATGAAATGTCCTCAACTAATGAAGCCAGAGGCGACAGTGGCAACAACACAAACTCCATCAGCGACAGAATGGAGAAAAAACCCTTGAGTGAAACCAGACTCAGTCTCAGTTCTCCTCTGGCCAACGAACAGTGTGTGATTATGATCCAGGCATTACAGGTCAGAAGTCAGATTGGATCAGAACATTCAGAATATTCTCCAGTTCATCAGGTTGAGGATCGGAGTCATCACGCGGGCTGTAGGGAAACACACCCCTGAATGGCCGTATTGATCGGTGAGCGAGTTGTTGAGTCGTGTGTCGATGATGGACGGCTGAGATAAGCCTAAAACACCCTAAAAGCTTTTATTCAAAACTTCCTGAGCTCAGGCTTTTAGCGCTTGTTTTCTTAAGGGGCCGTTGGCTCGGCGTTATACTGAGCGCATTCATGCTGACACACACACACACACACACACAGCCTTTCAGAGTCCAGAAAGACGCCTGTGTCCTTCAGCCTTCACTCCAATTATTAGAGCAAATGCACGGCTTCTTTTCCATACGCCATCATATTTATATTAGAGAAGTTGAGCTGGAGCGGAGAGGTGCGTGCTGGGTAAATAAACGCGCCGGTGTGTGGAAATCTCTCTGAACACACACATCTGCTGATGAACACAGTGATTGACAACATTAACTACACTCTAAAAAATGCTGTGTTTCAACCCAAATTTGGGTCAAATATGGACAAACAAGATTCAAGATTCATTATTGTCACTACACTGCAAAAAATATATATTCTTACTTAGTATTTTTGTCTTGTATCCAGTCCAAATATCTAAACATTATTAAAACAAAATGCATTTACTAGATGAGAAAGAGACCATAAGATATTAAGTCTTGTTTTCTGGGGAGTTTTTGCCTAAAACAAGTAAAATGATCTGCCAAGAAAAATAATCTTGTTTCCGTTTGAATTAAGATAATTGTTCTTATCTCATTGTCAGAAAATGTTGCTTGTTTTAAGCAAAAACTCACTTAATTTGGATTTTTTTTTTTTTTTCAGAAAACAAGACATATCTTATGGCATTTTACTAATTTAGTTAATTCATCCACTGTAAAAAATTTCTAACCCTCCCAAATCAAAAATTTCAAGTGACCGATAACATCTTATTATCTAATTTTTTCACTTGGCCCAAGTGAAATTCTGTAAATTATCAAATTAAATTCACAGATTTTCACTTGGGCCAATTGAAAAATTTAGATGTTATCGGTCACTTGAAATTTTTGATTCGGGAGGGTTAGAAATTTTTTACAGTGTCCTAATCTAAGAATTTTTTGATATTTGGACTGGAAACAAGGCATTTTTTGCAGTGATATACGAAGGTATAGCGAAATTGGAGCAATCCTTACAGTGCCATCACATATAACTTTGTGCAAACTAAACTTCTAATTTAAATAAATACAATTTAAGTTGAATTTTAAAGAAACAATACGATGATAACCAACATACAGTACAATCAGTTTTAGTTACAGTTCATCCTCAGTGTTTCTCGTTCTCCAGCACAAATATCTAAACATTCTTAAATCAAGACACATTTACTGGAGAAGAAGCAAAATGACAAGACTTCATAATCAAATTCATCACAGCATCATCAAAAAAACATCAAAATGAAGTGAGTTTGGGCTTAAAACAAGAACAAATATCTGCCAGTGCAGTTAAAAAAAAATCTTAATTTAAAGGGAAAACAAGATTCGATTGCTGTCATTTTGCTTCTCCTGTAAATGTATTCTGATGTAAGAGTGTTTAGATATTAGTGCTGGAAAACGAGACAGAAACACTGAGGAAGAACATGATTTGAAACCCGTTGCTCAGACAGTCTCAACTAGTAATTAAGCAGAATATTAATATTAATATTAAGCAGATGCTACTGTTTTCAATAAGAGAAATAAAGCAGTGATCCGTTTCATTCCCCCACAGAAACCTCAGACTCAGAAACCGGAGTGGACGTTTCCAGCTAATGCTCGTCTCACGTCTCATTGGTCTTAGATTTATCCTCCACTCAAGGGCAGATTATGGACTTACTAAACCACGGGCGTCATTTGTCTTCGTCCACAGACACGGGTTTACATTTACATGTATTCATTCAGCAGACGCTTTAATGCAAAGTGAGGAACACAACAAGCAATTCATCTGGAATTAAACTCACTGAAGAACAAGAAGAGGAAGCGTATGATTACACATTATTACACACTCTATTACTGTCATTAGCCTGTAACTATTATCTGATGCCATCAGTTAACAAACCCCAAAACTCAGTAAAGGTGGTAATTATGTTGAAAATGTTCAGACTTGCCCGTGTCTGAGAGAATGAGCTTTGGTATTTACCATCCCGGACATCCCGGCTCCGGCGCTAACCTTTGACTGACCCGAGATCAGGATAAACCAGAGCAAACTAAACACTATAGGGCAAAGTGACTGTACACTGCAAAAAAAAAATAAAAAAAAATGCTTTCTTACTTAGAATTTTGATCTTGTTTCCAGTCCAAATATCTAAAAATTATTAAATAAAGATGCATTTACTAGATGAGTAAAATGCCACAAGTTATTATGTCTTGTTTTTTGGGGAAATAAATCAAAATTAAGTGAGTTGTTGCTTATAAAAAGCTAAATTATCTGCCAAGTGGTTAAGAAAAAAAATGTTAATTCAAACAGAAACAAGATTATTGGTAGATAATTTTGCTTGTTTTATGCAAAAACTCACTTATTTGTGGTTTATTTCCCCCCAGAAAACGAGACATAATATCTTATGGCATTTTACTACTTTAGTAAATGCATCTTGATTTAAGAATTTTTTGATATTTGGACTGGAAACTAGACAAAAATTCTAAGTAAGAAAAGCATTTTTTGCCTTGGGAGATGTTAATGTTCCAGGACCAGAGATGAACCCGGTGAAATAATCATTTACTGCCACATCAGAGCAAATAAAACTAAAAATGGGCATTTTGACTCATGCAACGAGTCCAGCATGAAGGGAAACTGTTAAAATCCTAAAATATTCTTGTCCTGGAGTTTATATATTTTCAGAACTGAGACTCATGAAGTCATCTGAACACATTTCTAGAGTTACCTGCATTGGAAAAAGGCTGTATGTCTAATGTTATTCCCATTAAAAATGCACTAGAAAAATGCATGAATGCACAAGTCGGAAATATGTTCGATACAAAGAGCGTCCAAGGACACACCCTGGATCTTTAATAAGGTGAAATGAATGGTTAGTTGTTGTTGGACGCTGGAGTTTAGGCTTTTTTTCTCTTCCTATTAGTTGTGGTGCTGGAGGTAAACGCTGTATAAAGTCCAACAAAGAAGCGAAGCCAAATAAAATCTCCCAGTGTTATTTCAGCGCTCTCATTAATACTCGCTCCGTCCAAATCTGAAGTCATGAAGGAAACTTCATAAGTCACAGGGAATTCAAAATCTTGTTATTGCTGAAGGCGACTTGAAAACCTCTTTAGATCGTCTGAGACTCGAGATCAGCTGATAAGTGGGCGACCGGCTCACAACAACTTCAACACGTTTTTACAATTCTGTGGTATTTTTGTTGGAATTGTTGGCGAGTCGTATCCGCGGAGGAATGTTTACTGGCGGTTAACATCCTTTAACACGAAGAGCTTGAGAGCTGAGAGATCAGTCCTGCGTTCGCTGAAAAACGACCCGCTGTCAGTCTGTAAAATAAACGTTCTGGAGTGACTTGAGTTCCAGAAGGAGAAGCAGAGACTCAGAGAACATCCGCTGAACACAACAGCACATCATTAACTCACAGTTGTGTTGGTCAATCCAGCGTTTTATATACACACACACAGGACTGAAAATGAACACTCGCCAAGCACCAAAGTATATGAAGCAGTGTCAACATTTTTTTGAGTTAACAATGCAAGATTGTGAGAACATCAATGTAAACAAAAGTGAAGGACACGTGGGCCAGCGCTGCATCCTCACGGAAGTTTCAGCCTTGACAATTTAAATATTCAGGCGTAAGAGACACTCGTTTCGTTACTCGCGCACGGTGTGTGTCCAAACACCTGAAGCGTCTCTGAACTGAGCTCTCTTTCCATCACTGAACTTAAGCTGGACTGTGACACTATTCTCTTCTAGATCTGCTGTACAGCAGAAACAAACTTTGTTGCATTATTTTCCTGTTATCTCTGTAAAGCTGCTTTGAAACAATCTGTGTTGTAAAAAGCGCTATATAAATAAATGTGACTTGACTTGACTTGCACATCCTCTGGCATTTGTATAGACATATTCAAACAAAATTGTGTCAAAATGCCCGTCTTGGCAATTATACACGTATACAGTCAGTTATGTCTGTACTTTTATTCTTTCTGTGTTAAACTGATGCGTCATTTGTTCAGAGACTGTAGTGCTCGTAAATGTAATGAAATATTATTATTAGACCTTTCAAATGTTCTTCCGCGTTTCTCCCTCGTTTTGGCAGTTTGTTTTATAGGGTTAGATTTTAACCTTCAACTCAGTTTTTTTTCTCTCCTAGGTCATATTTTAATATTCATGTGTCTGTATAATGAGTGTGTGTTGCAGGTCTGTGTTTTATTTGTTGTTGTCTCCCTTTTTCCACCCTCTACACTCCCACTTTCCACAGTTTTACATTTTGTTAGTCTTTTTCCAACTCTGAGGTGAACGACCAGCATAAAACAGGGGGGTTTCATGACACTTCAATGTAAATAAATCAACAAAAGACAAAGAAATATCATTCACTGCTCTTAACTTTTCTTACTTTTATAAGGATTAATCTCTGTTTCATGGCTGGTCCATTTTAAGTCACTGGCCATTGGCAGGTGTGGCAAAAAGTTAGTTTCAGGCCCTGTATACACATTTACTAGTGCGGCTTGAGTTATTAAAATAGTAGCAGCTCCTTAATAAAACATTATCCGCACTCAAAGAGCCGAACCAGAACCTGATTTAAGTTCATTCCCAAACGCGTCAGCTCCCAAACAGCAAATATTAAACAGTGAACTGCAAATAAATATTATAAAATGGACAATTCATTAGAACAACAAGAGCACATTAAAATCCACTGCTTCGCAGATAATTAAAAAAAAAAAATCTACATACAAAATCTTGAATAAAACCATGTAAAACTTGAACTATGACAGAAATCCTGCCGATCTCTCCCTGTCTGAACACACACCAGATGTTTTCCTCACACATGAGGGCAGATACATAGATAACATCTGACAGCAGATTCGCTCCACACTCCTCTATAAAGACGGCAAACCTGCGTGATGCCCGAATTATAATGAAAGAGAGAATTCCAGAGTCTATAGAAGAGCATTCATTCGTCAGAATCTACCGGTTAAACACACTGATGGAGTTAAACACACTGATGGAGTTTATCTCGAGGGTGAAAGAGTGAGATCTACCGCCTGCATCTCTACAGAAGAACGGAGAATCACAACAGTCGGGATCTGGCATCTGGCCAGAGTGTGAAACGCTGAGATGAGAAACGCTGAGATGTGAAACGCTGAGATGTGAAACTCTGAGATGTGAAACGCTGAGATGTGAAACGCTGAGATGTGAAACGCTGAGATGTGAAACGCTGAGATGTGAAACTCTGAGATGTGAAACTCTGACATGTGAAACTCTGAGATGAGAAACGCTGAGATGTGAAACTCTGAGATGTGAAACTCTGAGATGAGAAACTCTGAGATGTGAAACTCTGAGATGTGAAACGCTGAGATGTGAAACTCTGAGATGAGAAACTCTGAGATGTGAAACTCTGAGATGTGAAACGCTGAGATGTGAAACGCTGAGATGTGAAACGCTGAGATGTGAAACTCTGAGATGTGAAACGCTGAGATGTGAAACTCTGAGATGTGAAACGCTGAGATGTGAAACTCTGAGATGTGAAACGCTGAGATGTGAAACGCTGAGATGTGAAACGCTGAGATGTGAAACGCTGAGATGTGAAACGCTGAGATGAGAAACGCTGAGATGTGAAACGCTGAGATGTGAAACGCTGAGATGTGAAACTCTGAGATGTGAAACTCTGAGATGTGAAACGCTGAGATGTGAAACGCTGAGATGTGAAACGCTGAGATGAGAAACGCTGAGATGTGAAACTCTGAGATGTGAAACGCTGAGATGTGAAACGCTGAGATGTGAAACGCTGAGATGTGAAACTCTGAGATGTGAAACTCTGAGATGAGAAACGCTGAGATGTGAAACGCTGAGATGAGAAACTCTGAGATGTGAAACTCTGAGATGTGAAACGCTGAGATGTGAAACTCTGAGATGTGAAACTCTGAGATGAGAAACTCTGAGATGTGAAACTCTGAGATGAGAAACGCTGAGATGTGAAACGCTGAGATGTGAAACGCTGAGATGAGAAACTCTGAGATGTGAAACTCTGAGATGTGAAACGCTGAGATGTGAAACGCTGAGATGTGAAACGCTGAGATGAGAAACGCTGAGATGTGAAACGCTGAGATGTGAAACTCTGAGATGTGAAACGCTGAGATGTGAAACGCTGAGATGTGAAACGCTGAGATGAGAAACTCTGAGATGTGAAACGCTGAGATGTGAAACGCTGAGATGTGAAACGCTGAGATGTGAAACTCTGAGATGTGAAACTCTGAGATGAGAAACGCTGAGATGTGAAACGCTGAGATGAGAAACTCTGAGATGTGAAACTCTGAGATGTGAAACGCTGAGATGTGAAACGCTGAGATGAGAAACTCTGAGATGTGAAACTCTGAGATGTGAAACGCTGAGATGTGAAACGCTGAGATGTGAAACGCTGAGATGTGAAACGCTGAGATGTGAAACTCTGAGATGTGAAACGCTGAGATGTGAAACGCTGAGATGAGAAACTCTGAGATGTGAAACGCTGAGATGTGAAACGCTGAGATGAGAAACTCTGAGATGTGAAACGCTGAGATGTGAAACGCTGAGATGTGAAACGCTGAGATGTGAAACGCTGAGATGTGAAACGCTGAGATGTGAAACGCTGAGATGTGAAACTCTGAGATGTGAAACTCTGAGATGTGAAACGCTGAGATGAGAAACGCTGAGATGTGAAACGCTGAGATGAGAAACTCTGAGATGTGAAACGCTGAGATGTGAAACGCTGAGATGTGAAACGCTGAGATGTGAAACGCTGAGATGTGAAACGCTGAGATGTGAAACGCTGAGATGTGAAACGCTGAGATGTGAAACTCTGAGATGAGAAACTCTGAGATGTGAAACGCTGAGATGTGAAACTCTGAGATGAGAAACGCTGAGATGTGAAACTCTGAGATGTGAAACGCTGAGATGTGAAACGCTGAGATGAGAAACTCTGAGATGTGAAACTCTGAGATGTGAAACTCTGAGATGTGAAACGCTGAGATGTGAAACTCTGAGATGTGAAACTCTGAGATGTGAAACGCTGAGATGTGAAACGCTGAGATGAGAAACTCTGAGATGTGAAACTCTGAGATGAGAAACTCTGAGATGTGAAACTCTGAGATGTGAAACTCTGAGATGTGAAACGCTGAGATGTGAAACTCTGAGATGAGAAACGCTGAGATGTGAAACGCTGAGATGTGAAACTCTGAGATGTGAAACGCTGAGATGTGAAACTCTGAGATGTGAAACGCTGAGATGTGAAACTCTGAGATGTGAAACTCTGAGATGTGAAACGCTGAGATGTGAAACGCTGAGATGTGAAACGCTGAGATGAGAAACGCTGAGATGTGAAACGCTGAGATGAGAAACTCTGAGATGTGAAACTCTGAGATGTGAAACTCTGAGATGTGAAACGCTGAGATGTGAAACGCTGAGATGTGAAACTCTGAGATGTGAAACTCTGAGATGTGAAACGCTGAGATGTGAAACTCTGAGATGTGAAACTCTGAGATGTGAAACGCTGAGATGTGAAACGCTGAGATGTGAAACGCTGAGATGAGAAACGCTGAGATGTGAAACTCTGAGATGTGAAACGCTGAGATGTGAAACTCTGAGATGTGAAACTCTGAGATGTGAAACGCTGAGATGTGAAACGCTGAGATGTGAAACTCTGAGATGTGAAACGCTGAGATGTGAAACTCTGAGATGTGAAACGCTGAGATGTGAAACGCTGAGATGTGAAACGCTGAGATGTGAAACGCTGAGATGAGAAACGCTGAGATGTGAAACGCTGAGATGTGAAACTCTGAGATGTGAAACTCTGAGATGTGAAACGCTGAGATGTGAAACGCTGAGATGAGAAACTCTGAGATGTGAAACTCTGAGATGAGAAACGCTGAGATGTGAAACGCTGAGATGTGAAACGCTGAGATGAGAAACGCTGAGATGAGAAACGCTGAGATGTGAAACTCTGAGATGTGAAACGCTGAGATGTGAAACTCTGAGATGTGAAACGCTGAGATGTGAAACTCTGAGATGTGAAACGCTGAGATGTGAAACGCTGAGATGAGAAACGCTGAGATGTGAAACGCTGAGATGAGAAACGCTGAGATGAGAAACGCTGAGATGTGAAACTCTGAGATGTGAAACGCTGAGATGTGAAACGCTGAGATGAGAAACGCTGAGATGTGAAACTCTGAGATGTGAAACGCTGAGATGTGAAACGCTGAGATGTGAAACGCTGAGATGTGAAACTCTGAGATGTGAAACTCTGAGATGTGAAACTCTGACATGTGAAACTCTGAGATGAGAAACGCTGAGATGTGAAACTCTGAGATGTGAAACTCTGAGATGAGAAACTCTGAGATGTGAAACTCTGAGATGTGAAACTCTGAGATGTGAAACTCTGACATGTGAAACTCTGAGATGAGAAACGCTGAGATGTGAAACGCTGAGATGAGAAACTCTGAGATGTGAAACTCTGAGATGAGAAACGCTGAGATGTGAAACGCTGAGATGTGAAACGCTGAGATGAGAAACGCTGAGATGAGAAACGCTGAGATGTGAAACTCTGAGATGTGAAACGCTGAGATGAGAAACGCTGAGATGTGAAACTCTGAGATGTGAAACTCTGAGATGTGAAACGCTGAGATGTGAAACGCTGAGATGAGAAACGCTGAGATGAGAAACGCTGAGATGTGAAACTCTGAGATGTGAAACGCTGAGATGTGAAACGCTGAGATGAGAAACGCTGAGATGTGAAACTCTGAGATGTGAAACGCTGAGATGTGAAACGCTGAGATGTGAAACGCTGAGATGTGAAACTCTGAGATGTGAAACTCTGAGATGTGAAACTCTGACATGTGAAACTCTGAGATGAGAAACGCTGAGATGTGAAACTCTGAGATGTGAAACTCTGAGATGAGAAACTCTGAGATGTGAAACTCTGAGATGTGAAACGCTGAGATGTGAAACGCTGAGATGAGAAACGCTGAGATGAGAAACGCTGAGATGTGAAACTCTGAGATGTGAAACGCTGAGATGTGAAACGCTGAGATGTGAAACGCTGAGATGTGAAACTCTGAGATGTGAAACTCTGAGATGAGAAACTCTGAGATGTGAAACGCTGAGATGTGAAACTCTGAGATGTGAAACGCTGAGATGTGAAACGCTGAGATGTGAAACGCTGAGATGTGAAACTCTGAGATGTGAAACTCTGAGATGTGAAACGCTGAGATGTGAAACTCTGAGATGTGAAACGCTGAGATGTGAAACTCTGAGATGAGAAACGCTGAGATGAGAAACGCTGAGATGAGAAACGCTGAGATGTGAAACTCTGAGATGAGAAACTCTGAGATGTGAAACTCTGAGATGAGAAACTCTGAGATGTGAAACGCTGAGATGTGAAACGCTGAGATGTGAAACTCTGAGATGTGAAACGCTGAGATGAGAAACGCTGAGATGAGAAACGCTGAGAT
>CM040795.1:51105383-51120383 GCA_022829025.1 Squalius cephalus | reverse complement strand
TTATTGGGAAAATAATGATGGAGGAGCTGAGTTTAGTTTCTGATCATCTCCAGATGTTGTGCATCATATTCCCGCAATCATTCCATCAGTAATAAACAGCAGCTTGCTCCTCCTAATCTTTTCCTTTAATGATGAGAAGTGAATTCATTTAATATATCGGCAGAATAATCAAAAGTGTGAAATCAGTTCTTGTTTTTCCAAAATTTCATTTTTTCAATTTTTCTCAAATTCCATGTTTTCCATTTATTTTTTTCTGGATTTTAAATGGTTTAATTCAATTTTAATAATCAAAAAGGATGTCTAATCAATTAAATTCATAAAACTTTAATAATGTAGTGGTTTATTAAAATGGTAACAATAATAGTACCCTATGAATTTTTTTAATTTTTCTTGTTTATTATTTTAAATCGGTGTTGTCTGTTTTCATTTTTCAGGATTTTGCGTTTAATGAATTATAGGGTTATGCAAATTATTATCTGAAATGGTGGAAGTCAAATTAAAAACTTTAGCAATTTATAAATTTTTTATGTAATAACATGAAATTAGAACAATTCCTTTAATTTTTGGGCAAACAAAGAGCTGCAAAACAAAGGTTTACTATTTAAATTAAAACATTGATGAAAAATTGTGTGATATAAATTAAAAAATAATGTTGTAAACCATATTATTATTATAGTAATTATTTCTGTCATAATTTCTTCAAGTTAAACTGAGCTTTTATTCCGGCAGGATGTCGTGAAGAGCTTCCCCACGTGTTTTTAATTCTGTTTGTTCATTATGGTTTATATATAAATTTTTCAGTTTTATGTCTAATTGGTTGAGAATTTATTGTACATATCAGAAAATAACCAGGCATAATTAGTCGAAATCAATGATTGTTTTGGTGGTGCAGAATATCATTGAACTGAATTCAGATTCAGATCCAGATCATCCTGTGTGTGTTACGATCAGATCATTTCCATAATGACCAACACAATCTAACAACGGCAGCGCAAATTAGCGTATGGTTTAAAAACATGCTTTTTTGGGCGCTAAATAATGGCGCAAACACCAGTCAAATACCGAGCGCAAACCTTAATAAATCACCTTGCATGATTAATATAAATCCCCTCCTCCCATAAATACTGTGTCTGAAAGGGAAACTCCTAAATTCATATGCAATAAGATCAGCCGCAGAAATAACCCTGTCCTTGCCTTTTCAGCGCTAGTTTTACATGTGTCTTTAGTAAATCCTGACAGTAGTTTTTTAACACCAAAAGAGTGTTTGCGCTGGAGAAGCTGTTAGTTAATCTGCTCTTAGACTCGGATGAGGCTTCGGCCCCCAGAACCAGGAGAACGAGTCGAGGACCGAATCAGGATCACTTACACACTCCTCTCTGACGGCGTCTAGTGAAGAACAGCATGAAATACAGCCCTTGTTAGTGTGTGTAGAGCTGCAGTCATCTCTGCTTTCACTCACTCACTCACTCACACACACACACACACACACACACACACACACACACACACACACACACACACACACACACACACACACACACACACACACACACACACATCTCTGCTTTCACTCTCACACACACACACACACACACACACACACACACACAAACACACGCAAACACACGCATCTCTGCTTTCACTCACTCACTTCCTGTAGACACACACACACACTCAGCAGACTGTGACCATCTGCTTCAACCTCTGCACCCCGACACACACACACGCACACACACACACACACTCCAGCCTGCCAGTTATAGAAGGCATGAAGGTATTATGGAAACACTTTACAATAAGGGTACGTGAATAATCATGTACTAATACCTGAATGAGCAGTTACTTCAACATGAACTCAAGATGAGTGAAAATATGAACTTCATTATGAAATTATTAGTTATTAGTACATGATTATTCATGTCCTGTTATTGTAAAGTGTTACTGGTATTATAAAGTAGTTTAAATATAAAACTACTTTGAAACAAGTATAAGTAAACAACAGCATATAGCCGTAGCAAACAGCACTACTAAAATAAAGCGTTAGTGTTCATAATGCAGTGCTGGAGTGGAGCAGAAACACAGCCGAGGGAAGTTCACAGTCAAAGCGTTTTACTCCAGTCATCAGAGTCATCAGAGCGCTTGAGAAGTCACGTCTCCTCCCGTTTCCCAATCGGGAGTTAAATGAAGCAGAATATGATTGCATGTGATTCTATAAGTCGAATAGTCCAGCTTCTCTAAACCAGCAGAACCATCATTCTGGCCTGTACAGATCCTGCGGTCGCTACTCGAATGAGAAGAATTTGAGTCATTTGTTCTAAGTAGCTTTAATCAGATTTCCACTTCAGTTGATGTAACGCCGCTGATCTACACATGACCTCACGCTGAACCACAGAGGGTTTATTCTGATGGACGGCGGAATAATCACAGCTACAAACTTCTCTTCTGAGGAAAAATCCATTTCTCAGGGCTTTAAAAAGTCAAGATTCATTCCTAGAAAGAGCATAATCTCATTTAATCTCGCGGCATGAGCACACGATTACACTTACGCATTTGGCAGACGCTTTTATCCAAAGTGACTTACATTGCATTTCAAGGTACACATTTACAGTCATATCAGTTCTTGCTTTCCCTGGGAATCGAACCCATGACCTTGGCGTTGCAAGCGCCAACCCTCTACTGTTTGAGCAACAGTAAAGACGTGTTTTTTATTATTATTAGAAGCAGTGTTTGCGTTTGAGCCGCGAGAGGAAAGCTGGTGAACGCTGGCGGATATTCACATCCCGAGGTCAGAGAGGATCTGCATCAAAGAGTCTCGTACCTGAGCTGGAAACATTTCATTACATTACTAACCCTACAAACCTGAGAGAGAAAGTGCAGATGACAAGAGGGAACAATCTTCCCGAGGGAACCTGACCTGCTCCGAAGGCGAAGAAGAAGCTCCTGTCGGGCTGTTCCTGGAGCAGTGCTTTAACCCGTCTCCCCATCCTCTCGTTACGCTTGTAGATCAGCTCCTGACGGAAGTATCTGTCGATCTCCTGCGCCGTCTCCTGATCACTCGCCGGGAGAGACACGTTCCTGAAGTTCGGCACCTGATTATACGGAGAAATATTCAAAACAGTTTAATCAAGATTCCTTCTCATCTGAAAACAACATGAATTCTGTTTAAGGGATGTTTAAATATTTACACACACTCACACACATATACACACACTCGTACACATACACTCAGAAACAGACTCACACACTCACACACACACTCACACATTTTCACACACAGACACACACACACACATCTTGTTTTAAGGATGTTTAGATATTTTTACTGAAAAATGAGACTCGTAATGATTGTGTAAGAAAACTTGTTTCAGCAGTGTGTTATCAATCAGTGATTGGTCACAGCATTAGTGATTTCAGTGCACTATAGCCGATTCCAGTGCAGTACAGCTGATTCCAGTTCACTAGAGCTGACTCCAGTGCACTACAGCTGATTCCAGTGCACTACAGCTGATTCCAGTGTAGTAGCGGCTGATTCCAGTGCACTATAGCTGATTCCAGTGCACTACAGCTGATTCCAGTTCACTAGCGGCTGATTCCAGTGTAGTAGCGGCTGATTCCAGTTCATTACAGCTGATTCCAGTGCACTACAGCTGATTCCAGTTCATTACAGCTGATTCCAGTGCACTACAGCTGATTCCAGTTCACCAGAGCTGATTCCAGTGCACTACAGCTGAATCCAGTTCCCTCAAGCTGATTCTAGTGCACTAGCAGCTGATTCCAGTGCAGTACAGCTGATTCCAGTTCATTACAGCTGACTCCAGTGCACTAGAGCTGATTCCAGTGCACTACAGCTGATTCCAGTGCACTACAGCTGATTCCAGTTCACTACAGCTGATTCCAGTTCACTAGAGCTGATTCCAGTGCACTACAGCTGATTCCAGTTCATTACAGCTGATTCCAGTTCACTACAGCTGATTCCAGTGCACTACAGCTTATTCCAGTTCACTAGAGCTGATTCCAGTGCACTAGCGGCTGATTCAGGTTCACTACAGCTGATTCCAGTGCACTAGCGGCTGATTCCAGTGCACTACAGCTGATTCCAGTTCATGCACTACAGCTGATTCCAGTTCACTACAGCTGATTCCAGTTCATTACAGCTGATTCCAGTTCATTACAGCTGACTCCAGTGCACTACAGCTGATTCCAGTTCACTAGAGCTGATTCCAGTGCACTAAAGCTGATTCCAGTGCACTACAGCTGATTCCAGTTCACTAGAGCTGATTCCAGTGCATTACAGCTGATTCCAGTTCATTACAGATGATTCCAGTGCATTAGCGGCTGATTCCAATGCACTACAGCTGATTCCAGTGCAGTACAGCTTATTCCAGTGCACTATAGCGGCTGATTCCAGTTCATTACAGCTGATTCCAGTACACTAGCGGCTGATTCTAGTTCACTAGAGCTGATTCCAGTTCACTACAGCTGATTCCAGTTCACTAGAGCTGATTCCAGTTCATTACAGCTGATTCCAGTGCACTAGCGGCTGATTCCAGTGCACTACAGCTGATTCCAGTTCACTACAACTGATTCCAGTTCACTACAACTGATTCCAGTTCATTAGAGATGATTCCAGTGCACTAGCGGCTGATTCCAATGCACTACAGCTGATTCCAGTGCAGTACAGCTGATTCCAGTTCATTACAGCTGACTCCAGTGCACTACAGCTGATTCCAGTTCACTAGAGCTGATTCCAGTTCACTAGAGCTGATTCCAGTTCACTAGAGCTGATTCCAGTTCATTACAGCTGATTCCAGTGCACTAGCGGCTGATTCCAGTGCACTACAGCTGATTCCAGTTCATTACAGCTGATTCCAGTGCACTACAGCTGATTCCAGTTCATTACAGCTGATTCCAGTGCACTACAGCTGATTCCAGTTCACCAGAGCTGATTCCAGTGCACTACAGCTGAATCCAGTTCCCTCAAGCTGATTCTAGTGCACTAGCAGCTGATTCCAGTGCAGTACAGCTGATTCCAGTTCATTACAGCTGACTCCAGTTCATTACAGCTGATTCCAGTGCACTACAGCTGATTCCAGTGCACTACAGCTGATTCCAGTTCACTACAGCTGATTCCAGTTCACTAGAGCTGATTCCAGTGCACTACAGCTGATTCCAGTTCATTACAGCTGATTCCAGTTCACTACAGCTGATTCCAGTGCACTACAGCTTATTCCAGTTCACTAGAGCTGATTCCAGTGCACTAGCGGCTGATTCCAGTTCACTACAGCTGATTCCAGTGCACTAGCGGCTGATTCCAGTGCACTACAGCTGATTCCAGTTCATGCACTACAGCTGATTCCAGTTCATTACAGCTGATTCCAGTTCATTACAGCTGACTCCAGTGCACTACAGCTGATTCCAGTTCACTAGAGCTGATTCCAGTGCACTACAGCTGATTCCAGTGCACTACAGCTGATTCCAGTTCACTAGAGCTGATTCCAGTGCATTACAGCTGATTCCAGTTCATTACAGATGATTCCAGTGCATTAGCGGCTGATTCCAATGCACTACAGCTGATTCCAGTGCAGTACAGCTTATTCCAGTGCACTATAGCGGCTGATTCCAGTTCATTACAGCTGATTCCAGTACACTAGCGGCTGATTCTAGTTCACTAGAGCTGATTCCAGTTCACTACAGCTGATTCCAGTTCACTAGAGCTGATTCCAGTTCATTACAGCTGATTCCAGTGCACTAGCGGCTGATTCCAGTGCACTACAGCTGATTCCAGTTCACTACAACTGATTCCAGTTCATTAGAGATGATTCCAGTGCACTAGCGGCTGATTCCAATGCACTACAGCTGATTCCAGTGCAGTACAGCTGATGCCAATGCACTACAGCTGATTCCAGTTCACTACAGCTGATTCCAGTTCATTACAGCTGACTCTAGTGCACTAGCGGCTGATTCCAGTGCACTACAGCTAATTCCAGTTCACTACAGCTGATTCCAGTGCACTATAGCGGCTGATTCCAGTTCATTACAGCTGATTCCAGTACACTAGCGGCTGATTCCAGTTCACTAGAGCTGATTCCAGTTCACTACAGCTGATTCCAGTGCACTAGCGGCTTATTCCAGTGCACTATAGCGGCTGATTCCAATGCACTACAGCTGATTCCAGTGCAGTACAGCTGATTCCAGTGCACTACAGCTGATTCCAGTTCACTACAGCTGATTCCAGTTCATTACAGCTGATTCCAGTGCACTAGCGGCTGATTCCAGTGCACTACAGCTAATTCCAGTGCAGTACAGCTGATTCCAGTGCACTAGCGGCTGATTCCAATGCACTACATCTGATTCCAGTGCACTACAGCTGATTCCAGTTCATTACAGATGATTCCAGTGCACTAGCGGCTGATTCCAATGCACTACAGCTGATTCCAGTGCACTAGCGGCTGATTCCAATGCACTACAGCTGATTCCAGTGCACTACAGCTGATTCCAGTTCATTACAGATGATTCCAGTGCACTAGCGGCTGATTCCAATGCACTACAGCTGATTCCAGTGCACTAGCGGCTGATTCCAATGCACTACAGCTGATTCCAGTGCACTACAGCTGATTCCAGTTCATTACAGATGATTCCAGTGCACTAGCGGCTGATTCCAATGCACTACAGCTGATTCCAGTGCAGTACAGCTTATTCCAGTGCACTATAGCGGCTGATTCCAGTTCATTACAGCTGATTCCAGTACACTAGCGGCTGATTCCAGTTCACTACAGCTGATTCCAGTGCACTAGCGGCTGATTCCAGTGCACTAGCGGCTGATTCCAGTTCACTAGAGCTGATTCCAGTTCATTACAGCTGATTCCAGTGCACTAGCGACTGATTCCAGTGCACTACAGCTGATTCCAGTTCACTACAGCTGATTCCAGTTCATTACAGATGATTCCAGTGCACTAGCGGCTGATTCCAATGCACTACAGCTGATTCCAGTTCATTACAGCTGATTCCAGTGCACTAGCGGCTGATTCCAGTGCACTACAGCTAATTCCAGTGGACTACAGCTAATTCCAGTGCACTACAGCTGATTCCAGTGCACTACAACTGATTCCAGTGCACTACAACTGATTCCAGTGCACTACAGCTGATTCCAGTGCACTACAGCTGATTCCAGTGCACTAGCGGCTGATTCCAGTGCACTACAGCTGATTCCAGTGCAGTACAGCTGATTCCAGTGCACTAGCGGCTGATTCCAATGCACTACAGCTGATTCCAGTGCAGTACAGCTGATTCCAGTGCAGTACAGCTGATTCCAGTGCAGTACAGCTGATTCCAGTGCACTAGCGGCTGATTCCAATGCACTACAGCTGATTCCAGTGCAGTACAGCTGATACCAGTGCACTAGCGGCTCATTCTAGTTCACTAGAGCTGATTCCAGTGCACTAGCGGCTGATTCCAGTTCACTAGAGCTGATTCCAGTTCACTACAGCTGATTCCAGTGCACTAGCGGCTGATTCCAGTTCACTAGAGCTGATTCCAGTTCACTACAGCTGATTCCAGCGCACTAGCGGCTGATTCCAGTGCACTACAGCTGATTCCAGTTCACTACAGCTGATTCCAGCGCACTAGCGGCTGATTCCAGTGCACTACAGCTGATTCCAGTTCACTACAGCTGATTCCAGTGCACTACAGCTGATTCCAGTGCACTAGCGGCTGATTCCAGTTCACTAGAGCTGATTCCAGTTCACTACAACTGATTCCAGTGCACTACAGCTGATTCCAGTGCACTACAGCTGATTCCAGTGCACTACAGCTGATTCCAGTTCATTACAGCTGATTCCAGTGCACTAGCGGCTGATTCCAGTGCACTGCAGCTAATTCCAGTGCACTACAACTGATTCCAGTGCACTACAGCTGATTCCAGTGCACTACAGCTGATTCCAGTGCACTACAGCTGATTCCAGTTCATTACAGCTGATTCCAGTGCACTAGCGGCTGATTCCAGTTCACTAGAGCTGATTCCAGTTCACTACAGCTGATTCCAGTGCACTAGCGGCTGATTCCAGTGCACTACAGCTGATTCCAGTTCATTACAGCTGATTCCAGTGCACTAGCGGCTGATTCCAGTGCACTAGAGCTGATTCCAGTTCACTAGAGCTGATTCCAGTTCACTATAGCTGATTACAGTGCACTAGCGGCTGATTCCAGTGCACTACAGCTGATTCCAGTGCACTACAGCTGATTCCAGTTCACTACAGCTGATTCCAGTGCACTACAGCTGATTCCAATGCACTACAGCTGATTCCAGTGCACTAGCGGGTGATTCCAGTGCACTGTAGCTGATTCCAGTTCACTACAACTGATTCCAGGGCACTTTAGCTGATTCCAGTGCACTATAGCTGATTCCAGTGCACTACAGCTGATTCCAGTGTAGTAGCTGCTGATTCCAGTGCACTATAGCTGATTCCAGTGCATTAGAGCTGATTCCAGTGAACTACAGCTGATTCCAGTGCATTAGAGCTGATTCCAGTGCACTAGCAGCTGATTCCAGTGCACTACAGCTGATTCCAGTGCATTACAGCTGATTCCAGTTCACTGCAGCTGATTCCAGTGCACTAGCGTCTGATTCCAATGCACTACAGCTGATTCCAGTGCATTACAGCTGATTCCAGTTCACTGCAGCTGATTCCAGTGCACTAGCGTCTGATTCCAATGCACTTCAGCTGATTCCAGTGCACTACAGCTGATTCCAGTGCAGTAGCGGCTGATTCCAGTTCACTATAGCTGATTCCAGTGCAGTAGCGGCTGATTCCAGTGCACTATAGCTGATTCCAGTGCACTACAGCTGATTCCAGTGCATTACAGCTGATTCCAATGCATTACAGCTGATTTCAGTGCACTAGCAGCTGATTCCAGTGCACTACAGCTGATTCCAGTGCACTATAGCTGATTCCAGTGCACTAGTGGCTGATTCCAGTGCATTAGAGTTGATTCCAGTGCACTAGCAGCTGATTCCAGTGCACTACAGCTGATTCCAGTGCACTAGAGTCTGATTCCAGTTCACTCGAGCTGATTCTAGTGCACTAGCGGCGGATTCCAGTGCACTACAGCTGATTCCAGTTCACTAGAGCTGATTCCAGTGCACTAGCATGATGAAGAGCGTCACCTGCGAGGAGTCGTGGTTGAAGATGATGGAGTTCAGATCTCCACAGTTGTAGTGCTTGATAAGGTCCTCTGTGGTGTAGGGAACCTGCAGACTCCCGGCCCGAAGACTCTCCTGCTGCAGCAGCGTCTGGTTCAGAGCGAAGATCACCTGCAACACACACACACACTCAGCTGAAACACACACACAAACAGCCATGACTCTGCACATCTGGGGCACGATGCGCAACACTGGCTCTTAAAGGTGACATATTATGCCACTTTTCACAAGATGTAATATAAATCTATGGTGTCCCCAGAATGTGTCTGTGAAATCTCATCTCAAAATTCCCCCCAAATAATTTTTTATAGCTTGTCAAATTTGCCCCTTTTTGGGTGTGGGCAAAAACACAAAAACTCTAGAAAAAGTTAGATTTTCATGAAATGTCACCTTTAAAGGGACAGTGCATCCAGAAATCACCATTCTGTCATCATTCAGTCTTACTTTTTGAATTTAAATTAGACCAAATGTTCTTTCTAGACTAAATGCTGTTTATAATGAATCCCACAATAATTTATGTTTGTTTTTTACTATTTTTCATTCCTGTTCTGAATTCTGTTAAATTGAAAGGATTTGTTGTGGAGTGAGAAGAACTAAAATACACGTTTAGTGTCTATATAATGCACAACCAGCCTTGAAAAAAATTGAATAGTAAACCGTAAGACGGTCTAAACGGTCACTAAGCACCCCGGTGCATTGTGGGTCTGAGACCATCTTAAACCAGCATGAATGTACAGGCTGATTTGAGGCGCTTTTATAAAGTTTGTCATTGTTTTTAAACTTTACTCTGTTTATGCTCTTTTATGATATATTCATGAATGATGCATCTGCAACGAAACTGCAGTGAACACACTGAAATTGTTTTACAGTGTAGACTTTTACTTGATCAGAACATGGAAATGAGTTCTATGTGGTTTCTTACCATAAGATCACAACAACACACACACGTGATTTGATGTCTGGAGCACAAAAACGCTGCACTAACACACTCAGCTGTGAGACTATAAGATGACTGACTCGTGAACAGCAGATCTCAACATAAGCGCAGTGTTTCTGCCTGATGTTCCTGAATGGAGGCTCTTCTGAATCTCAACAGATCAAAGGCTCAGCGGAGAGTTTCTCTCAATTAGTTCTAGCTGACGCTTTTTGTTGCTTCTGCTGCTGCAGCTCACTATTGTGTTACCATGAAATTCCCCAGTATTTACACACACACACACACACACACACACACACACACACACACACACGCACACACACACTCACTCACTCTCATACACTCACATACATACACACACATTCTTGTACACACACTCACACACACACACACACACACTCACTCTCACACACACTCTCTCTCACACACACTCACATGCTCTCACACACACACTCATACACATACACACACATTCTTGTGCACACTCTCACTCACACACACACACACACACTCACTCACACACACACACACACTCGCACACTCGCACACACACACACGCACACACGCACACACTCACACACACACTTGAGCTCTTTTCATCCGTGCCGATGACACTCTGGCCGTCCCTCATTGTTTGCGGGGCTCGTCTGAGAGAGGAGGGCGGATACTTCATGTGTGGGACAAAGACCCGTTGCTTTCATCCCGCGCTCATCAAAGCCTCTGCTCTGCATCTGAAAGCTCTCCGGCTTTATGCTGCTCAAATTAGCCTATCGCCACCCCGCTAGCTTCACAAACCCCACGGCACTAACCTCCCTCCATCTGCTGAGTCCGAGCAGCTTCAGCTCAGCACCCCCTCCTCCAGCCTTTCAGACCCTTAAATCACGGCACGGAGGAGAATGAAAGAGCGCCGAAAGTGAGAAGGAAGAAAGACGGGGCTAAACGAATGCTGTGACGCGGCTCCGTTGTGTCCGTTCTGTGGGTCACTGGCCACATTCACACACGGGAACCAGAGTGAGTTCATATCAAAGCACTGCGGCCCTATGAAAGTCAATAACTCTGCTTTGTGATGGAAATTACCCCGATACGTCATGATGGAGGAACAGAAAACACTCTGAGGTATTTAACAGTCTCTGCGATTTCTGCACCGAACAGGATCACGAAAATAATAATGATGATGGAATTCAAACATGTTTCCCAAACAATCCTGCTGTGATTCTTCAGATTAATTCAGTGCAGTGTTGATTCAGTTCAGTTTAATAACTGTGTGAAGTTCATCAATTATGAAATGAGTTTGATTCAGCTGTAAAGCAGCTCTGGAGAAAACAGTGGCATGACTGGATGGAGTGATGGAGTGGTTGACTGATTGACTGATGGATTGATGGAGTGATGGACAGATAGACTGATGGACTGATGGAGTGATGAACTGATGGACTGATCGGTCTTTATCAATTCCTCCTCTCCTTCTTCTCTATACTAATGTCTCTACCACTAAAATTACTTACTACCACAACAAAATTAACAATTCTTCTGACACTTTTCAAACCCTCCTCCTCTCTTCTTAACCCTCCTCCTCCTTCACCAACCCTAACAGCTGATGACTTTGCCACATTCTTCATAAATTAAAAACCACCACCATCAGCGGCCAATTTTCCACACTACAAATTGACACACACATCCTAACAGCAAACATGCACACTCTCCCCTCCTTCTCTCCTCTCTCAGAGGCAGAAGTCTTCAAACTCATCCTTTCCAATCGCACTCACATTGCACTCACTCACTCATATCAACTCCTCTCTTCACACTGGTATCTTTCCCACAGCATTTATGAGGCTCTGATAATCCCACTACTTAAGAAACCCACTCTAAATCCAGCACATAGAAAACTACAGACCTGTAATCCCTTCGTCCATTCATTGCTAAAACACAAGAATGAGTCGTTTTCAAACAAATATCTGCCTTTCTTACACAGAACAACCTGCTGGACAACAACCAGTCTGGTTTCAGGAGCGCCACTCAACTGAGACGGCCCTGCTCTCGGTTACTGAAGCTCTGAGACTCAAGAACAGCTTCCAAATCCTCAGTCCTCATCCTGCTGGATCTGCTGCGTTTGACACAGTTAATCATCAGATCCTTCCGTCAACCCTCATGATGAAGGGCATCTCAGGAACTCCAATGGTTCAGGTCTGACCTCTCAGTAAGTCCTTCAGGGTGTTGTGGAAGAGTGAGGTGTCTAAGACCCAACATCTAGCTACTGGAGTGCCTCAGGGCTCAGTGCTGGGACCGCTTCTCTTCTCCATCTATACGACATCACTAGGATCTGTCATTCAGAAACATGATTTATCCCATCACTGTTATCATCTAGCTACTGGAGTGCCTCAGGGCTCAGTGCTGGGACCGCTTCTCTTCTCCATCTATACGACATCACTAGGATCTGTCATTCAGAAACATGATTTATCCCATCACTGTTATCATCTAGCTACTGGAGTGCCTCAGGGCTCAGTGCTGGGACCGCTTCTCTTCTCCATCTACATGTCATCACTAGGATCTGTCATTCAGAAACATGATTTATCCCATCACTGTTATCATCTAGCTACTGGAGTGCCTCAGGGCTCAGTGCTGGGACCGCTTCTCTTCTACATCTACATGACATCACTAGGAACTGTCATTCAGAAACATGGTTTATCCCCATCACTGTTATCATCTAGCTACTGGAGTGCCTCAGGGCTCAGTGCTGGGACCGCTTCTCTTCTACATCTACATGACATCACTAGGATCTGTCATTCAGAAACATGATTTATCCCATCACTGTTATCATCTAGCTACTGGAGTGCCTCAGGGCTCAGTGCTGGGACCGCTTCTCTTCTACATCTACATGACATCACTAGGAACTGTCATTCAGAAACATGGTTTATCCCATCACTGTTATCATCTAGCTACTGGAGTGCCTCAGGGCTCAGTGCTGGGACCGCTTCTCTTCTCCATCTACATGTCATCATTAGGATCTGTCATTCAGAAACATGGTTTATCCCATCACTGTTATCATCTAGCTACTGGAGTGCCTCAGGGCTCAGTGCTGGGACCGCTTCTCTTCTCCATCTATACGACATCACTAGGATCTGTCATTCAGAAACATGATTTATCCCATCACTGTTATCATCTAGCTACTGGAGTGCCTCAGGGCTCAGTGCTGGGACCGCTTCTCTTCTACATCTACATGACATCACTAGGAACTGTCATTCAGAAACATGGTTTATCCCAGCACTGTTATCATCTAGCTACTGGAGTGCCTCAGGGCTCAGTGCTGGTACCGCTTCTCTTCTCCATCTACATGACATCTCTAGGAACTGTCATTCAGAAACATGGTTTATCCCATCACTGTTATCATCTAGCTACTGGAGTGCCTCAGGGCTCAGTGCTGGGACCGCTTCTCTTCTCCATCTACATGACATCTCTAGATCTGTCATTCAGAAACATGGTTTATCCCATCACTGCTATCATCTAGCTACTGGAGTGCCTCAGGGCTCAGTGCTGGGACCGCTTCTCTTCTCCATCTACATGTCATCTCTAGGATCTGTCATTCAGAAACATGGTTTATCCCATCACTGTTATCATCTAGCTACTGGAGTGCCTCAGGGCTCAGTGCTGGGACCGCTTCTCTTCTCCATCTACATGACATCTCTAGGATCTGTCATTCAGAAACATGGTTTATCCCATCACTGTTATCATCTAGCTACTGGAGTGCCTCAGGGCTCAGTGCTGGGACCGCTTCTCTTCTCCATCTACATGTCATCACTAGGAACTGTCATTCAGAAACATGTTTTTTTCCCATCACTGTTATCATCTAGCTACTGGAGTGCCTCAGGGCTCAGTGCTGGGACCGCTTCTCTTCTCCATCTACATGACATCACTAGTGTCTGTCATTCAGAAACATGTTTTATCCCATCACTGTTATCATCTAGCTACTGGAGTGCCTCAGGGCTCAGTGCTGGGACCGCTTCTCTTCTCCATCTACATGTCATCACTAGTGTCTGTCATTCAGAAACATGTTTTATCCCATCACTGTTATCATCTAGCTACTGGAGTGCCTCAGGGCTCAGTGCTGGGACCGCTTCTCTTCTCCATCTACATGACATCTCTAGGATCTGTCATTCAGAAACATGGTTTATCCCATCACTGTTATCATCTAGCTACTGGAGTGCCTCAGATGGAGATGCCTTATCATCTGATATCATCACTGCTATACTGATGACACAACTCTACCCCTCATTCCAGCCAGATGATCCAATGAAAGCATCTCAGCCTCTGAAAAGACAGACCTGTTTGTGGTCTTGGCCATCCCACCACTTCATAACAACTTCTCCATTCAGCTGTAGGTTTGTCATCCATAACTCCATCCAGGACAGCCAGGAACCTTAGAGTTCTGATTGATGATCAGCTAAACTTCACAGACCACATTACTAGAACCACCGGTCCAGCAGATTTGCTTTATACAACATTAGGAGGTTCAGGTCCTTCCTAGCGGAGTTACACAACTCCTTCTCCAAGCTCTTGTTCTATCCAGACTGGACTATTGTAATGCTCTCTCCTTCCAGCATCTGTCAAACCTCTGCAACTGATCCAGATGCTGCACGTCACTCCTCTCCTCATAAACCTGCACTGATGTTTTCCTACAGAACAACCACTGGCTCTGCTCTTCTATACCTAAACTCACTTCTTCAGATCTATGTGTCTCCAGAAGCTTGTGTTCTGCAAGTGAACGGTGTCTTGTGGTGCATCATCCCAAAGAGACATAAAATCATTTTCACTGACCTTAACCTGTACTGAGGAGTGACCTGCCGAACTCAACCTGACCTGCTGAGTCGTTAGC
>CM040795.1:51087883-51100383 GCA_022829025.1 Squalius cephalus | reverse complement strand
CACTGAGGAAGAACATGTGTGTGTGTGTGTGTGTGTGTGTGTGTGTGTGTGTGTGTGTGTGTGTGTGTGTGTGTGTGTGTGTCTGCAGTTTTTATGAGGTCAGTCAGCAGCGACAGACAAAGAGCCCCGTCCCCGAAGACAAACACTCTTTGGGTGCAAATGACCCTGAAAACATGTTCGTTTCATCCGAGCGACTGGAATTCTGGGACAAAGAGTCGACAATGCAGGCCGCGGGAGAGCGAGCGTTCACTCGCGGGACGCTAGAACAACAAGCCCACAATACGGAGCGATTCGCTCCGAGGAGAATCAGAGAGCCGAGCGAAAGACTTCAAAGAGTGAAAGACAGCGTAAAAGAGAGTTTGACAGGAGCGTCTTTCATGTGTTCCTGCAGGGGATTGTGGGATAGCGATGACATCACCGACAGCACAAACGCCACGGCACTTTAAACACAACCTCAAAAACACTCAGCAGGGATTCTGCAGATCAACTTAAGACTCATTTAAGACCTTTTTGAGACCAAGTAACAGAAATTTAAGAAATAAATTGAAGGGAACTCAATACGAGATAGTCTGATCTCTGTATAATATTTAAAGTGTACCTAAAGTATACTAGCAATACTTGAGCACAACCACACCAGTCGCCTCTGGCTTCTGGCTTGCTTAGTTGGGGACAATTAACTTAATCTTCCACAGTATATACACAGAGATTGGCATGGTTTTATTTCAGTTAGCCTAATAGCTAGTTTGATTTGCATTCAGAGATGATCTTATGGAAAGTACCCCATGCCAATCTCTAGGTATGGTGAAGGCTGTGTGATGATGTGGGG
This sequence comes from Squalius cephalus, assembly GCA_022829025.1. Lineage (NCBI taxonomy): Eukaryota > Metazoa > Chordata > Actinopteri > Cypriniformes > Leuciscidae > Squalius > Squalius cephalus. The sequence goes on along the minus strand of CM040795.1, from coordinate 51,099,557 downwards.
CTATTTTAATTCCAGAGGCCAAGGGAACTTTATCAGGATGTATAGTATCCTGGATCCATGAAGTAACTGGCCTTTAAAAATAATAATCTGCCTGCCTCTATGGGAATTTAACATAGGGGTGTCCAAACTTATGCACCCTGTATTTTAAGGAAGAACATTTATTTATTTACGATACATTATTAATTCACAAAGAAAATTGGTGTCCTTAAAGGTTGGATTTTTCCTAATTTTTTAAATTAAGGCATTAAGTTCAGTTTCCAAAAGATGATTTTTTATTCCTCTTTTTAGTCAACTTTAGTATGGGTGTCTAAACTTATGCATAGCACTGTATATATAAATGAACTAAATTAATAACTTTTTTACAACAAAATGTGAACTTCCTTAAGCTGGACTGTGACACTATTTTCTTCTGGAAACAAACTTTGTTGCATTATTTCCCTGTTATCACTGTAAACCTGCTGATATAATTAAAGCACTATATAAATTAAGACTTGACTATCAGATACTTTATTTGGACCTCAGCACTTCTGCATAACTAAAGTAACTTTAATACACAATTAGTTCCAGTTTAGCAGACTTTAAGTATATCAGTTTAGGATACCAAAAGTACAATTGCAGGGTATTTATATTAAGTACACAGATATGTAAATGTATCTGGCGTATACTTAGCATACAATAAATGTATTCTTTAATACATTTTGGTATATTTATTTTTCACTAGGGTTAGGTATTACAGTTATATTACACTAAAACTCTAAACTCTGGATATTCTCCAAGGCTTAAACCAATCATCGAATCCGACAGGGTTAGGCAGTTCAACACAGTTTGCAAATCTCACTAAAACACATTTCAGATTCAGACTATGATGCACTTTTACTCAGTAAAGCTTTGAAATGGTGTGTATTGTGAACACTGACTAAACACACACACATCTGCGCAATCTAAACCAGCGCATTCCTGTCCATCAGTGCCTCACACACACCAACACAAGACTAACAGTGTGTTTGATTCCGCTAACACCTCTCTGATACTCATGTATTAGCACATTAGCACCAACAATAGCGGCTGTAATTGCTCACACACACGTGCTAATGGAGGCTTTCACACACACACACACACACACACACACACACACACACACACACACACACACACACACACACACACACGAATCTCTGAGTAACTGTCAATGACGGCAGGACAGAACAATAGCCGGGAATGATGGGTATTAAAGAGCTTAAGCTACTGAGATACGCTTACACACACACACACACACACACACACACACACACACACACACACACACACACACACACAGCTAATAATAGACTATAACATTAAACACACTAATGTTCTGTAGTTCACCTCGGCTGATTAGAGGAACTAGTGAAGTAGAACAGGAGCGTTTCTGATCAGGGATTCGCCCTGAGCGGTGAAGCCTGTTCCCGAGTGTGTGTGTGTGTGTGTGTGTGTGTGTGTGTGAGCGGAGAGACGGAGAGCCTCGGGCGCAGACGTCTGCGGAGAACAACACACACACACACACACACACACACAGATGCAGACTCTCATTAGGAGATTAGCTGAACTCAATAGTGTTTGGAGGTTTTCCACGGATACACACACACACACACACACACACACACACACACACACACACACACACACACACACACACAACTGGAGGAATGTGGTGCATCTGACACCTGTGTGTGTTTGAGCAACAGCGGCGAGGAAACCGGGCACTCGAGGGTCCGAATCACACGACATAGAGTCACTCAAACACACACACACACACACACACACACACACACACACACACACACACACACACTCACACACACACAAACACACACACACACAAACACACAAACACACACACACACACACACACTCACACACACTTCATCTGACAGAAACACACTCTCAGAACTGAGAAAGATCCGCTGACACATGATGTTCAGTCTGATTCAACACTGCTAACACACATACACATACACAAACACACACACACACACACACACACACACACACACACACACACACACACACACACACACACACACACACACACACACACACACACACACACACATATACAAACACACACACACAATAATTTCCCACTTTAGCTGGAACAGTAAATCTGATTTCGCAGCTGCCTTGGCTGGACAAACTTAAAACAATCCGCTGTGCGTCAAACTCCCAATAAACGTGAGTGTGTGTGTGTGTGTGTGTGTGTGTGTGTGTGTGTGTGTGTGTGTTTGTGTGTGTGTGAGTGTGTGTGTGTGTGTGTTTGTGTGTGTGTGTGTTTGTGTGTGTGTGTGTGTGTGTGTGTGTGTGTGTGTGTGTGTGTGTGTGTGTGTGTGTGTGTGTGTGTGTGTGTGTGTGTGTTTGTGTGTGTGTGTGTGTGTGTGTGTGTGTGTGTGTGTGTTTGTGTGTGTGTGAGTGTGTGTGTGTGTGTGTGTGTGTGTGTGTGTGTGTGTGTGTGTGTGTTTGTGTGTGTGTGTGTGTTTGTGTGTGTGTGTGTGTGTGTGTGTGTGTGTGTGTGTGTTTGTGTGTGTGTGTGTGTGTGTGTGTGTGTGTGTGAGTGTGTGTGTGTGTGTGTGTGTGTGTGTGTGTTTGCTGAGTGGAAATATGAAACACCTGCTGGTGAAGAAGAGACTTATTTTATACACGTTTAAATGCAGTCTTCAGATCTGCGTTAGGAAAATCCTGGAGTAAATCATGCAGTGACTCTCATTACAGCCGTTTCACTCGTCACACACCTTCGTCTGAGAACACACACACCTTCGTCTGAGAACACACACATCTTCATCTGAGAACACACACTCACATGAGAAACACAGAGGCCTTTTACCGCGGTAACTCCAGGACTAGAACTCACTGATGGAGTGAATGTGTTTCTAAACATATAGAATCAAAGACAGAGAAATGACTGAGTTTGAATTTGAATTATGTTCACACACACACACACACACACACACACACATCTGGAGCTTTAAACGACAATGAATATTCAGTGATATTATCAACTCGACTGAAACTATCTGAATAATGACACTTTACAGCAGAAATGTAGTTTGTCTCATTATTGATCAACTTTACACTGTTATTGAACTGAACTGAATCATCACTGAACTGAATCATCACTGAACTGAATCATCACTGAACTGAATCATCACTGAACTGAATCATCACTGAACTGAATCATCACTGAACTGAATCATCACTGAACTGAATCATCACTGAACTGAATTGAGCTGAAAATGACAATAACTGAAAAAATATTCTTCCTCAGTATTTTTGTCTTGTTTTACAGAACAAACATCTAAACATTTACTTGAGGAGCATTTTTCTGACCCCATTAGCAGATATTTTTACTTGTTTTACGCATAAAGTCACATACTTCTGAAATGTGTTTCATTACACAAACTTAATATCTGAAGTAATTTATCTTCTCAAGTAAATTTATCTTGATTTAAAGGAATAGTTCACCCTAGAATGAAGTCACACAGGATCAGTCTGTAATACTTTTGTGTCTTTTTTGAAAAGCTTGATTCTGGTTGCAATTCACTGCCATTATATGTTTTTATATTTTTCTTTTTATTCTCCTTTTGTGGTCCGAAAAAGAAAGAAAAGCGTACGGCATTAGAGCAACACCAGGGTGAGTAAATGATGGCTTAATTTCTAACCCTAGCCTGAACCATCTCTTTAAAGGAGAACTCCGGTCAATTTTAACATTGAGCTCATTTTTTTGTACATTTGGAGTGCTGTCAGTACAGAGAACAACGGCAGAAATCAGTGTTGCCTACACCGTGTTATCCTCTTTTTAAAATGTGCACCCTGTTGACTTCAATGGGGCAAGTTTTAAACCTGCATTTAGCCTCTTAACATCCTTGATGTGTCATTACAAGTGCACAGGTCATGTGAGTGATTCCTTCAGAGTGAACACGGGTGAATCTGACTGCAGTAGATGTGAAAGATATGAATAAAAATGATGTTATTTAAGCCAGCGCTCATACCTGTGTTTACATCCTGTTTTCGGTCAAAGTCCATAGTAATCAATTGTCGAGTTCACGCACATGATCATAGGTACTAAACCAATGCGCGTGAACTCGGCAATCGATTACTGTGGACTTTGACCGAAAACAGGATGTAAATACAGGTATGTGCGCTGGCTGAATAACATCATTTTTATTCATATCTTTCACATCTACTGCAGTCAGATTCACCGTGTTCACTCTGAAGGAATCACTCACATGACCTGTGCACTTGTAATGACACATCAAGGATGTTAAGAGGCTAAAAGCAGGTTTAAAACTTGCCCCATTGAAGTCAACAGGGTGCACATTTTAAAAAGAGGATAACACGGTGTAGGCAACACCGATTTCTGTCGTTGTTCTCTGTATTGACAGCACTCCAAATGTACAAAAAAATGAGCTCAATGTTAAAATTGACCGGAGTTCTCCTTTAAGAATGATTCGATATTTGTACTGGACAACGAGACAAAAACACTGAGGTAGAGCATCATTTCTACACTGCATATAATCAATATGAATATAATTATTGCTCTAGAAACACTTCTCAAACCCTGCACTGACACTGAGTTTACTTCAGCAACATGTTTGCTGAATGCATTTTGAAGAAAGCACACTGAAACACCACGTGTCACACACAAATCTGATCTCAGAGTCGGTCATTAGATTGTGGGGTTAGGGTGTGTGTGTGTGTGTGTGAGTGTGTGTGAGATATCAGAACACACAGTTCTCCGGCGGTTCTGTCGGGCCGCTCGACGTGACTTCATACGCGTGATTTAAACGTGCCGTTTAAGGGGCACCATCTGTACAAACACCATTCATCATTATTGGCCGTGTTTTTGAAATCCAGTGCGATCTGGCCTGGAGATTATTTTCTCAAACGTTTAAAGTTATGTTTAACGCCACAAAGCGGTAAACATTAACAACACCATTGGAATTCGAGGCTGAGGCGAGTGTCGGAGGCGCCAGGAGTTATTAAAGGAATTGGCCGCTCCGTGCAGTTCCTGATCCAGTCCGAGCAGGACGATCCCGAGATCCCGAGATCCACTCTAAAGAGCCTCAAACCCTGAGTCTTATCCGTGTGTGTGTGTGTGAGAGTCGAGTCAGCTTTATTTCTACAGCGCTTCACACAGTTCAAAGCAGCTTCAATAATAAACAGAATCAATGATGCAAACTCCATCAAATATGATACAAATTCAGGTTCATCTTACACACGTTTTCAAAACTAAGTCTCCTTTTTTCAAAACTCTACACACAATTCTCAAAACTGCACACACAAAATGCAAAACGCCTCACATCTCCTTCAAAATGCAACACTGCATTCAAAATGCCATAAACACACGTCAGAATGAAGCATTTGCATCAAATGGCAAACACTTCTTTCATAATAATACATTTTTGGATATACCATGTAAACACTGCTGTTCTAAATCTAAAGCTCTTTGGTCTTTCAGAGGCTTATGTCTACATTTCAATATAATGTTCTACAGTGAAAGTAATCTGATGTAACAAGCACACTATAAACACCAGTGCACTGTAGAAACAGAAAATATTGATTAGGTCTAACATTATTGTTGTTTACAGTAGCATACAACAAAACCATAAACATATGTACTGTAAACCAAAAGTATATTCTTTAGAATACAGTAAATAACACAATTGTGTGTGTGTGTGTGTGTGGGGGGGGGGGGGGGGGGGGGGTTGGGGGTCCCGGGGGGTCCCAGGAATCCATTGTTCAAAACAGATCATCTGACCTTTGACCTATTTAGGCCTATACTACAGTAAAGCAGTGATTGGTTAGTGATCAGTTAAGCAATTAGTGTTTGCACATGTGAGGAGTGTGTGTGTGTGACCTGGTGAATAAGTGTAGCATTTTGATTGGTTGTGTTTGGAAAAGGAAAGCAAGTCACTTCCTGATAGATCTTTGTGTTTTAGGTAGAGAATTGTGTGTAGTGTTTTGAAAAAAGTGTTTTATGCAATTGAAAACTGAGTCAAAGGCTGAGAAATAGCTCATGGTTTTGAAGATTTGGCATGTAGTTTTGCACTTTGAGTGAGAGGTTTCAAAAATCGTGTGACATGAAAAGATTTGTGTGTAAGCAGTTGGTAAAAACTGTAATAACTGTATAAAGTTCATCAATTACGAAATAATTCAGAGTTAGAGTTCAGAGTAATGTTCTCAAAACTTTAGCACAAAAACATTATTTATACATCATTCATGGCGTGTTTTTCCTAAATGTTTTAGTTGGACGTTCGTCTAACGCTTTTAAATGTTTCTACTTGTTTCAGAACGTTCAAAAGTAACTTTCCCATAATGTTTGAAGAATGAAACAATGTTTCCATGAACGTTCACACAACCAAGAAAAAACAACAGCTATGTTTCCATCCACATATTTCTATGTGCCTTTTGGGATATCGCATAATCCAAAACACTGGATGGAAACGCCAAGATCTGCATAAATTATAAAAATGCGCATAAAAACGTATGAACTCATTTGAGTCGGATAAATGTTTAATCGGATAAGAGGACATGTGCGTAAACTACGATAGAAACACATTTACAGAATAAATCCCTCAAAGCTCATGTGACTTCGCCTCAGCGTCGGCTGTGATTGGATGACTGGAGTAACCAGCGGACCAATGGCATCGCAGCGTCTCTAATGTTGGTTTGGTGTTTCTGGAAGTGTGTGATCAGAATGATGTGGTTTAAAGCGTCTCACACACACGAGTGTGTTCCCGAACACCAGCATCCGAACGCCAGAGAACACGACAGCGTTTACTGAGTTCCTCTGACGCTCGAGACACACTCGTTTATGACGGAGGGAAAACAGCCGACTGCAGAAACTTAGTTCATTACTGATATTCTGCACCAAGGAAGTGACGATTTGTTCTCTTGAACACATGTGATTGAAACACTGCTTTATTCGCAGATGTTTAATGTGATTTTAAGTTAAATTCGAACTTTGAATGGAAACACAGCTAATGTTAGTGTTGCAAAGTTGAAGAATTATGAAACAATGAGACAATAGAGTCATTATTCAGATCAATTCAGCTCAAGTTTTGTTCTCATCCAATAGTGTCTTTGTTAAAAGAGTAATATTACTGCATAGTAAATATCTTTTAAACCAGCACTAGAGAGAACAGACTCGCTCAGAGGAGATGAAATGACGACAAGCTGTTCAGATCAAATAAACGACTGGAAGTGTTGATCTCACGCTGACAGACGATGAGAACTAGCCGATCTCTGAGGATGAAACGGGATTCGCTTTGAGCTTCGACACATGCAGGAATCTCTTTCAGAAGAGCTTAGAGAAACACGATGATGCTCGAGCTTTCCTGCTCACAGTAACACACAACACTGAGAAGTTTGCATGATGTTGTGTGTCATTTTATGCCTTAAAATACTTTGATCACCAAAATTACATATTTAAATGTATGTACATATTCATGCCTTAAAATATCTTGAATGTAACTCGACACACTCGCCTCATTTAGTATGCGCGGTTCTATGAATATGCAAATGAGCCCCGCCTCCACTCACTCACTCAGCTCAGAGATCCACTGGTTGGCGATCACACGTTGATCTGATTGGTTACAAGGTAGTTTGTGCCGTCAGAAACACCAGCGATTTCAAAGCGTGTTTTTGAGACTGTCTTTGGTTCACTGCAGTTTTAAGGAGGAAATACTCAGCAATGCTGTCGACTTATGAACTTACACATGCTTTGTCTTATTAAAAACACCACCATTTTCACCACAGGGGGACTTTAACGTCACTTCTGTCTTCTCTACACTCTTAGAAGTACAGATTACACAGAAGCTTAAAGGGTTCCAACACTCAATTACATTTTATAAATTATAAACATACTTTATCAGTAGAAAAAAATGAAACAACCCTTTAAACATGAAAGTATTATACAATCATTGAAGACATTTCTCCTTATATAGAAGTTTTTTTTCTTTAACACTGAGGCCTAGAGTTCCATATAGAACTTTATTTCTAAGAGTGAAGAGCTTCTCTATAGATGAAATTGAATTTGAATTTCATGACTGATGCACTTCACTCAGTTATTGATCTGAACTGAATCCACACTGAACTGAATTAATCTGAATAATGACTCTATTTAGAGCTTCTTTGCAGCTGAATCTGATTTTGTCTCATGTTTGATGAAGTTTCATCATTGATTGTGTTTATTACCGTGAAGCTGCTTGTATAAAGCGCTGTAGAACTAACGCGACTGGACTTGATGATAACTCTATTCCACTGGATGATCAGTCATCAGAAGGAAGCCGGATCAATAGCTCTGTTGTTTGTGTTCGAGCGCGAGCCGCTGGGTCAAATTGCCGTGCGTAATCCCTTTAGCTGCGCAGCGGCATTAGCAGAACTCCTGCGTCTGAGGCTTTGAAGGTTTCTGGTAATTGCAGGGGTCTAATAGACCGACACCAACACGGGTTAGAGTCAGATTCAGACGCAAACCATTACGCTCAAATCACTTCTAACAACAGAAGACACTCCGAAAGCAGAACGTTTGTGCAGCTGACGCCAATCATTCCTGCGGTTCTCAGATCAGAAAAACAACTCGATCCAGATAATGCACTGATTTATGACAAAACTCACTCGTATAATAAATGGCTTTTTACAGCAACGATTGCAAGTTACCGGTGTTGTTTTCTCATAAACAACAATAACCAGATGTTTAATCAGCCTTAATGCAAGAATAAAGCCACGGGTGATAAAAGCGCATGTAAATGAACACAGTTTGACACGGACAGGGTTTCCATTTCTGATAGAAAACTGTTTTTTGAGTCTCTTCTGCTCACCACACCTGTATTTATTTGATCAAAAATACAGTAAAAACTGTGAAATATTATTGCAATGTAAATGTAATGTGAATCAATGTAAAGTGTAATTTATTCCTGTGATCAAAAGCTGAATGTTCAGCATCATTACTCCAGTCTTCAGTGTCAAGAAACATTTATGATTATTATCAGTGTTGAAAACAGCTTCATATTTCTGTGGAAACCGTTTATTTTTCAGGATTCTCTGATGAATAGAAAGTTCAAAAGAGCAGCATTTATTTGAAATAGAATCTTTTGTAACATTATAAATGTCTTTACTGTCACTTTTGATCAATTAAATGCGTCTTTGATGAATAAAAGTATTCATTTCCTTTTTTTATGTTTTATATTAATCTCTTCAAACGAATCCTCATATTAGAGTGATTTCTGAAGGATCATGTGACACTGAAGACTGGAGTAATGATGCTGAACATTCACAGGAATAAATTACACTTTACTGTATATTCACATAGAAAACAGATGATTTACATTATAATAATATCTCATAATTTTGCTGTATTTTTGGTGAGCAGAAGAGACTTCTCCAGTCACTGTAAAAACACACTGGCCCAGAATTAATTGCATATTCAACACCAGATCTGTAGTGATTGACTGTGTTTTGGTGTGATTAAAGTTGTGGTTGATTATGATTTGACTTTTCTAACTTTAGTTAGTGTGTAATGTTGCTGTTTGAGCATAAACAACATCTGCAAAGTTACAACGCTCAAAGTTCAAAGCAAAGGGAGATATTTACTTTTACAGAAATCGCTTTTTAAGGACTACAACAAATGGCTGGTAGAGACTACACCACATTCCTCCCGGGTTAGTGACATCACCAACCCTAGCATTTACATAAACCCCGCCCCCTGAACACAATTTATAGATTATCATGACAGAATATGCTAATCAGTGACTAGAAGATAACTACACATCAGCTTCATAAATCCATCAACTAACCATTAAACACTTACCATTAAATGTCCAGTGTGTGTGTGTGTGTGTGTGAGGTAAAAACGCCCCCTGCGCCAGGAGCAGCAGCTCATTTGCATTTAAAGGGACAGACACACACAAACAGTGTGTTTTTGCTCACCCTCAAAAAGTGACCATTTTAACATGCTATATAACAATATCTGTGGGGGATTTTGAGCTAAAACTTCACACACACACTCTGGGGACATCAGAGACTTATTTTACATCTTGTGAAAAAGATCCAAGATCCAGCTCATTTGCATTTAAAGGGACACACACACACACACACACACACACACACACACACACAGACACACACACACACAGAGAGACACACACACACACACACACACACACACACACAGACCTGAGAGAAGTTGAGGCCATTGAGAGGAAGGCACACACACACACACACACACACACACACACACACACACACACACACACACACACACCTGAGAGAAGTTGAGGCCGTTGAGAGGAAGGCACACACACACACACACACACACACACACACACACACACACACACACACACACCTGAGAGAAGTTGAGGCCGTTGAGAGGAAGGCACACACACACACACACACACACACACACCTGAGAGAAGTTGAGGCCGTTGAGAGGAAGGCACACACACACACACACACACACACACACACACACACACACACACACACACACACACCTGAGAGAAGTTGAGGCCGTTGAGAGGAAGGCACACACACACACACACACACACACACACACCTGAGAGAAGTTGAGGCCGTTGAGAGGAAGGCACACACACACACACACACACACACACACACACACACACACACCTGAGAGAAGTTGAGGCCGTTGAGAGGAAGGCACACACACACACACACACACACACCTGAGAGAAGTTGAGGCCGTTGAGAGGAAGGCACACACACACACACACACACACACCTGAGAGAAGTTGAGGCCGTTGAGAGGAAGGCACACACACACACACACACACACACACACACACACACACACACACCTGAGAGAAGTTGAGGCCGTTGAGAGGAAGGCACACACACACACACACACACACACCTGAGAGAAGTTGAGGCCGTTGAGAGGAAGGCACTGCTCCTCCACCTCCTCCACGGCGCCGGTGCTCTTCCTCATCCGCTGGGCCTCCTGGGCGAGGTACAGGTCCAGCACCGGCACGCCCCGGCTCTTGACCTCCGCCTCCGTCAGCGCGTTCACCATCAGCATGACCCACACGGGCCGCTTGCGCTCCCAGTTCCCGGCGATGGCGTTGAACAGGTACTCGGCGTACAGGCCCTGGCCCCGCTGGTCCGGGGTCATCCAGGACGGCAGCATGAGCCGCACGTACTCCAGGTGCGCCTTCAGCCGCAGGTACAGCTCTCCGGGCAGCAGGTCCTGCAGGATCTCTCCCGGCGGGAGCAGCTGGCAGGAGCTCAGCGCCGAGATGGTGAACGGGTCGGTCAGGTCCAGCTCGAAGAACACCACCGCGCTCTCCTGGAACGCCTGCTTGGAGTTCTCCGGGATGAAGTCCCACACGCGGGTGTACGGGACGTGGATGGTGCCGTAGAAGAAGGCCGGCGGGTCTCGCTTGATCGTCCACAGGAACGAGTTGAGCTCGCTTTGCTGAGCAGAGAGAGAGAGAGAGGCGTCAGGAGACAGATCAGGGAAACATCCCTAAACACGAGGAGCTGAGAGCTGAGAGATCAGTCCTGCGCTCGCTGACAGACCACTGCAAACCAAACGCTCTGGAGTTCCAGGAGGAGAAGCGGAGACTCAGAGAACAGCCAGTTCTCAACAATTAAACTCACAGTTGTGTTTTATATATACACA
>CM040795.1:51047883-51082883 GCA_022829025.1 Squalius cephalus | reverse complement strand
AAATTAATAAAAATGTGATTTTTTTTTTTTACTTTTGGGGGGTTTGTTACACTTGTGTTGTTCTCACTTCCTAGTCAAAAACGACTGGCCTACAAACACTGATTATAAATATTTGTTTACGCTGTGTTGTGTTATTGGCAGACACTGGACTCAGTCTTTTTTGTCTGTATTCTTTGAGTTAGCACCGGGTTTGTGTGTGTCTGTGGAACGGATTGACCGTGGGCCTCAGAGATCTGCAGGGTTAGTTGGATCATCTCCTGCTTATATTATATGATATGTGTTGATGTTCACTGATGTAAGTGGCAGTGATTGTGAGGATCTGAATAAAGATCTCCAGTGTTTGAAGCTGCTGCCATTCTCTCGTCTCTTAATGCTCGTTTCATTTGTGTGACAATGATGTTTCACACTGAGAGCGTTAATGGGAGACGTGATGGGATCACTTGGAGACTAAAATAATCTTAAATTAAGTTTATTTTTCTGACTCCATTGACAGATATTTGTTCTTGTTTTAAACTCAAACTCACTTTATTTTGATACATTTTTCACTAAATAAGACTTAATATCTTCAGTCATTTTGCTTCTCCAGTAAATGTGTGATTGTCCCTGTGTGCCTGTGATTTTACAATGCTTAATTTCTTCTCACACTAATATAAATGAAATATTAATGGTGACAATATTCCTCTTAATGAACACTCACTCTCATGGACAACACAGAAGTATTTGATCATCATCCTCATCATCACTAAAGCCCCTCATCTTCAGTGCGCTGAGAGGGCAGGTTACAGCTCCCTCGTGTGGTGGTTATGAAATATGCACAATAATTGTTCTCCAGACATGTTTGGAATATTTCAGTCTGATGGCTTCTTGAGTTTGACGATCAGAGGCTGAAGATCCGTCATGAGTTTGATTCCCAGTCAATGCATGAACTCATATAATGAATATAATACGAGTCACTTTGGCTGATGACTGTGTAAAATCATCTGAGACAGTGTCTGTCTATGAGAGTAATGACATAGTTATTAATACATAATACATTAATACATACAAGACTTGAAAAATAAAGGTTCCAAAAGGGGCCATAAAGAACCGTTTTCATTCCCCCAAATAACCTTTCAGTGATCAGCTCTTAAAAGAACCATTTTTTCTTAGTGTGAATAAAATTTTAATAACTTTTTCCTCTATAAAGAAGCTTTAGTGCGATGGAAAGATTCCATGGATGTTAAAGGTTCTTCATGAAACCACTGATGCCAATAGAGAAGCTTCATTATTAAGAGTGTGGAATGTTTTCATCAGGACCGGCAGAAAGCCTTACATATTCTTATATACAGTGAAGCAGTTAAAGCTGTGATCCACTCATTCTTTATTCTATTCTACCTTTAATATATTGTCCACATGTCAGAATTATAGTGAAAACTGTGAAGTTGCACGAATGTAAGTCGTAATAGAAGATTAATGCACAACTGCTTTGATAAACACAAATTACCTCCAGAAATCTCTCATAATTACCGTCCGTCTGAGAGCACTTCAGATCTGACTTGTGATTTCAGAAGAAACACTTGTTTGGACAAGTGCATACTCTTAAAATAGAGATGTCAAGTCAACTTTATTTAGTGACTTCTAGCACTTTATACTGTTTCAAAGCAGCTTCACAGTAATAAACAATAACAGAATCAATGATGCAAACTTCATCAAATATGAGACTAATTCAGATTCTTCTGTAAAGCAGCTCTACAGAAGACAAGAGTTATTATTCACAAAAGGTTCTTAATAATGGAAAAAGGTTCTTATGATTAGTCAAAAACTCTTATACAGTAGTGTAAGATCTCCATCCTTTATATCACATTACATATGTGTTAACACTTTATAATAACTGCATGCTATGAATCATTAAGCATTAGTAAATAGTTAATTCATCATTTATAAGGAATTAATAGACATTAATAAATACAGCTATAAATGCTTTATTTTTTTATTTATAAGCATATCTATAATGAGTTTAATAACTGTATTTTCATACTTTATTAAAGATCAATTTATCATTTCTAAATTATGCATCCCATTATTTACAAACCAGTTATTTAGGAGTTGTTAGTGATTAATAAGATCATCTAGAAAGTGCAAGTAAATGATTAATAAACTATTTAAATGTACATTTATGCATCGTATTATTTACACATATAGTAATAGTTAAGTAGTGTGTTAATAAATGCTTCATAAGCATGTATTCCTACTGTAATTCAGGTAGTTATACAATTTCTTGTAGTTGTCAGTTAACTATTTTTGTGAGCTCATCTAAAGTGAGGACTATTTAAGCTTTTACAAAGGAGATTAATAAACTGCTTATTAATGGGCATTAATGCTTTATAAATGATGAATTCACTGTTTACTAATGCTGAACTAATGATTCAAAGCATGCAGTTATTATAAAGTGTTACCAATGTGTTAAAGATTTTGTAATCATATTGCATAGTTGTGCTTGAGGGTCGATTGTTTTATTTGTGATAATAACGCAAAATTATTATTTATACATCATTCATGGGACGTTTTTCTTAGATGTTTCAGTCGGATGTTCGTGCAACATTTTTTAAATGTTACTACTTGTTTCAGAACGTTCAGAGAACATTCAAACGTAACGTTCCCATAATGTTTGAAAAAATGATACAATGGAATGTTCCCTTAACGTTCATTTAATCAAGAAAAAACGTGTTTGAAAAAACGTCTCAGGTTAGACTAACCACTGTTCCCTGAGAAGGGGACGAGACGCGGCGTCATAGTGGCGATGCTGTGGGAACGATTATACACACTTCACCGTACTGACGAGCTAAATGATCTGCCTGTGGGGAAAGAAAAATAATGTTAATTTAAACAGAAACAAGATTATCTTTCCCCACTGGCAGATCATTTAGCTTGTTTTAAGCAACAACTCACTTAATTTAGATTTATTTCCCCAGAAAACAAGACATAATGTTATTTTACTCATCTAGTAAATGCATCTAGATTTAAGAATTGTTAGATATTTGGACTGGAAACAAGACAAAAATACTAAGAAAAGCATTTTTTGGAGTGTAGTGTGAATCCATAAGCACAACTAAGAGAACTGCAGAGCACAAATCCACATCATAAAACCTCACAGATGTGAATCTTCTTGAAGGGATTCTCCAGACAATAAGACTTTAGAAGTCGCCATACTTCTCGTCGAATGAGACATGGGTAAAGGTTGTCCAGAAGCCTCGTAAGCAAGTCAAATAGCCTCGACTATACACTTACTAACTTCTGCTTGGTCACGGGAAATCCTTTCTTAGGCGAACCAAACCGTACAAACAGCTGATCGGACTTTCTCCACAGGGAAGCTCAATGGACATGACTGGACACACCAAAGGACAGAACTGTGGGCTGATAACTACTAAAGCCTGCAGAACTGTGGGGCGTGGGACATTAGTTGGCACTTTAGGCACATTGCCCCGGTCTCGGGTGTAAGAATGCTTTCACCATTCCTGGTGCAAATTCTAAGGATGACGGGGTGAACCGAAAGAGTCTGGAGGTCTCCTGTTCTCCTGTGAGAAATTATGGCTAAAAATAACACAGTTTTCAAAGTCAGGACTTAAAGGCCCCCTGAAAGCAAAATGCAAGGTTTTTAGCTTTTAGTATGAATATGTTAGCCTTAAAGGATATGAATAAGCTGGTGTGTTACAAAACAATGACAAAATTCACATTTAGGAGATATAAACATTCAAAACTTACTCTCTCACTTCCGTTAAAATGGAACACGGATTTTTATGACATCACCGCGACTTCAGCTTCTCATCACATCTTCTGTCCAATCACATGCTCTCTAGACTCTAAAGCTCCGCCCCCTATGCTATAAACACCACCTGGCCAAAGCGACCGTTGACAGACACTGAGCATTATGGGTTGGAGTGTGTGTTCGGCTGCTCAAACACTCAAGGTTTATTCCGTTCTCCAACTGTACGGTTAAGAATTAAATGAATGAATCCTCTACTATTGAATCCGGCGTATCATCAGCGCTCGGAGTCGCTTCCATGGTGCTGTCAGTCTGTGAGGGAAACTAAACGCTATTGGCTATTTGAAAAGGGGGAGGAGCCATTTAATATGTCCCGCCTTAGCCAAACTCAGGCTGGCCAGGGCTGTGTTTCCCGTATAACGCTGTAACTTACCGCTTCACTATCACAGTACGATGCATTGTTGAAGAAATCAACTATAGTCACGACTGTTTCCCGAAACCATATTGTTGCAAATTGGTCGTTCAACCACGTTGGTTAATGATGTCACACAGGTTATGGAGTAATAACTACTGTTAATGAATCCGTTTGAGATCTAATTAACGCTAGATGTTTTACTATAAATTACGGACATGGCATTTGAGGAATAATTCTAGTTCTTGCGCACTAGAGCTCGTTCACACATGCGCACTCTTCAAAAACAAGCTTTAAATCTCTTGACAAACTAAAAGACGAAAGTGATATTTGCATGTATTCTAAATAAAATATATATATTGCACTGAATGTCAGCTTGATTATTTTGCTCAAGATCAGGGTTTATTGAGTCCACGTTATATAAAAACAAGAAACTGCTTCTAACCACAGGTCGAGATCTGTCGCTCCAAACACACAGCTTTGCGATGCTGTTTGCTAATGTTCGTTAGAACGATGGTTTCGGGAAACACAGACTTGCTGAACTGCTGATAACGACAGAACTTGAGACCACAGTTGGCTAACGATGCTCTCGGGAAACACACTCCTGGTCAGTGAGACTTAATGAGCCTGATGAGCGTCACAGTTCACACGAGTTTGTTTAACAAGGTCATACATCAGCTCTTAATGACCTGCGGCGAGGAGCCGGAAACACTGATGCTAATCATCTTAACGACTGAACTTTCCCTTCAAACAAACAGTGTTTACTGATGATTAACAAACAGTATGTTTGTTTTAATGTGTTTATTAGTTCTGATGATGAGGGTCTAATGAGGTGATGATCTCTTCATCCCCGCTAATGTTCTCTCAAGGTTTAAACAACCTGGTTCTTCCAGTAACATTAACAGAACGTTCGTTCAAAGTTATCTGGTCTTTAATAATGTTCTCATAACGTTAGCACAAAACATTATTTATTCATCGTTCAGGGAATGCATAAACGCATTAACTTTTTTTAGAAAAAAATGCAACTACTTGTTTCCCATTATAAGTGCAGAATTATAAATTGGAATGTTGCCTTAACATTGATATATCTAAGAAGAAAACTGGATGTTTTGAACATTTAGAGAATACGGTAACACTTTACAATAAGGTATTTTAGTTAACATTAGTTAACTACCTTAGTTAACATGAACTAAGAATACTTCTGCAGCATTTATTAATCTTAGTTAAAATTAATTTCAACATTTACTAATACATTATTAAAATCAAAGGTTGTATTTGTGAACATTAGTTAATGCACTGTGAACTAACATGAACAAACAATGAACAGCTGGATTTATATTTATATTTTTTGATATTGTTCATTGTTAGTTAACAGCCTACATTAACTAATGTTAACTAATGAACCTTATTGTAAAGTGTTACCGTGATTTGTAATGTATTTATCAACTACTTTAAACTGAAGTGGATTTGATTTCTGTCTCCTTCACAATCCATCTTCATGTTCTTATTAACCGATATAATATGTGCCAAATAAATCGAGCATATTAAAGATGAGTTGAGTCTCTCAGAGCTCAGATGAAGGAAAGCGCTGAAACATGCATGAAGAAACCAGGTGTGTTTCTATAAACTCCTCATATTAAACACATGCATGATATTTTGTAATTATATTTAGAGGACAGATAATGTTATGAAAAATGCACATATGTCCCGAAACATAGTGATTCCTGGAGCCTGACCGATCCAGACTCTGTAACGTTTTCATAACTTTATGGGGCATTTGTTTTTTGTTGATGATGTTTCTCTTAATTTTCCCTGTGGATATGAAGGACATTTCCAGAAGTTCTTGATGCCTGAATCTCTCCAGATCTTCCTGCAGGGGGAGTCGATGTTTTGTGCTTGTGTCTCTCATTCGCTCTCAGTCTCTTCCACCAGTCAGACGGGCTCAAAGCACAATGTTTTCATTGTGTCGAAGAGACTGAATCTTTCCGATTATGAAAGTGCTCTGTGCAGCTCAGGGGCTTTTATTGATTTCTCTGTCAACATGCTTTTCTAAGCGTTCATGACCTACATCTGTCTCTCGCCACTAGCCTTCCTGCTATTAATCACACTTCACTCGCTGAGACTGTAACCATGGCGATTCTGCTCCGCTTTCCATCCCATGACAGGTGAGTATTTGAGCAAACAGCTTTAACACCCTGCAGCTCCGACACTTGAGACTTAATTAAAGTCCCCATGAAATCAAAACAGACAATTCTTGTTTTTATGGAATATAGCACTGTTTATTCTAAATGATTTATGGGTGCACATCATTATTGTGTTAATAATCTTGAATCAGAATAACTTCTTGCAGCATCTCTTCTCTTCTCTGATGACGAGGGCGGGGCAACCTGTCACTCACATGAAATCAGCCAATAGCAAACCACAACCATCCAATCATTTCCCCACAGACACAATCAAGCCCCGCCCACATTTGTTCTTGTTCCAGAACCTCTCAAATGGATTTTTACAGTGTTTGCCAATGGAGCTCCTCGTAAAAACTGGTTGATTTTTCTTTTAGCTGCAGGTACTTTTACCATGGTAAATTCACTGCAGTGCATGACCTCATGTGGCTTATTTCATTCTTCTCTATATAAAACGAATAGAGAAAAGTTTGATCTTGAAAGTCATATTCACTTTTTACTTCCCTTTCTTAGTGAAGTTAGTCTTGTTATTATCTTGTTTGTTGCTGGTTAAAGTGTCACTGCACTTCTGCACTCAACAGGGGGTGCTGTTGATTTACTACAGTTACACACACACATACACACACACACACACACACTCTCTCTCTCTCTCTCTCTCTCTCTCACACACACACACACACTGCATCAATCTGACACAATGAACTAAAGGACATTCATATATATGCAAATATGTGTGTATACTTTTGCCCTCGTAACTACCACAACAACAGCGTTAGGAACAGAGCTATATAGAGTGTTATTTGCTAAAGATCATTTCAGAGGCCATGTCATCTCATAATGTGCCTCCTGCTAATTAATATGCGTATGTGTGTGTGGTGACGCTGAACAGAATGCTTAATATTCACTCCAGCGTATTCATGATCTCAACATTAATCGCCCATCCATAATGGAGTGTGCTGCAAAACTGCGCTCAGTGACACGAGAGGATTAAGACGGAGCCAAATTAAACCCTGGACATCAAAACGTGTGACATTGTACAGGGAAAGCACCATCTCATCCACTAAATATAAAACATTAATCACCCCCAAGATGAATTTCAAACAGTAGCTCACGAGTTTATGCGATCCAAAGGGTCCATCTTTTAATGAAAATGCATGCACATTTAAATAAAAATGATCCAGCGCTGTCGTGTAAAGTAAAGTCAACAGTTGCTGTGCAGTGAACAGCTGTTACTAGATCACCACTGACTTTGACTACTGGATTGTTTGAAATTGTGACTGGCACTCACTGGCACTCACTGGACGACTGACACTCACTGACACTCACTGACACTCACTGACACTCACTGGCACTCACTGGCACTCACAGGCACTCACAGGATGACTGGCACTCACTGGCACTCACAGGACGACTGGCACTCACTGGCACTCACTGGCACTCACTGGCACTCACTGACACTCACTGGCACTCACTGGCACTCACTGGCACTCACAGGACGACTGGCACTCACTGGCACTCACTGGACGACTGACACTCACTGACACTCACTGACACTCACAGGCACTCACTGGCACTCACAGGCACTCACAGGACGACTGGCACTCACTGACACTCACTGGCACTCACTGGAACTCACTGGCACTCACTGGCACTCACTGGCACTCACAGGATGACTGGCACTCACTGGCACTCACTGGCACTCACTGGCACTCACTGACACTCACTGGCACTCACTGGCACTCACTGGCACTCACAGGACGACTGGCACTCACTGGCACTCACTGGACGACTGACACTCACTGACACTCACTGACACTCACTGACACTCACTGGCACTCACTGGCACTCACAGGCACTCACAGGACGACTGGCACTCACTGACACTCACTGGCACTCACTGGCACTCACTGGAACTCACTGGCACTCACTGGCACTCACTAGCACTCGCTGGCACTCACAGGACGACTGGCACTCACTGACACTCACTGGCACTCACTGGCACTCACTGGCACTCACAGGACGACTGGCACTCACTGGCACTCACTGGCACTCACAGGACGACTGGCACTCACTGGCACTCACAGGACGACTGGCACTCACTGGCACTCACAGGACGACTGGCACTCACTGGCACTCACAGGACGACTGGCACTCACTGACACTCACTGGCACTCACTGACACTCACTGGCACTCACTGGCACTCACTGGCACTCACAGGACGACTGGCACTCACTGGCACTCACTGGCACTCACAGGACGACTGGCACTCACTGGCACTCACTGGCACTCACAGGACGACTGGCACTCACTGGCACTCACTGGACGACTGGAACTCACTGGCACTCACTGGCACTCACAGGACGACTGGCACTCACTGGAATTCACTGGCACTCACTGGACGACTGGAACTCACTGGCACTCGCTGGCATTCACTGGATGACTGGCACTCACTGGCACTCGCTGGCATTCACTGGACGACTGGCACTCACTGGCACTCACTGGCGCTCACTAGATGACTGGCACTCACTGGCACTCATTGACACTCACTGGATGACTGGCACTCACTGGCACTCACTGGCACTCACTGGATGACTGGCACTCACTGGCACTCACTGGCACTCACTGGCACTCACTGGCACTCACTGGATGACTGGCACTCACTGGCACTCACTAGATGACTGGCACTCACTGGCACTCACTAGATGACTGGCACTCACTGGCACTCACTGGCACTCACTGGATGACTGGCACTCACTGGCACTCACTGGATAACTGCCACTCACTGGATGACTGGCACTCACTGGACGTCTAGCACTCACTGGATGACTGGCACTCACTGGCACTCACTTGATGACTGGCACTCACTGGCACTCACTGGATGACTGGCACTCACTGGCACTCACTGGCACTAACTGGATGACTGGCACTCACTGGCACTCACTGGATGACTGGGACTCATTGGCACTCACTGGATGACTGGCACTCGCTGGCACTCACTGGATGACTGGCACTCGCTGGCACTCACTGGCACTCACTGGATGACTGGCACTCACTGGCACTGACTGGATGACTGGCACTCACTGGCACTCACTGGATGACTGGCACTCATTGGCACTCACTGGATGACTGGCACTCGCTGGCACTCACTGGCACTCACTGGATGACTGGCACTCACCGGCACTCACTGGATGACTGGCACTCACTGGCACTCACTGGATGACTGGCACTCGCTGGCACTCACTGGATGACAGGCACTCACTGGCACTCACTGGATGACTGGCACTCACTGGCACTCACTGGATGACTGGCACTCACTGGCACTCACTGGATGACTGGCACTCACTGGCACTCACTGGATGACTGGCACTCGCTGGCACTCACTGGATGACAGACACTCACTGGCACTCACTGGATGACTGGCACTCACTGGCACTCACTGGCACTCACTGGATGACAGGCACTCTCTGGCACTCACTGGATGGCTAGCACTCACTGGCACTCACTGGCACTCACTGGCACTCACTGGATGACTGGCACTCACTGGCACTCACTGGCACTCACTGGCACTCACTGGATGACTGGCACTCACTGGCACTCACTGGATGACAGGCACTCACTGGCACTCACTGGCACTCACTGGATGACTGGCACTCACTGGCACTCACTGGCACTCACTGGATGACTGGCACTCACTGGATGACTGGCACTCACTGGATGGCTAGCACTCACTGGCACTCACTGGATGACTGGCACTCACTGGCACTCACTAGATGACTAGCACTCACTGGCACTCACTGGATGACTGGCACTCACTGGCACTCACTGGCACTCACTGGCACTCACTGGATGACTGGCACTCACTGGATGACTGGCACTCACTGGATGGCTAGCACTCACTGGCACTCACTGGATGACTGGCACTCACTGGCACTCACTAGATGACTAGCACTCACTGGCACTCACTGGCACTCACTGGATGACAGGCACTCACTGGATGACTGGCACTCACTGGCACTCACTGGCACTCACTGGCACTCGCTGGCACTCACTGGATGACTGGCACTCGCTGGCACTCACTGGATGACTGGCACTCACTGGCACTCACTGGATGACTGGCACTCACTGGCACTCACTGGATGACTGGCACTCGCTGGCACTCACTGGATGACAGACACTCACTGGCACTCACTGGATGACTGGCACTCACTGGCACTCACTGGCACTCACTGGATGACAGGCACTCACTGGCACTCACTGGCACTCACTGGCACTCACTGGATGACTGGCACTCACTGGCACTCACTGGATGACAGGCACTCACTGGCACTCACTGGCACTCACTGGATGGCTAGCACTCACTGGCACTCACTGGATGACTGGCACTCACTGGCACTCACTGGCACTCACTGGCACTCACTGGATGACTGGCACTCACTGGCACTCACTGGATGACAGGCACTCACTGGCACTCACTGGCACTCACTGGATGACTGGCACTCACTGGCACTCACTGGCACTCACTGGATGACTGGCACTCACTGGATGACTGGCACTCACTGGATGGCTAGCACTCACTGGCACTCACTGGATGACTGGCACTCACTGGCACTCACTAGATGACTAGCACTCACTGGCACTCACTGGATGACTGGCACTCACTGGCACTCTCTGGCACTCACTGGATGGCTAGCACTCACTGGCACTCACTGGCACTCACTGGATGACTGGCACTCACTGGCACTCACTGGCACTCACTGGATGACTGGCACTCACTGGATGACTGGCACTCACTGGATGGCTAGCACTCACTGGCACTCACTGGATGACTGGCACTAACTGGCACTCACTAGATGACTAGCACTCACTGGCACTCACTGGATGACAGGCACTCACTGGCACTCTCTGGCACTCACTGGATGGCTAGCACTCACTGGCACTCACTGGATGACTGGCACTCACTGGCACTCACTGGCACTCACTGGATGACTGGCACTCACTGGCACTCACTGGATGACAGGCACTCACTGGCACTCACTGGCACTCACTGGATGACTGGCACTCACTGGCACTCACTGGCACTCACTGGATGACTGGCACTCACTGGATGACTGGCACTCACTGGATGGCTAGCACTCACTGGCACTCACTGGATGAATGGCACTCACTGGCACTCACTAGATGACTAGCACTCACTGGCACTCACTGGATGACTGGCACTCACTGGCACTCACTAGATGACTAGCACTCACTGGCACTCACTGGCACTCACTGGATGACAGGCACTCACTGGATGACTGGCACTCACTGGCACTCACTGGCACTCACTGGCACTCGCTGGCACTCACTGGATGACTGGCACTCGCTGGCACTCACTGGATGACTGGCACTCACTGGCACTCACTGGCACTCACTGGATGACTGGCACTCACTGGCACTCACTGGCACCTGCACGACTGAAGAAAACATTCTGCATTTGCACATTTACAAATGTTGTCCCCACAATGTCATTGAGCACATCTGTGTTTCTGTCTTTTCCTGCTTCAGTCTGTCAGTGAAGATGTGTGAAATCAAGAGGCAAAGTCTCCGTTTGAGTTTTCCACATTTAACTCAGTTTCAGACATCAGACTGTTTTACATTGCTAATGCAGTAAGAAGCATGTGTTTAAGGTGAATCCAGGAGAAGTGGGTCACTTTCATATTTGTTTGTCTTTGCTGGAGTTTGTGTTGTTGTTAGATGTTTAAACATTCCAAGAGTTCACTCTAAGCAAGGAGAGTCTGCTTTTAGCTATTATGCCAGCCGCAGCTGGAACCAGCTTCCAGAGGAGATCAGATGTGCTCCTACATTAGTCACATTCAAATCCAGACTCAAAACACTTCTGTTTAACTTTGCATTTAATGAATGAGCACTGTGTCACTGTTTGTCCGACTGTTTATCCTGTGTCTTATTTTAGTCTTTATTCTAAACTGTTTTAATTATTTTTAGTTCTTTCTTGTTTCTTTATTTTAAACTGTTCTTTATTCTAAACTGTTTTAATTATTTTTAGTTCTTTCTCGTTTCTTTATTTTAAACTGTTTTGTATATTCTTATTTCTTCTGATTATTTTTAATAGTATGTAAAGCACTTTGAATTACCATTGTGTGTGAAATGTGCTATATAAATAAACTTGCCTTGCCTTGCCTTGCCTTAATATGCTGTTCTGTGAGGAACTGAACCGCTTGGCATCATATTTCACAACGACACCAATTGACAAATGACAAAAGAGTCTCACGTCACCTGTGTTCACCCTGTTTGTAAGTACTAACTGCTGTTGATGGTTGTTATTATTATTATTATTAATAATCACCTGCTTTGCAGCCCATTAGTCAACAGATCCTCAGTAAATACTCGAAATAATCAATGAGTCATGATGGAGACGGAAACGATGCTGTTTGAAGTCACATTGTAGATTATTATATTAACTATTTTGCTACTTTTTATGGAAAGTAACACTTCAATTTTAAATGTTGTTTTAAACACACATAAATTAATGTTTATTCACAAAAATTGTGAGTCTGACGTTATCCAATATTCAGATTTCTGCTCTGGAAATGTATGCAAATGAGTGCATATTTAATTAGACAGTGCCTTATTTGCATATTTAAACAGAACTTTTCAGAAAACTTGTAATATAAAATTATTAATGCAGATAATCAACTGGGGAAGTATGATGATGGCTTTTATTGAAATAAATGTCTGCACTCTCCACCTGTCCTGTGGCATCTCGCTTTAAACCGTTAGTTGTGTAAAGGACAAAGCTTTGTTAATTATGTGCTGCGTACGTTTGTTCATCCAATCATTTAGATCAGTGTTTCCTGGAGACCTGTGACACAAACATTCCTCGACACGCTAATGAATCAGGTGTGTTTGATACATGCAGGAGCAGTGATGATGATGATGAAGATGATGAAGATTCCTGCAGTGTTTGTTCATGTGTGGCAGCTGGACATTCAGAGCACACGACCCAGAGCTCATAAACATGCACAAGCTGCCCTTTACACACACACACACACTGACCTGAGCTCACACACTATTAAAGGGCAAGTGCAGTCTGAATATTATGTGTGGCTTTTGTGATCGCTAGTGTTTGGGCCAGAGCTAAGATTTCATTTAAAACAGCTGTTTTACACATGCTGTTGTTACTGGAACATTTACACACACACACATGAACACTCACACACACACTCAGAAACACTCACAAACACACACACTGAGCCTCCTGATTTCCCAACATTTATATGTCTCTGTGTTCTGTGGCCGCCATGAGCAGAGGCAGAGAGGATTATGGGAGCTGGTGTGTTTGTCATGGCGTGTGAGATTGTGCTTGTGTGAGTGTGTGCCTGGTTAAATTTGAAGTGTTTTCTTGTGCGTGTGTGTGTGTGTTCAGCCATACTGATGCTGCAGTGATGGGGGAGGAGATGCTAGATTCATCACTGCTGTCAGAGACACACACTCGCATACTGCTGCAGTGTGAGTGGACTCATGCATTTACAAACACACACTGCGTATCCCACAATGCAGTGCGCTCAACATGCTCCTCCCATTTCCAGTGCGACGAATGAACCAACTGTCACTTTATTTGATCAGATCGACAAATGTTACAGAGTTTTCATAGAAATGTGGATTAAAAATGCAAAGTAATTTCTAAAATTTTCAATCATTTCCAAATATGCATTGTGGTGAGGTCATGTGACATTATTGTGTTTTGCATACTATTTAATCCTCTGGTGCTCTTCGCGTCTCGGTCAGAAACCGATTTTTTTTTTTATTATTTCAATGAAATTAATGTACTATTTATTAGTCCGGTAATGTTTTTTATTAAATATGTTAAAAATTATATAACATAATAAAAGAATTACAGAATTTTACGTTTATTGTTATGAAAAATGTGCAAAAATACTATTTTCAATTTTGATAAGAAATCAATATTTTCAACAAAAAAAATTCTCTAAAACTGTGAAAAAAATCACAGGCATAAATCTACACAAGTTGTGTTCAAATGTGAGGCTGATATCTCCAAAGCTGGTCTCTCAGTGAGATGTTGTTCGGCTGCAGTACCAAACGCTTCCACTAGAGGAAACTCGTCTCATTCATTTCCAATGCGTAATGTCTATGTTTTTTTGTTTTTTTTTTACACAGCAAGTGCCAAAACCCTTACCAAGATTCGTACCATTCCGATGAATTTTTATTTATTTAGTTTTTAAAAAAATTTTCAGTCAAATCTGACTGCAGAGCTAACTGAAAGGCAGGCGTGCCGTATACAGTAAGTACACAGTGAGTAGTGCTGTCTCAGTGTGTGTGGCTCTCCATGGACTGAACATGACCTGATTGTTCTGTTCCACAGAAGCTGGTCTGTGTTTATCATCTGAGGCGGCGAGTGAAATCCTCGTCAGATTCGCTCGGGAAAGGAAACGGCACATTGTCATCAAAGTTTAGCCGCTGAAGAACAACCAGACCGCTTCACATCAGCAGTGTAAATGTGTCCAATTGAAATGTAACGCATGTGTGTCTGGTTTGCAACGCTGCCTCTGATCTGAGTGTTTCATTTGAGCCTATGCTAATGAGAAGGGAGGGGCATCAGATGATTGACAGTGTGCATAGCTGATGATTTGAGCTTTGTTGATCCAGTCTGTCACAGCCCACGTCCTGTGAATCAGCCAATCAGAAGTCTTGATGAGTGTTATTTGACTATATTAATCTCTTTATCCCTATAGTGAGCGTCTCACTGTCTTCTAACACAGCTGAATGAAGTCAGGACTAGATCCTAGTGTCACCAGATCTGGTCAATTCCCTTTATTTTTGACAAAGTATTTTATGTGTGGCAGAACAAAATGGCAATGAGAGCTACTGTATATAATATTGCAAATGGAAAGAGAGTAGCAACACTGATCATAATTTAACCTATCAACTGTCTCCACCCTTTTTGATCGCAGATCTGATCTTAAAGGGTTGTAGTTTATGAAAGCACAATAAAAAAGCACAACACGCAGAATTTCATCATAGAAATCCGAATGTTGAGGTTTTCAAGACTTAAAAACTCTTCCGTCAGGTGCTTATGTAGAAACTTTTACGGGGATCCCAGCACGCACCTTGATATCAATTTGACATCAAAAGTTAGTCAAGACTTGATCAAGATGCTGTATATTTGGAAGGCAATTTCTTCCAGTGCTAATTAGGTGAAAAGAGAAAGTTAATACCCACAAATTGGTTTAATGTATATGCAGGCCAATGACATTCAGTTTACATCAAATCAGTGTCATGGTTTAGACGTCAAATTGACATCATATGGACATCACATTGACATCAATGATTTGTGTATCATTTGATGGACTTAGTTTTGATTAATTCGTTTTTAATTTAATTTTAATTATGCAGCTCATTAACATACTTTATTAGTAGAAAAAAAGCCTAAGTCCTATATTTAACCTTTTTCCTATTTTGATCAACAATCTGATGTGCATTTCCCGCTGAGGCTGATCCTCTGGGAATGAATGGGAAAGTGTTTGTGCAGTCGGTGTCGTGTTTCACAACAATAATGCAATAGCTGTGAATGAATGAATTAATGATTGAATGAATGAATGACTGAACACACTTATTTCCTGTAGAGATGCGGACACTAAGCGACTGGTTCTGCTTCACCATAGCAACGGTTCCCCGTGGATGAGCATCCGGACACAGGAGCGGTTGAACTCGGAGTCGTTACGCATGGCTTCACTCCGGGTTTAATATCTGCTGGAGATGGAAGCGCCGCTCACTCACGGCTGAGACCTTTATTTGTACTGTACTGGAGAAAATTAAAAGGACTGCTTATTTTAATCTCAGTGCTGGTCCTTTCTCCATCTGGCTGGTTTTTAAGAAAAAAATGCATTTTCCTATTTATTATAATTCAAAGGGAAACAAGTTTATTTTTCTGACTCCATTGGCAGGTATTTGTTCTTGTTTTAATATAGTCCACTTGACAGAGTGAATGAAAATAAGTGAGAGAATTCAGACACTGATGAACACCTGATAAGCAGAATCACTGAAGGACAAGAACAGAAAAGGGGAAGAGACGAGCAGAAACACAAGATCTTCAACTGACTTTCCTGTAAAGCCAGCTTACAAAGTTTCTATATAACATTATTTCTTTCATACATGTACAAAAGTACTTGTTGAGAATGAACAGAGATTTAGATGTTGATGTTTTATTGAAAATAATAAAGTGTGCAGTCGCCATTATGGTGATCGGTGTTTGCTTTAGTTGGACTCTTGACCCCTGACGGTGTCGCCAGTGTTTTACCATTCATTTGTGGGACAATGTTTTACAGTGGAGTCTAGAGCTTTCTGTCACTGATGCTGATGTTCTGATCTGATAGAGAAGCAGATTTATGCTGTTGGAGAAACATGGACGATGTGCTGAAAGCTGTTTATGTGTTCGTTTGGGGCTTGACATCATATTTTTCACGAGTGTTTGTTTGTGTTTAGTTTCAGCAGTGATGAATGACCAGCATTGTGAAGGCCTGCAGGAGTCTGACACTCAGGAATGGACAGGTGATGAAATAATGGCTGTATATTCCCGATGGGATTTCACTCCTGTGTGAGTCTGCAGACGGATTCCTGAGACTGGATGACGTTTATTAATGCAAAACTTGTGAGTTAGCAGCTGCTGTCTACACTCTTCACAGCATGTTTTAAGATCGTTAAGTCATGAAAACATTATTTCTGAACATTCTCCAAAATGTGTGGTTTTTTAAATTATTTAAATACAGTTTAAATGCAATGTTTTTAATGCAAATGTTGAGGAAACATTCCATTTCATCATTCTTCAAACATCAAGAGAACTTTTGAATGTAACTTTTAACGTTACTGGAAGATTGTTTGTTCATAACTTTAAGAGAATCTGAAATCAGATTTTTCACGTTCACAAGTGGTTCCTGGTCATCTGATTTCCCCCGGACAGCAACATGGTGTCGGCCCAGATCTGGGCCACATCTGGTACATGTGGATTTATGAATTAAAAGTTTTTTAACTGATTAAATTCAATTTTCACACTTAAGGCTGATTCGAAGTATGCATTTTAAGATATTATTAAATAAAGTTATGCAAATACTTAATAATAAACAAAGCCATTCATTAATTTGAGTGTTTGAATACTAGTATAATAGTGATGATTGACTTAGTAAACAGCAGTAATGACCCTTTTCCCATTAAGTGATCAGTTCCCTTTCGAGGGAACTCACGCTGCATCGATGAGGCTTTGGGAACGCCCCTGCGTGATTGCGTCTGAAGCACATGTGTCAGCTAGTCCAGTGGCGAGAGTAAACGTCACGGGCGGGTGACGTCATGACCGGTCTGACCGGCGTTAGCTTCTGTGCCTCAGCAAGCGTTATTGTCTGTCACAATATCATACAGCTCAATACCAATATTATAATGGCCACCAGACAATCGTTCAAGTTGTGTGCTTCTCCCCGCCCTCGTTATCTCACGGGTGGGGATACACACAAACTTTGTGTGGTGTGTTTGGGAGCGGAGCATGCCCTTCAAGGGGGCAGACTGTGAGCATTGTGAGAGGAGGAGGGTGTTCAGGTGAGTGTTCCCTGCGGTTCAGGCTCTTAACGTGGGGATCGCAAATGGATCCCACGGTGGGGTTTGAGACGAGCCCCGCCAATCATCTCAGCTTCTACCCGTGGGATCCAGTGCTCTCTCTCCAGTGTCGGAAGCCTGTCCCGCGGTTCCTTCCACCCTGGAGGAGGCACCGGTGCTTCAGCTGTCTAGCTCCGAGGAACTAGATGTGCTGGGCGTCGAAATGGGTGAAGAGGAATCACCATCTCTTTTCTCAGCATACAAGGAGCTGTTGGAGGTACTATCTCGCACTGTGTCTAAGTTGAGCATTGAATTGCCAGCCGAGAAACAAGACGCTCGTCCTGAAAGTTTATTAGATTAGCGCTTTTTAACACCAAGCACAGTACCTCCACCAAGGGGACTTCCATTCTTTCACGACCTCCACAAAGAAGAAAACTATCAAGGTCGTGGAATAAACCATATTCAGCAAGAGTATTTAGCCCCCAGGTCCACATCTATTCTGATATAAGGGGGCTAAAAGAATATGGTTATTGGCCGATGCCAAAAGTCGAACAGCCACTTGCGTGTTATCTGTCCCCAGCCTCGGCATCGTCCCTGAAGTCTCCAATGCTGCCCACTAAGCCACTTAAAACATCATCTTTGCTAGTGGGTAAAGTATATTACAGGCATATCAGGCTGACCTGCTGAGGGTCCTGGAGACTAGCGAGGGGGCGGGCCTGACGTGGTTCGAGAACTGCGTCGGGCCACCGATCTGTCTCTCCGAGCCAGGAAAGAGACTGGAGAGCCAGGAAAGAGACATCGGAGAGACACCTTTGGTAATATTTCCTGCTGGACGCCCCGGTTTCGCTTCTTCTGTGAAGCTGTTAACACCGTAGTCGAGAGGTTCCAGGAGGCTAAACATCAAGCGGAGGGGTTCAAGCACTATCTCCCTCGCCGTCAGCAGGCCCCCAGCCGTCGAGCTCCTCGTATCGGGCGCAACAGACTCAGCGCCTCCACGACGAAAGTCAGTCAAATCGGTTGTTTCCTGCCAGAAGTGACTGCTCGCATTACACATTATTACAGCCTTGAGAGGCTGGTTCCATTAGTAGTATTATCTGTATTGTCTGACAGAGTGGAAGATTCTGCCAAACATATCTCAATGTGTCCTGCAGATAGTAGAAAAGGACTACACCACGCTACAATAGAATTACTCACACTAGAACATCCAGAGCTCTGGTGATGGAAAAAGAAGTAGAAACACTCTTAGCTAAGCAAGCTATAGAACTAGTTCCTCCGGCCCATTCAGAATCAGGGTTCTACAGCCGGTATTTCATTGCTGGTATGTTGTGGGCCATCTAACCCCACATCCAAGCAGACTACTAGCAAGTGGATAGTTGAGGATATCTCTCTTGCATATGAGGTTGTGGGCCAGCCTTCAACTTTGGCCACTAGAGCTCATTCTACTAGGAGCATGGTGGCCTCCAAGGCCCTAATGTCAGGGGTGTCTCTTCAAGAAGTTTGTGATGCAGTGGGCTGGTCTTCGCCAGGTCTTTGCTGGTCTTTGTCAGATTTTATGACTTAGACTTGGATACCCCTGGGTCGAGAGATCTCAAGTCTCAAGGTTCTTGGCCGTATGGCGTTCGGGGATTCTCGTTCCCAAAGCGTCATCGACACAGTGCGAGATCCCTCGAAAGGGAACATCTCAGGTTAGGACTGTAACCCTAGTTCCCTGAGAAGGGAATGAGACGCTGCGTCACTTTGCCATACATCCTACATCCTGGTGATCGACTTGCTTCGGCCTTCTCGAAGCTAACGCCAGTCAGACCGAATGTGCTTTTATCCTTTCCTGGTCGTGAGGTTCACTCTCGCCATTGGAATAGTTGACACATGTGCTTCAGACGCAATCACGCAGGGGCGTTCCCAAAGTGTCATCGAAGCAGCGCAAGTTCCCTTCTCAGGGAACTAGGGTTACAGTCGTAACCTGAGGCGTTATCCAAGGTCTTGTTGTTTGGGATAATCAGCGCTGTTGATCAGGACGCACAGAACATCTCTGTGATTCACACGGGACGCCGAGGACACGTGCATGCGCATATTAATGTCTGTAAACTCACATCAGCACAGTGATAAAGATAATTGTACTGAGAGTTTCCGTTCGCTGTGATTCTCCCTGCTGTCACTGAGACCTTCAGCGGCTCAGAGCTACAAATCATTCAACACCCTTCAGCTCTGTGCGAAGAGCTGGAGACGTGTTTAATACGAGAGAGCGTCCCGATCCATTATGTAGAGGACAAACTGACTCAATAATTCACAGACGTGGAATCAGGACGACCCAAACTCAGTTCTGAGACAGCAGGTTATTCTGAACCGGGTCTCTGCAGTGATGATGATGGAGAGAGAGAGATTGTGATTGTGTGTGTGTGTGTGTGTGTGTGAGAGAGAGAGAGAGAGAGAGAGAGAGAGTGTGTGTGTGTGTGTGTGTGTGTGTGAGAGAGAGAGAGAGAGAGAGAGAGAGAGAGAGAGTGTGTGTGTGTGTGTGTGTGTGAGAGAGAGAGAGAGAGAGAGAGAGAGAGTGTATATTTGTGTGTTTGTGCTTGTCTGTGTGTGTGTGTGTGTGTGTGTGTGTGTGTGTGTGTGTGTATGTATAGATCCTTTCCAGTTTAAAACCCCTGATCTAAAAGATTGATCAGATTAGACCATAGTTTTGGATGTATTTTTTAAAATAGTTTCTTACTTATTGAACTCATTTTTATCCTTTATTTTTGGCCGTTGTTGACAGTAAAGAGTCAAGATGAATCTGCGAACCTCCATTAGATGTGATGGTGACTGACAGCGCTAGGAAATGTTCGCTGAATCGTGTTCTTCAGACGTTTGCTGTGAGTGTTTTTTGTGACATCAGTCTAAAGGCTCTGACTTTAGATCAGAAACCTGTTTAGCAGTTTATTAGACGTCATGAAAGAAGCTTGACACGTTTACCTCAGTCTGTCCCAGGGCTTTTCTGGAGCAGAACATGTTGTCTTTTGGAGGCTGGTATGATTCCAGCAAGACCTCGAGAAACAGCACATGTGCAGAAGTTAAAGTTAAAGTCTGTCACCATTATGGTGATTCCTGTATTCGGGCACCTTTGGTTAAATGACTTCACTTTCAGCGATTGGTCATAGTAGGCACGTTTCCATTACAGATTTGCACAATACTTTTAGGATATTTTCTAAATGTTGATAAAAAACTATTGCGAAATGACGCCGTTTCCATTAACCAATGTTATCCGACTGAAACGTATTTTTTTCCTCTCGTGATCAGTCATTCCAAACATCATGGTGACGAATGTTGGTAGGTTTGCGTATATCTTAGCCACCACACTAGACATTATTATTAATGGAAGGAGTCGTAGGTGTTTGATCCAACATTAATGGCAAGGAAAGACCCTTATTATACTTGAGAGCGGCACATAGGTGTTTCTGGGTGTTTCTCCCTCATATCTGCTTCAGGGTCTTGATTGTGGCATTTCTTAGTTGCTTAGAATCCAGTATTTCCGCTATTATTTAGTCTTTTTTGAGTTTAATGAAGAAATCTGTCTCGTTTTCTGTCCAAACATACAACATCTACCTGTAAATGCGCAAAAAACGATTCCATTGCAGTTTTGCGAAATATTCCTATTTCGAATTGCCTGAAAAATCACCTCATGCAAGCGTAAAAACTTTTTTGCGATATATGTGAGTTTTTGTGAGTTTATGTAAATTTACATGTTTTCATTGGGCGTATTTTCAATTTTCAATTTCAATTTGCGCAGTGTGAAGGGTAATGGTAACGCGGCTACTGATTGTCCATTACGTGTCAACATTCGTATCACTATGTGCTTGGATTAATATTGTGGAATATTAAATTAAATGTCCCCAACTAAGCAAGACAAAAACCAATGGCGACAAAGGTGGAAATAAAGCGACATATGTGTATGAATCATTTGGAAAATTGTGCAATACACTCATAAAAATAAAGGTTCTTTATTGGCATTGATTTTTTAGTCCAGTATAAGCCAGCCTGGACCATCATGAGGGTTCTTCATCATTACAGTCGCCCCAGTTTTCATTAACGTCTGGAAGATCCTGTAGGAATGTGTGTGTTGAACACAAGCGCTGCTCTGCGGCGGGGTGTGTGTTTGAGGAGGTGGGGTGTGTGTTTGAGACTGCTGTGTATTGATCAGGTATTTACCTCGGCATGTTGATCAATAACGCTGTGTGTCTGTGCAAAAGCTCTCGCGTCCCATGCTTTCAGCATTATTATTCTCACAGTTATGCTCAGAGTTATTCAGTGAGGCCTGCTCTGTTCCCATGTTTGTGTTTGTGCAGAATATTCACGTCATTCACTGAGATGAACAGCTCTTGTTGTTTCATTAGAAGTTCATCCATTCCTTCTGTGCTGAAAGTCACTGGATGCTTATTTATTATTGTCACATAATTATAAAAGTCATGCATTCTTAATAGTAAAGCTTCTATACGGAAGCTTAAAGGGTTCCGTCAGGCGCTTCATATGCAGAACCTGCTAGAGCTTCCATCAGGAGATCATTTCATGGATTTAGTTTATTCATTAACAGAATTTGTTAATAACTATTTTCCTCATGCATTCTGATTATTATTGATGTTTGATTCCCTGTGTTTTGCTCTTCAGGTCATCGGTTTGTGAGGGAATGATGACATTGGCTGAACAGACGAGTCTCTGACGCATTGAGCGAAGCGTCTGATTGGCCGTCCAGCTGACAGAAGCTCCACTGATTGGCCGTCCAGCTGACAGAAGCTCCACTGATTGGCCGTCCAGCAGACAGAAACTCCACTGATTGTCTTCTGATGTCGTGAGGGAGCGTCTGATTGGCCGTCCAGCAGACAGAAGCTCCACTGATTGGCCGTCCAGCTGACAGAAGCTCCACTGATTGGCCGTCCAGCTGACAGAAGCTCCACTGATTGGCCGTCCAGCTGACAGAAGCTCCACTGATTGGCCGTCCAGCTGACAGAAGCTCCACTGATTGGCCGTCCAGCAGACAGAAGCTCCACTGATTGGCCGTCCAGCTGACAGAAGCTCCACTGATTGGCCGTCCAGCAGACAGAAACTCCACTGATTGGCCGTCCAGCAGACAGAAGCTCCACTGATTGGCTTCTGATGTCGTGAGGGAGCGTCTGATTGGCCGTCCAGCAGACAGAAGCTCCACTGATTGGCCGTCCAGCAGACAGAAGCTCCACTGATTGGCCGTCCAGCTGACAGAAGCTCCACTGATTGGCCGTCCAGCAGACAGAAGCTCCACTGATTGGCCGTCCAGCAGACAGAAACTCCACTGATTGGCTTCTGATGTCGTGAGGGAGCGTCTGATTGGCCGTCCAGCAGACAGAAGCTCCACTGATTGGCCGTCCAGCAGACAGAAGCTCCACTGATTGGCCGTCCAGCTGACAGAAGCTCCACTGATTGGCCGTCCAGCAGACAGAAGCTCCACTGATTGGCCGTCCAGCAGACAGAAGCTCCACTGATTGGCCGTCCAACTGACAGAAGCTCCACTGATTGGCCGTCCAGCAGACAGAAGCTCCACTGATTGGCCGTCCAGCAGACAGAAGCTCCACTGATTGGCCGTCCAGCAGACAGAAGCTCCACTGATTGGCCGTCCAGCAGACAGAAGCTCCACTGATTGGCCGTCCAGCAGACAGAAGCTCCACTGATTGGCCGTCCAGCAGACAGAAGCTCCACTGATTGGCCGTCCAGCAGACAGAAGCTCCACTGATTGGCCGTCCAGCTGACAGAAGCTCCACTGATTGGCCGTCCAGCAGACAGAAGATGGGAGTGCTGATGGGAGGCTCATTCTGAGCTCTGTGGGAATAAATCACGTCGAGTGTGATGGAGAGGTGGCTAATGGCTAGTTCTCCTGCGACTAGCGCTGTCTGACCCTTCAGGTCAAAGCAATAATGAAAGTGTCCCGGCCTTTATCACAGCAAACTGGCCTCCGGACCACTCACACACTCACACACACACACACACACACACACACACACACACACACACACACACACACACACACACACAGATAGTCGGTCTGTGGAGGAATGGCTTAAGCGTATTTAATAGCTCAAACACAGGATCCGTCACCTCGGCCCTTAAAGCTGCGCCCGACCACACACTGAGGAGTGCCTCCATCGAAACAATCTTTAAAGCAAGTAGCCAGCACTATTTTTCCAAAAGAATTTACTATTATTATTATTATTATTATTAATTAAAGACTAAAGTGTTCTACAGAATAAATGAAGTCATTCAGGTTTGTAATGACATGATGGTGAGTAAATAATTGAAATGCTTTGGTGTTCCTTTAACAGAGATGAACATGGAATAAAAGCACTCAGTGTGTGTGTGTGTGTGTGTGTGTGTGTGTGTGTGTGTGTAACTGGTGTTGTGGTGTTTTTCTGTAATCAGCTCCACACTGAATTTTAACATTAATAACGAGTGACTCTCGTCAGGCGAGTCTTTGATCTATAGCTCAAACTCTCCTCAGCGCTTTGTGCATTTTGTTCAAGTGTCACATCTAATAAATACACACACACACACACACACACACACACACACACACACACACACACACACACACACACACACACACACACACACACACACTTTAACACTGAATATAGAGTGTGTCCACTGATATGAACACAGTCAGGGCTAGGGTTAAAAATATTCAATGAATGATGTGTAAATAATGTTTTTGTGCTGACATTTTGAGAACATTATTGAAGACCTGATAACTCTGAACGAACGTTCAATTAATGTTACTGGAAGAACGTTTGTTCATAACTTTGAGAACCTTGAGAGAACAGTCTGTGTCTGTGTCTGTGTTTTCTTTAATCACGGCACAGGAAGCGTTGTGTGATTAGCAGAACTGCTTCTCATTACAGGAACACGATCCAGACTCAAACACACACACACACACACACACACACACACACACACACACACACACACACACACACACACACACTCACACACACACACACACACAGACACACATGCGGCTCCAGAACTCCAGGACTATGTTTATAGTTCACATTCTTCTACAATAATACAATTGTTTTCATTACAATTTGTATTGAAATGAAAATAAATCTCAGATTGTCACTCTAGAATTTGTAATATTTTAGCATTATGCCAGCCTAACTTACACCACATGCAAGTGCCATAGTTCAGCTTTTCATTATTAAAATGTATTATAATAAGAAGTGTGTTAACTAGACATTTGATGTTGGACACACTCCTGAAAATAAAGCTTCTCTGTTGCCATCGATGGTTCAATGAAGAACCTTCAACATGGAATCTCTCCTCTGCACTAAAGCTTGTTTAGATTGTAAAAATGTTCTTCACACGTAGAAATAAGTGAGTTTTCCGCAGGTTTCTCAAGGAAGACAAAGAGAACGAGGGCGGGGCTTTAACCTGTCACTCACATGAGATCAGCCAATAGCAAACCACAATCATCCAATCAATTCCCCACAGACACAATCAAGCCCCGCCCACATTTGTTCAGTCGGATATATACGACACAATAGAGGAGAGAAGATGATAAATCTTCAGTTTCATGATTCTAAAGCCTCATGAACAACACGCAGCAACACTTTGTCAGGTGAAAGTGCTAATGAATAAATAACAGAAGCAGCGTATGATTCTGCTGCGTTAAACAATTATTTCATCACGGCCCAGCATGACCAACCGAACAGAACAAAGGCCGTGCGCTGAGTCTTGCAGATTTCCAATTTGCTCTTTAAATAAAATCTGTGAGCAAGGCGTCTGGTTAGCTCTTAATAAAACATGTATTATGCTTATTTTAACTCTCGCTGCCTTCAGAAGCTCCACAGTGCTTTTATCTCGGGAGAATGGGCGAATGGTGGTTCTGACATGCAGCACGACATAAAAAAGAAGCCAAATTACATATAATAATGTTTAACACCACTTTCAATGAGCCATTTCTTTCTTCTGAAATAGCCAAATGCTCTTTTTTCTCTCCTCATGCTTTGAGGTGTTCTCCTTTCATGTACCTGTAGACTCGCTCTCCTTCTCTCTCTCTCTTTCTCCGGATGACAGGGATGAAATGGGTTTCTGGGAAAAGGGAGTTTCCGCCACACGTCATTTCATCCCAATCGACGTCCGAGAAGCTTCTGAAAACACAATTATCCTCCTTCGGTTCACGTTTGCGCTCAGTTTTTCCAGTTCCAGGCGTCTAATGAGTGTGTGGCGTTCCTGGAATGTGCGAGTGTGTTTTCTGAAGCAGTCTGTGTGTTGTTAGGTGTGTTTTCAGCTGCACAAACAGAGACGCGAGACGTGTTCTTCATCATTACGGTAATAGTGAAGCTCAAACAAGCCTCTTCATCAGGAACGCCTCTTTATTCCAGTGCTCATGTTGTTCTGCTCACGCCACTGATGATTGTTCCTCGTTTCACAGATAAGATCAAGGGACACACAAACCTGAGCTTGTTTTCAAGGGATAGGAAATAAGTGCATGCTTTGAAGAATATGTATATGAGCAGATCAGCTGGAAACTCAGAATATAATCAACAGATGACTCTGAAGAAAAGCTGTTTTGCAACATGTCAAATACAACGTTCTCGACACTCTTATAGATAAAGCTTCTCTGTCGGCATCGATGGTTCCATGAAGAACCTTTAACATCCATGGAATCTCTCCAGGTTCGTTATAGTGGAAAATTAAAAAATTATTAAAATATCGGTAACACTTTACAATAACGGTCATTAGTTGTTAACTACCTTAGTTAAAGGGATAGTTCACTTTGAAATAAAATTTTGGTAAGTTTTAGCTTACCTCAAGGGCATCCAAGATGTAGGTGTCTTTGTTTCCGCAGTAGTTTCAATTTTGATATTTTTAGGTCAAACCGTTCTTGTCTGTCAGTCATTTAATGCAGGTCTGTGGTCACTGTCTCAAAGAGCATGCACAGAGTCCAAATTAAACAATTCCCCATCGTAAGTACACACTGATGGCCTAAGACACGAAACGAGCGGTTTGTGTGAGAAAACGAACAGTAGTTTTTAACTCTTGTACACAGCCACGTCCAAGTGATCTGAGGGCACGCGTGCATCCTGGTGTGTGACGTGTACGCAGACTGGTGCATAGATATATATACACTAGATGTTGCATTAAAGACATTCGTTCCAATGAACTGCCGTAGACTACACCAGGATGCGCGCACGCCCTCAGATCACTTGGATGTGGCTGTGTACAAGAGGTAAAAACGATATAAATACTGTTCGTTTTCTCACACAAACCGCTCGTTTCGTGTCTTAGGCCATCAATGTGTACTTACGATGGGGAATTGTTTATTTTGGACGATGGGGAATTGTTTTAATTTGGACTCTGTGCATGCTCTTTGAGACAGTGACCACAGACCTGCATTATCTGACTGACAGACAAGAACGGTTTGACCTAAAAATATCAAAATTGAAACTACTGCGGAAACAAAGACACCTACATCTTGGATGCCCTTCAGGTAAGCTAAAACATACCAAAATTTAATTTCAAAGTGAACTATCCCTTTAACAAGAGCTAAGAATGAACAATACTTCTACAGCATTAATTAATCTTAGGTCATATTAGTTTCAGCACTTACTAATACGTTATTAAAATCAAAGGTTGTATTTGTTAACATTAGTTAATGCACTGTGAACTAACATGAACAAACAATGAACAATTAACTAACATTAACAAATACTGTAACAAATGTATTGCTCATTGTTAGTTCATGTTAGTTAATACGTTAATAATGAACCTTATTGTAAAGTGTTTCCTAAAAAACATTGACAGATTTTCATGCTCATTTTCCATTTCCCATCAGGCAGTTCTCAGAGTCAATCCCATGATGCCATTCAGTCTGACATCATCAGCTTGTTATGAGTGACGGTGTTGAAATGCACCATGGGTATTCATGACAGTCGATAACACTAAACGTGTGTTAGAGACACGAGAGATTATAAAAAGCCATTAAGAGCTGATAAAGACACTGTTTAATGATCATTTACACGCGTTTCCTCCATTAGTGATGATAACATCTTTCTTTATTACAGCCAAACATCTCACTTCATATGTGCATTTTGATGTTGTCATCATTGTATATATGATTAATTAATATAGGGGCGTGTAGACTTATGCAATCATATTTCTGAAATGTGTCAGTTTGGTTTTCGGTGGCATTGCATGGGTTGTGATCGTTGCATTAACTGTGCATTGTGTTCAGTGAATCTGTGTGTCTGAATGATGATCCACAGAAACGTTTATGGTTCAGCAAGCCTGAAGAATAATGTCTAAACCCTGTCCAATCATCATCTGTAAAGCTTTTACTAAATTTACTAAAGTTTCTTGTCTTGCTGAGTTTATATATAATGATAGATAGACAGATGATGAAGTTCAGACGCAGTTTTTAGGAGAAACACCGTAACGCAAACGTGACCGAACAACAAACAGAGGTTACTGACACAATTAAAGGTAATTAACTAAACACACTACAGGTGAAACAAACAAACTCATAGTGACGGTCACCATGGTAACAACAGAGTGGAACAATCAAACAAAGGAAGACATGTGACTAATGAAAACAAACTGAATGTCTATGAAAACTAAAACAAACTAAACATAACTGTTTATATATATATATTTCATTTTAAAATACTCATAATCAAACTACAGTTACTTTTTTATTAATTACATGATTACTTAATATTCACAAAATGGCACTAAATTAT
Organism: Squalius cephalus; assembly: GCA_022829025.1. Classification (NCBI taxonomy): domain Eukaryota; kingdom Metazoa; phylum Chordata; class Actinopteri; order Cypriniformes; family Leuciscidae; genus Squalius; species Squalius cephalus. Next base: position 51,054,208 of record CM040795.1, on the reverse strand, counting down.
TCAGAATTCATTGATTCTCCCTAATTATTATTTTCTCAAAGCTCCATTGGTGAATGTTTCGAAGGTCTGTTAGATTTGTGGAATCGCCGTCCACCAGTCAGGCGACTGCAATTACATGGAAAATTAACAAATGAAACAATGCATCTGGTTTTATTTTGATTGTTTTTAATTAAAAAAAAATGTAAGAATTGATTAATAATGATCTTTTCATCAATTTGCGAACCCCTTCAGTTCTTCCCAAGCCCTGATGTAATGTGATGTTTAATGCACTTTATGATGTTGAAAACAAGAATGGAATCATTTTCCTTTCTCTTTGTATTTTTTAATCAATATGGTACAAGATTATCCTGTACAAATCAATGTTATAAACGAGTAATCTAATAGTAGCACGATTACATTACCTAAAATGTGTAATGTAATAGATTATTAATAATTAATTTTCAATTAAGTCTCATTAGAGTATTAGTAGACTGTTAGATTAGGGTTCGGGTTGGTATTAGTAGGACTTTTAATGTGGACCATTGAAATAAAGTGTTTATGAATATGCATACAGTGCTGGGTGGATTACTGGTGTTATTTGTGTTTACCAGTGATGTTGTGTTGTGTGTTTAAACCGCCTGTTTAACATCTGATCCATAACATTGTCTATTGTTCATTGTTAAATGATCTTTATATGGGTCTGTGATGGTCATTGTGTGTTTTCCTGGGGAGCTTTTGGCGTGTTGTCATGGTTACGAGAAGCATTGTGGGACTGTGGAGGAGCCGCTCGTTCCTCAAAGCACCAGCTGTCCGAGGACAGAAGAGGCCTAGTAAATCGTGGCCATTATTAGAAGAAAACGGTGGCAAGTGAGGTAATTATTGGTGGCCACGAGACACAGGTGTTCACAGCAGCATGTAAATCAAATACGACAGCAGAATACCCCCCCCCCCCCCAATCCCGAGTTAATAGCCGTTCTGGGATTAGCCGCATGTGCTTCTTTCTTTTCATTTGAATGAAATCTGCACTCGGCAATGCTAATTACGTTAAGAAATAACTAATCTAGTTGAGAGAGTTCCTGTGAGAAATTAATCAGATTAGTCACAACCTTATTAGTTGCATAATAAGAGTAATTAAATCCATTGACAGAAGAACTTCGTGAAGATCATGTGAAGGTTTTGTTCAACATGTTTGATTGGGCTTCATCATCATAATCTTCATCAGTCTTTATGAGACTCAAACACAACCATTCAGATCTGATTCAGTGTTTAACATGCAGTTTTATTCAGCTGTATTTTGAGAAATCACAGTTTCCTGACGCTCACTGCAGATCTTCAGCACTTCTTACAATCCATGCTGTTTCAAAACAGTACATTATATATATATATATATATATATATACATGTATAGTCCATATGCTGCACGTTATATCTAGCTTAAATCTCTTTATTAATGTGTTTCAAGTGCAATAAAAAAACAGTAAATGAACAGTATATTTTCAACATGTTAAGAGAGATATCAAGATGAAATCAGACAAAAGTATTTCTTACTCTCTGAATGATTATAAAATGCAGTTCTGTAAAATCCAACCATGTTTTCTTTGGAATGTTGTCCAACTGAAAACCATTTTTTTTGTCATGTGTCCTCAATATAATTTTCCATCTGTTAGTCTTTTGTAGAATTGACTATGAAACTATAAACATGATATTATCCTCCAGGAAGTGACATCATCAGGCGGGAAACAGTGCACTTCCTGATGCGATACTGTAGTAGATGGTTGTATAGTTATAGTTTTCTCTCTAATATTATCAATCTTGCAAGTAAAGAAGTTCATAAAGTCATTACTGCTGTGCTGCTTGGAAACGTCAGAAGTAGAAGCTTTATTTCTTGTTAGTTTAGCCACTGTGTCAAATAAATTCCTCGGGTTGTGTTTGTTTTCTTCTGAGAGAGTTGAAAAATAAGCAAAAATAATTTTAAGGCCTTTCTGTATGCAATAACGCTTTCTTTCCACGAAATGCGAAGAACCTCTAGTCTTGTTTTCTTCCAGCTGCGCTCCATTGTCCGAGTGCGCTCGCTGTCCCCCGGCCTGTGAGCCCTATATTACTCTGCGGACACCACTTAGACAGCCAGCCGTTGAGTGAGGACAGTCTACTGAGTATCTCTTTACTCCGGCGAACAGGAAGGGGGCCAGAGCAAATTACAGTGCCTGACATTGTACTCGCGAGTTCACACAACTTTAACGTTAATTTGAGTGATCTCCGACTGGCGAACATCATGAATGGCGTCTCACGGTCACCCAGTTGCCCTGCTGCACGGGCTCTACAGCCGGAGCCCAACAGTGGACAGAGGTCGCTAAGCTAGTCGCATCCAAAGCAGAATCTAAAGCCCTTGCACTCTTACTATCCTCGATTAAAGTTTGGATGCGTGTCTCTAGTTCTGAAATCTTCTCCGTCAGCTTGACTATCTCCCTGCATTTATCACATGTGAAGCCCTCACCGCTGACAGAGAAGGCTATGCTATACATGTGACATGAAGAGCAAGTGACAATAACAGGTGGAGTTATTACTCATCATGTTTGTGGACTGATCCTACTCACCCCAGGAGTCTGATAGACTAAAAGACGTCAAAGAGAAAAAAGACGGCAAGCACGGATAGCAGATTAACAGGCTAGCGAAATGCTAGAGCGTTGTGCTAGCGATAACGATTTAGATTAAAGCTAATGATGTCAGATTAATGTGACAGACAATATTAGATAATATCAGATATGTTGTGATGGTTAAGTTATATTATTACACAGCTCTGTGGAATACTTGATTCTGATTGGTCAATCACGCTGTATATTATTCCCAGATAACAACAGAAAACAGAAGCACAGGCTCATCCGGGTCACTGAAGTCAGCAGCGCTACACACTCGCTAGGAATGGGTTTTCTTCCTGGAGGTTTTGCATTTGGTGAGCTAATAAAATACTAAAACTCAGTCGAATCAATATTTTGTGTACAGTTATTTAATTATGCCATCCAGTATCGTGGACTCGCTCTTTCTTATAATTGTCTTATAAAATATAATTGTCAATATATCAAGGGTGTCAATATATATAATAAGTGTGTGTGTGTGTGTGTGTGTGATCTCAGAATAAACCCCCTTCAGGTGTGTGTGTGTGTGTGTGTGTGATCTCAGAATAAGCCCCCTTCAGGTGTGTGTGTGTGTGATCTCAGAATAAACCCCCTTCAGGTGTGTGTGTGTGTGTGTGTGTGATCTCAGAATAAGCCCCCTTCAGGTGTGTGTGTGTGTGTGTGTGTGATCTCAGAATAAGCCCCCTTCAGGTGTGTGTGTGTGTGATCTCAGAATAAACCCCCTTCAGGTGTGTGTGTGTGTGTGTGTGTGTGTGTGTGTGTGTGTGTGTGTGTGTGATCTCAGAATAAACCCCCTTCAGGTGTGTGTGTGTGTGTGTGTGTGTGTGTGTGTGTGTGTGTGTGTGTGTGTGTGATCTCAGAATAAACCCCCTTCAGGTGTGTGTGTGTGTGTGTGTGTGATCTCAGAATAAGCCCCCTTCAGGTGTGTGTGTGTGTGATCTCAGAATAAACCCCCTTCAGGTGTGTGTGTGTGTGTGTGTGTGTGTGTGTGTGTGTGTGTGTGTGTGTGTGTGTGTGTGTGAGTGAGTGAGTGTGTGTGTGTGTGTATATGTGTGTGTGTGTGTGTGTGTGTGTGTGTGTGTGTGTGTGTGTGATTTTAGAATAAATCCCCTTCAGGTGTGTGTGTGTGTGTGTGTGTGAGTGTGTGTGTGTGTATGTGTGTGTGTGTGTGTGTGTGTGTGTGTGTGTGTGTGTGTGATCTCAGAATAAATCCCCTTCAGGTGTGTTGAACGGCTGATGAAGACCTGATCCTGTCGGGTTTGTGTTTGTGTAAATGTTAGTTGATTTCTGACGCTTGTGTGTTCACATGTGGTCCTCCAGATTGGTGTATGAGCATCTGAAGTGTGTTTACAGTCTCGATTACTGCTGAATGGCGAGTTCATTCATGACGTGATAAACAGCTCATTAAGGCCCCGGACCCCCCCCCCCCCCCCCCTCGCTCTAAACTCTATTATTATCTCTGTTCATCGGTGTCATGCTGCGATGGATGAAACCTCACGTGTGTTTGTTTAGACGTGTCTGCACGCCTTTAATTGGACTAATTGGAAACTTGAACAGTTACGGACAAATCAACGGCACTATTATGATTAAATTAAGGAAATGGTGACAAAATGATGGTTGAAGGAATTAGTTTATAAGAAAACTGTGGAATTGGAAATGTTTTTTTTAACACGGGAAGATGATGTTCTGAACAATAAACCCCATTAGACTCGATCTATAGCACCTAATAATGTGAGTCCTGATGCTTCGTCATCTAGAACTGGATGGAAAAATAAGATAAACATCATGTTGAATCTTTGAAATAAATTGACATTCTGTTTATTCTCAATGCATTAATGACACATCTCGACACATTCACGGTGAAATGAGGTTAATAGAGAGACGCAACATGGAAACACACATGGAAATCATTAGGATGTGTTTAGGAGTGTGTGAGTGAGTGTGTGTGTGTGTGTGTGTGTGTGTTTGTGTGTGTGAGTGAGTGAGTGTGCAATTGAGTGAGAGTGTGTGTGTGTGTGTGTGTGTGTATGTGTGTGTGTGTGTGTGTGTGAGAGTGAGTGAGTGTGTGTGTGTGTGTGTGTGTGTGTGTGTGTGTGTGTGTGTGTGTGTGTGTGTGTGTGTGTGTGTGTGTATGTGTTTGTGTGTGTGAGTGAGTGAGCGAGTGTGCAATTGAGTGAGAGTGTGTGTGTGTGTGTGTGTGTGTGTGTGTGTGTGTATGTGTGAGAGAGTGAGTGAGTGAGTGAGTGAGTGTGTGTGTGTGTGTGTGTGTGTGTGTGTGTGTGTCTTGGGATCTCTGGAAACACACTTGTATAATTGGGTGCTCATGGGACACACTGAGATCCAGCTAGTCAATACATGAGAGAAACTCTATAAATAAACTAGTGCTGTGAACCAGAGTCAGCAGTAAACACAGAGTTACAGTGAAGGAAACTTACTCTATTTACAACATTATATGTGTGATGCATGGATGCAAATCAGTGGAATATATATAAGTATGCTCTGTTGGCAGTTACACACTTTCTGACTCTATACATCCACATGGAGCCCCATTGTTCTGTATTTTATTTCAAATAATACATATTCAAAGTACCCATGCAATTAACAACAGACCCAGAAAGATAGATAGATAGATAGATAGATAGATAGATAGATAGATAGATAGATAGATAGATAGATAGATAGATAGATAGATAGATAGATAGATACATACATACATACATACATACATACATACATACATAGATTTTTTTTTTTTTTTTTTTTTTTTTTGTGTTTTCTACAAAAACACAAAGCATTTGATGTTGTGAATATTGTAGTCGTCCCATTGTTTCTCGCACACGCGCGCGCTCTGTGTGAGTCTCTATTGTGCGCGCAGATGTCAGGCGCGCGCCCTGCTCCTCATTCCCAGTCCAGCTCCGGGAATCCGGGATCCGGGATCCACACGGACTCTCCTCCGGGTTTTCACCCCGTCCTTTTCAGATCAATGAATCCACATCGCCGAACTCATCGCGCACAGTGAGCGAGCAGCGCGTCCGTCAGTCAGAGGAACGCGCGTCACCACCGGGATCGAGGATGGAGAATCGCGCAGTTTAACGTGCAATATTGGACTCGGTGTTTTCCCCATTCACGGCAGCGGATGATCCTGAACTGCGCGGATTGATTGATTGATTGATTGCGTGATTAATAGCGGATTTTGCGGAGATTCTGGAGATCATGGGCTGCGTCACTGGAGATATTCACCCGAACACACTTTACGCGCTCCTCATCGGGCTGTGTGTTCTCACCTGTGTCTCCCAAACACACGGTCAGTGCCTTTACACTCTTTTACACTGCTGATTTCACAGACTTTATTGAAAAATAAGTGGCGTTTCCCTCAGGAATCGAGTTCTCGGGGTGTGAATGTGAATGTGAGAACGCAACGGGTTGTTCTCGTGGTTCGACGACAGCTGGGGTTGTGCGTTTAAGGCATCAGTAAGAGTCATTTTCCTCAGGGTCTCGTTCTGTGCTGCTGTTTGGGGTTTGAATGGGCTCAGTGTGTGTGTGTGTGCTGGATGGAGAGGCTCGAACACACACACATTCACAGTCACTCTCTCTCTGTTGCATTTCTGTCTTTAGTGTTTAATAAAGTTTAACGAGCAGCAGCTGATGAGTCAGATGAGTTTATGCATATTGTATATATATATATATGCATCTGGTTGGATGCTGGTGAGTGT